>OY987216.1:20729938-21081863 GCA_963920805.1 Primula vulgaris
AGTCATATAAATTTCCTATATAAGGAACTATCATGGGATCCATATTTTTATGGTTGAAATATTGTTATGATTATTAAATGATAATAAACAAATAAAAACAAACAATATAGAGTTATTACAAGAAAATTAATATAATGTGAAATTTTGTGTAAATATAAATGGTTCATTAAAATATATAAAATATGTTAATTTTAAGGGAATTGTTAAGATTGATGATACGTTTGCTCTAAATAGATTTTTATACTAACAAAACCCCAAAATTAAGAAATATGGGGACTTAGGTTCCTATTGCATATGCAGGGCCGATTCAAGACTGTAAGGGGGCTTTAGACCATTAAAAATATGGGGATTTTTTCTTTGCATTTTTTTTTATTTTAAATAAAGGATCAAATTTGTTATCTTTTCAAACTACAGATTTTTGTTTCTGAAAGATGTATTCCTTCCGTTTTCAATTAATTGTTCATTGCGAAATTACGTGTAATTTTCATCAGCCAATAACTTGTATCAAAATTGTCGAAAATGAAAATTTTTAAAAATTAATCATATAGTTAAAATATTAAATTATATGATTTATGTTTGAAAGTTTTTTTTCATCAATGGCCAGCAGAGAGATTTTTTCTCTCTTACCTAACCACTCGGCTGCTCAAGATTTCCTAACATATGTGAACTGTAAATGCATATATTTAGTTTTGTTATTAAATTTGGAGGCCTAAAAATAACCGGTTTTTGGACTCTAAATCCATGTATGTTGGGCCTAGCCTAGAAACCGGACATGTGCATACGCTACCGTGTACGTCACCTTATGAAAATACCCTATCAGCGACAAAACAATAAAAAGAATAACTATAGTACCATATATATCTCTCCAAATTCAATCTCCCTCTCTCCCTCTCTAGTGACAGGTAACTTCTACGATCCCATCAATTATTTATTTTTATTTGTAGGTTTTCTGCAACCTATAATTATAGGACTTTTCTTAAATTTGTTTTAAGGATATACTCCATACACTATCTGTACTCAGACGTCTCTTGAGATGCAGGGGGTCGTTAATATATTGTGCTTTAAAAAAGAGTTTCTTACTTAAAAAAAACAAATTCGATTCAAAACTCGATAAAATATTGATTTAAAGCTTAAAAAGTACTTAAAAAAACTCAGTTTTTTTATTTATAGGCCGCTTACGCAAGTCTGGTCTTGAGTGAATGCAGATAATTTGAATGGACTATGTATCTCACTGAAAGAGCAAATAATTTTCCGAAAAAAATAAAATGTATACTATGTTTTTTCGAGATTTTCTGTAAATAGGCAAAATAAACAAAAAATTAAGAAGACAACCCACAAAAAAATTAAAATCAGGTCGGCTCTGGCTTGCGTTTTTAGGGTAGCTCTTTCAAAATCAATTTAGCTGAGATTTCGTTTTTTAAAACCCTGGGCACGGTTAGTTCAAATAAATCTAATGTACATGATTGGACTTAAACTCCATGCATGCATGCACATACTAGCTTGGAGTCTAGCTAGGACTACTTGAATTTGAATCTCATGCAACGTATTTAGTTTTAAAACCTGGTACAACTTTGTAAAATTATAACTTTACTATCTCCTGAAGTAACATTTTGGACCGGATCATAATCAATACCAAGCAATAACCGTTGTTTCTTTTAAAGTGGACTTGTTTGCCTAAATTTCTCCAAAGTTTTCTTATATTGGCGGAAGTGCTGACAACGTACATCTATCGAATTAACAGCTATCCAAAAATAGTGTGCTATCTGCATAAGTTAGATGATACATATGTGAGGTTAATTGCAAAAAAAAATTGTTTGAAAAGCGTGTTTCATTTAAAAAAAAAGCTCGATTCGAAGCTCGATAAAAACTCGATTATCGATTTAAAAAAACTTGAAAAGCTAGTTTTTCCGCTTTTTATACCACTAAAAGTTTACGCTTTTCACGCTATTGCAAAACCGTTTTAGATAAGTTTCAGTTTTTAAAACACTGACGTATATATATTGGGGTTATGTATCTACATTGGCGAAACTAGGATTTTGATGTGAGTGGAGTTAAATTACATATGTAAACGATTTTTTTAATTATGGGGGAAGCTCAAAGCCTATAATCTTCAAAATTTTACTAAAATATATAGAAATTTTTAAGTGTTTTCTCAATTTGGGATGTTTTAGCTCTTTTTAGCCTGTATCTAGTTCCTCATTTGTTTATCTATACCATAACACTTGCAGGTAATTTGCATGTTCTCCTATCATTAATAATATATAAACTATTAAACTTTTGAAGATTATTTGTTATGATGAAATAAATAACTGCATTTTTTTTCCAGGTTTTATTATGAGATTTAATTGACAAGAATGCTAAATGGATTATCATTATAATTCTATTGATTGTTAGTTCGATGAATCAAATAACCAGCTTGGTTAATTTTTTATAGTTTTCTAATATTAATTTGGCTCTGTTTAATCCACTGTATTTTGGACCAAACCCCAGTTTTCGGGAAAAAACCCCTTCATATACTATTTACCTATTTCCTACTAAAAAACTAAACGAAACATAATTAAAATCTCCCTACAGTCCTAATGAGAGCAGCTGAACCCCTATGCATATTTGGTGAGATATTCGGTTTTTTAAGAAGAACAATTTATTACCCACGAGAAACTAACTTATATCCTTTGAATTACTACGGAGTATTAGTCACCAATACTCTATTGAGTGGCCAGCACAAATGACTTGATTGCGTCGACTGTCACCATCGGTTAGACAAAAATATTGTCTTCCGGTACTTGGATTCTGGACAGAAGATAGTGTATTTGGAGGTCTGATTCATATTTTCGTCATAACAAAAATATAAATCAAACCAAAAAAAAAACTAATTAATAGAGAACGCTGTAATTGGCTCATTGCTATCTGGAGCAAAAGCAAAATTGGTGCGTCTTTAAGAGTCCTGCAGAACCTTAAGCTCCAAAATACAATGATGAAAATTGAAACATAATAGCAATATCTCTATAAACTTTTGTTTGATGAATAAACAAAAGGCACTGTGCATGATAATTCTTCATTGATAAGCCAGAAATATGTCCATTAAGATTATGAATTCATTGTAATTCAGTCTTGCAAACTTCAATCAGATCGTTAGTTCTAATTTATTTTGATTCTATTAAGACATTCATTTCCTAAATATTTTGATTCTTCTGAGTAGTAAAAGAAAACACAGTTTTGTTAACCTTGACAATTATAGATTTCCTTGTTCACTTGGATCTCTTTATAGGCTATCTGCGAATTTGCTTGGACCTTTTTGGACCTTTCTCCCTGAAATGGTGTGGTGGTTGTCTACTCAGGTTTGTTGCATTATTATAAGCATAAAATTAGATACTCGAAAGCAAAAGGTTTATAAACCTAATCTACTAGCTAGGAACGAGTTTGTTTTACTCTTGCGTAAATCGTAATTTTGCTTATAATTAAACTATTTGCTTCTAGGTCAGTTACCATGAAATTCTCTCAGCAACAAGAAACTAGTTTTTGTCTGGAGATCCCTCATTCCAAATTCCCGTATTAGAAACAAAGGTTTTTTTTTATACTAGTTCGCGAACATAAGGAAGAAGACATCTTTAGTATAGGAATGTGTTTCGCTCTTCACCTTATCATCTTTATGGATAATATAACATTGATGAAAAGGTACATACTATTGGTACTTATTTAAAGAAAACATACATCCTAAAACAGCTTAAAATATTAGTACATATGCTACATCCATTCTACTTCTTTTTACTATTTGTTTTTAACTTTTTTTGCTTTTGATCTCAATAGTGCTACATTAATATGTACCGAATCTTAATTAAAAGTCGATAATGTGTGTTTTTAAAATTAAATATGTTTTTCTATACTAACCGATGATTCCCTCTCTATACCATGGTTTTGAATCACATTTGATTATTTGCCTTCCCTTCCCTTCATTTCTATAATCAGCAAGTCTGGAGATGCTAGATAATATAACCTTCAATTTCTCTAGTTCAAGTGTCATGATATAAAGTTGACATTTCATAAAATTTTTGTTAAAATTAGATGGTGGGGGCGCACCTCTTTATGTTACAAAGCAGCTCCTCGGCTATGTATGTAATTTGTACAATGTTTCATGAAAACCAGTTTGCAGCACTCCTACGTATTTTGGATTTTACTCGTAAACCTTTGATAATTTCATCATCAGTTAACGAAATCATACTCTTTTATGCATGAAGTAATATTTTTTGTGTGCATAAATCATTTTTCTAAAGAATACTTTTATTAAAAAAGTCGTTTTACTGGTGTGCATTTTAGCGTGATTGTGAGAAAGAGAAAACGGATGCATTATCCATCCCGAGAGCGTTAATTGAGAGCCCCTTGCGTAAGAAGCTTCTGAAAGAGGCCAGTCAAACTCAGAGAAAAGGAAAATTTGTAAATTGCAGTTCTGTTATAAAGAAGAAGATGGATCAGACTTCATTGAATGAAAAGTTTCTTAATGGTGATGGTTCAACGTTGATTGAGAGTGATAAAAAGAACATGGAAGAGGTTTGGGAGATGCAGAAGGAAATTTTAGACCTTAAAAGAAAAAAATTAAGCATGGAAAATCATATTCTTGAGGCGAAGTTATTTCAGAGAGATTCTAAGACTTTGAAGTGGCATCTTTGTTACTTCGATGATGTGCAAAAGGATTCTATTGTAGCAACGAAAGAGAAGATCAGAGAAATATATAAAGCAAAGAAGTAATTTGCACCAAAATAGTGTTGAATAACTCACATTTTTTATTACTACTAATATTTTGGTTTGAAAAAGACGTTTTTTTTTCCGAATCAGGGGCGGCCCTGGATTAGTCGATTACATGTTCATTTCTTTTAACTTATTCTGTATGTACAGAGATTGAGACGAATGTGAATGTTATATATAGATAATGGGCAAACCCCATTGCTATCGTTATTCCCATGAACATAGCTCAACTGTTTCGCAATCACTTACTCACCTAAGCTGAACTTTGCTCACAAAGCAGACCCGGTAATCAACATACAAAAAAAGGAGTTAGTTACTGCCTCCGACGACATTTGTTTTTTGATCTTACTGTATCACCCGACCCATCCCTACTTAAGCACTCATACGCAAGCTTCTCTAAGTGTAGGTGGAGATTTGCGAGTTTCAAATCTGCGGTTCATCATGAAGAAACTTGCTTGGTTTCTCTGCTGTTTTAACTATGGCCATTAATCCATTGATCTTTTGCATCTTAATTTCAAACCAACTTTGCGAACAAATACAAGGCCTCAAAAAGGTTCTTATATTCATTGTCTCATTGATCTCAGTCCTAATCCCCTTCATTTTTGTACTTGAACGTCTGTTCAGAATTCATATGCATGGCCGATATATATGTTATAATTAAAATAATTCAGATAGTCCTATATACTGAATCGCTGATATTTATTTCACGTATTTTCTATTTTAATTCCTAAATAGAATAATGGTTTCTTTTGAATACGTTTTCTTGTTTTTGACTGTTTAAAAACTGGAAAAAAAAACAGCATGGAAAGAAATTGAAAGAAAAACCTCTCACGTGAAATTGTACTTGTGGTTTTCTTGTCAAAACCGAGAGGAAAAAGAAAAAACGAACAACAAGGGAACTCTAAAAGCAAAAAAAAAAACAGCAAAAGACAAAAACTCAAAAACCGAAAAGTGTGAAAATGCCGAAAAGATGTAAAAATTGTTTCAAAAAAATTAGAAGAAGAAAAATCACAGAAAAAACTAAAAATTTGGGAAATATACAGAAAAGTTACAAAACCAACACTCCACCTAATTTTTGTTAACCTACTTAACCAAAGTCTGGTCATATATAAAAACATATGCGTCTTTCAGGGTAAACAGTCACTTTGCATATTAAAATATGCGCGTTTCCATCCTATTCCTGTCATTTAATTTAAAAGTTAAGTGGAGTGTGTTAATTGGACAAACTTATATAAATGGAAATGAAAATTGTTCATGTCGGTAAGTCGGTATGCATTTACTTAACCACATATAAGTCATGATAAAATGCTCATTCTATAAATTAGAATTTTTGAGACAAACTTTTGAGACTCAATTTAGGCAGTGAACAAATTTACGGTCCAATTGTAGGTTTGTACTTAATTTAAGTGATGGTTTTACAAAAGAGTGATATTTTTAATTTTAATTGGATGATTCAAAAAAGGATTTTATTTACTTGACGCAGTGGTTATCTCATTTGATCAAATCAAGGAACAAGCATCCTACAGCCTAACACACAATAAACCGCATAAAAGGTTTATGTTCAAGCGTTTTATCTCATTTTGTACCATTTAACCAAGCCCAGATTTGTTTAGATAATGGTTAGTTTGTTATAAAAGTTTAGAATAAGCAAGAAGTAAATTAATTCCCCATATCAGTGTTGATTTATTTATTGGGTAGGACGCAACTTCACAAGAAAATTTAGGTTTGTGAGTTTTGTAAGGGAACAGTTTCTCGCCGTCTCCGGCCTTCTGGGAAGGAAAATTGGTAGGGGGTTTTAGAAACAGAACTAGAATAAACAATATTCAATTGTAATTTTGATGAATAAAAAAAGACTTCTTTGTATAAAAACCTTGGTGGGTTGACCAAAAACATTAGGAAATCATCTTCATTCAATCTAGTAAATTAATCAATAACACACCGAAAATGTTGATCTCATTTTGATACATCCATTTTTCTGAAGTGTGTATTTGTTACTATATGGTGGTTATAGATTCCTTGTTTACCCTTCAACTATTCTCCAGGAGTTTTGCAATTTTGCTTGTAATTTTTGGGACATTCTCTTGAAAATGATGCGGTGGTTGTGGAATTAGGTTTCTTTCTGTACATTTACGTGTTTATCTCGCTTGCGCGTAAAAAAATTCTAAACCTTTTGCTTCTTGGTGAAACGGTTGTGCTATATATAGTTACTAACCATGTCTTTTTCTCAGAACTGGGATATTCTTTCTTATTTGGAAACTCTACATCTCAAAACAGTACTAGAACCTGTTTTTTTTTTTTAAGTTTTATCAACCTATTTAACCCATGAAAAAAAAAAGGAAAAATTATGTGAGGAGGTTTTGTTGGAAAAGTTGGAAAATATGTAATTTAAACATATTTGTTCCAAGTGGTCAGGGACCATCTTTGAGTCAATTTTAATACGACTCCTCAGTTTTCTGAGGCCATACTCTATGCGTTTGAGTAGCTCGTGTGACGAGATTCGCAACGGTATATCGCATGACCCATTCGGAGGAAGGGTGTGAATGATAATTGGACTCGAAGGTTGGTACTCGAAAGAGGCAATAAAGCCAATGCTGGAAAATGAGAAAAGAAATGTGATTTTAACCCATGAGGGTTATCCCACATTGGAAAATCATGAGTGATTTTTACAATATATATACTAAGGTATCCTATGTGGATATTAAGTAATGTGTCCACATACACATGTGTGTATTGTGTACCACACATGGGCTTGCTTGCTCGATGGGCTTGCTTGCTCGTCGGGAAAAGTGCGTCTGTTCAGGAAAATCTTCCAGCAAAGCTGTAACTGTTGCAATAAATGTGATTTCATTGCAAAGTTAATACTGCAGTTTCGAATTTCGAAAACTTACAGTAGTAAAGTGACCTTAATGGCTGAGATACTCAACAAGCCACATGTCAAAGATACACACATAACATTCTGAAATCAAATACAGCAGCATATATCATCTCTCTAAACAGTAGCATTACATTTTAGAAACAGAGAGAACCACCCACCAACAGCTCGACCTTGACTCGTCGCCAGTTTCCGGCGAGTCATCCGAGACGTTGTACCTTGGGATCGAAGCGCCAACGCAACCAGAAACCTTAAGGTGGTTGGGCGAATATCGGTTAAGGGCATAATGTTAACAGTAGCCTCGTCTTATTTTATTTTTATTCTGTCCATTTCATTTACGTCTTTTAATTATGTCCATTTAATTTACGTATTCAATTCTGTCCTTTTTATTTCAGTATTTCAATTGCTGTCCTTAGTTGTAGCTTTTAATTCTGTTTGTACTATTCTGTAATTTCTTTAAAGTTCTGTTTTTTGCTGTAATTTCAATTATGTAATTAAATTCAGTAATTAGAATAGTTTCAATTCAGTCATGTTATTTCAATTTAAATCAGAACAGTCCGGCTGTTAAGTTTATACTTTCCAGTCCGGCAGTTTCTATTTATTGCAATTCAATACATCAGATTATTAATTAATAATAATCTGATAACGTTTGCTTTATTTACGTTTCAGTACCTACATGTTGTAATCATTAATTTCTGTATCAGTTTCGAAATTAATAAAGATTACACTGGTTTTTTTATTTATTCTTGTTTAGTCCTTTAATTATTGTTAATTGTTATTTCGTACACGGAAACCAACAATCTTAACCGATATCCTGTTGTTTCTATCGTGTATTGATCAATACAATTTTTTATTTTATAAGGAATAATGCTTTCTTGTTTTCAATTCTAAATTATATTAGAAATTGAATTACAAAGAAAAAATTCCAAACAGTTTTAATTTTATTTTTGAATCTTGTTGATACCAACCGCATTGGTATTCAATAAGAATCGTTCAATTCTTTTAATATCAACCGTATTGATGGTTAAAAGGATAAAAGTTTAATTTTATTATTTGTTTGTTAATTCTTTTACAAACCCAAATATAAGTTTTGGTGTTTGTTTAAAGAATTGATTGTACACGTATCTCATACGTTTGGTGTTGTCGTTTCAGATGACTAACACGTCGCCTATTCAGTTGCCTAGCGGGGGTGAGCATGACCCAGTGGTTGGTGGGCCTGTCCATAACACTGGGGGCGATGCGAATGTTGTGGCTAACGCCGATGACGCAGTTGTAGCGGCTGAGGCCGCCGCAGCTGCGGCTATGGCGGATGCTACGGCCAAAGCTGAGGCTGCGGCCGAAGCAGCGGCCACGGCCAAGGCCGCAGCTAAGGCTGCGGCTAGAGCCAAGGCTGCGGCCAAGGGCAAGGCACCGATGTATTCGGCTGTGCCTACTTTGCCGACTTCTCATCTGGAGAAACCGGAAAAATTCAGGGGTGACAACTTCAAACGTTGGCAGCAAAAGATGCTGTTTTATCTCACCACTCTGAATTTGACCAGGTTTCTTAAGGAGACTGCTCCCGTCCTAAGCGAGGATGATCTGGACGAGCAGTCGTTCTCTGCGGTTGAGGCATGGAGACATGCCGACTACCTAGGCAAGAACTATATCCTGTGTGCTCTAGATGACACGTTGTTCAGTGTTTTCGAGCCCAAAGCTACTGCAAAGGAGCTATGGGAGACTCTCGAAAATAAGTACAAAGTGAATAACGCTGGCACAAAGAGATTTGTTGTCACGGACTTTCACGAGTACCGTATGACTGACAGCAGGGGTGTCATGGAGCAAGTTGAGGAGCTCCAACTCATTTACCATCGCCTTGAGGCTGAGGGGCTAGTGATAAACGAGCCTTTCCAGGTGGCACTCATGATTGAGAAATTGCCACCATCTTGGAAAGACTTTCAAAACTACCTTAAGCACAAGCGAAAGGAAATGAGGCTGGAGGGGCTCATTGAGAAGCTCAACATTGAGGTGAGCAACCGTCGCTCCGTGAGGAGAGTCGGTGGTGCTGTCATCCCGATGGCAAAGGCCAATGTGGTCGAAAGCTCCAACGTCAAACGGAAACGTCTTGACACCGGAGGCAGAGCTGTTGTCGCGAAGAAATTTGCGGGAACCTGCTTTGTGTGTAACAGGACCGGCCATCGTGCCGCGGACTGTTATGACAATAAAGGCGCTGTTAAGCCTAAGCCCCCCCCCCCCCCCCCGAGGAACTTTAAGGGCAAGGGAAAGAGGAAAGCTCCAGCTCAGGCTCATCTGGCTGAGGGAGGACGAGATGACGACCGCTTTACTGCTGTGGTCTCTGAGGTCAATCTCGTGGGGAGCAACCCCAAAGAGTGGTGGCTGGATACTGGCGCCACAAACCACATCTGCTCAACTAGGTGGATGTTTAAGACCTACGAAGCGGTAGAGGGAGAAAGCTGCTTCATGGGAAATTCTGCTACTTCCAAGGTGGAAGGAAAAGGAATGGTCGTGATGAAGATGACCTCGGGAAAAGAGCTGAGGTTGACAAATGTGCTTCATGTTCCTGATATCCGCAAGAATCTGGTATCAGGATCGGTGATGGTGAAGAACGGGTTTAAACTAGTTTTAGAATCCGATAAAATTGTAATCACCAAAAATGGTGTCTATGTAGGCCATGGCTATATGACCAACGGCATGTTTAAGTTGAACGTAGGGACACCTGCTCCCAATAAAGGTGCTAAAGCTGAGGCTAGCACAAGTACTGTAATGACTGTTGTCCAAGAGGCGAATAATAATTCTGAGTTTAATTATTTATTTGAGTCATTTCATTTGTGGCATGGTAGATTAGGTCACGTGAATTATAATTCTTTAAAGAAATTAATTTCACTAAAACTAATACCAAATTTCGTTTTTGATAAGCAACACAAATGTGAGATTTGTGTAGAAGCAAAATTAACGAAATCATCGTTTCAACATGTTGAACGAGAAAGTGAACCTCTCGGTCTAATACACACGGATGTATGCGACTTAAAGTTTATACAAACGCGAGGAGGGAAAAAGTACTTTATCACCTTTATAGATGATTGTACTAGATAATGTTACGTTTACTTAATGAGAAGTAAAGACGAAGCAGTAGAGAAATTCGATCTCTATAAGACCGAAGTTGAAAATCAACTCAATAAGAAAATTAAAACATTGAGAAGTGATAGAGGCGGTGAATATGAATCACCGTTTGAACATATATGCGCTGAAAGCGGCATTATACATCAAACCACAGCCCCATACACTCCCGAGCAAAATGGGGTTGCTGAGCGTAAAAATAGAACGCTAAAGGAAATGATGAATGCTATGCTAATCAGTTCTGGGTTACCCCAGAACATGTGGGGGGAAGCTGTACTTTCCGCTAACTATGTTTTAAACAAGTTAACACATAAGAAGCGAGAAAAGACTCCATATGAGTTATGGAAAGGTCATCAACCCAGTTATAAGAACCTGCGGGTTTGGGGTTGTCTCGCAAAGGTCCTAGTTCCCACTCCTAAAAGGATGAGAATTGGTCCTAAGACGGTGGACTGTGTGTTCATCGGATATGCACAGAACAGTAGTGCATATCGGTTTCTCGTGCACAAGTCGGACAATCCCGATGTGCACGTAGATACGTATATGGAAAGCCGAGAGGTCTCTTTCTTTGAAGATATCTTTCCCCGGAAATTACCTACAGCTGTACCAACTGAAGAGTTGAAAAGTGAAGGAAATGTGGGGGCAAGTGAACCGACAGAGGAAGAGGAAGAGCCTCGGCGCAGCAAAAGGGCAAGGAAGGAAACTTCCTTTGGACCTGATTTTCTAACCTTCATGGTTGAAGGCGAACCGGCGACATATAAACAAGCTATGTCAACACCGGATTCCCAATATTGGGAAGAAGCTATTCAAAATGAAATTGAATCAATCATGCAAAACCACACTTGGGAACTAGTGGATCTTCCGAAAGGATGCAAGCCCCTAGGTCACAAGTGGATCTTCAAGAGGAAGTTAAAGGTTGACGGCACGATTGAGAAATACAAGGCGAGACTTGTGGTAAAAGGATTCAGGCAAACTGAAGGTGTCGATTATTTCGACACGTATGCTCCTGTCTCCAGGAAAACGTCTATCCGAATCGTCATTGCTCTCGCAGCTTTGTTTGATATGGAAATACATCAAATGGATGTAAAGACGGCATTTCTGAATGGGGAACTGGAAGAATAAATTTACATGGAACAACCTGAAGGGTTTATAGTTCCTGGTAAAGAGCACCAAGTGTGCAAACTTGTAAAGTCTCTATATGGACTCAAACAAGCGCCAAAGCAATGGTATGAGAAGTTTGATAGAATTATGCTATCAAACGGTTTTCACATTAATGAGTGTGATAAATGTGTCTACTCTAAAGGAAGTGGAAGAGACTGTGTTGTAGTCTGTCTCTATGTGGATGACATGATCATAATTGGGAGTAATGATAGAATCAGCTCCACAAAGAAAATGTTATCACAACACTTCGATATGAAGGACCTGGGTATAGCTGATATAATACTTGGTATGAAGATTACCAAAACATCAGAAGGGTATGCCTTGTCCCAAAGTCACTATGTTAAACAAGTTTTAGACAAGTTTGACAAGGACAGTAAAGCTATGTCAAGAACCCCAATTGAGTTCAACTGTAACCTGAAAAAGAATTTCGGTAAAAGTGTGAATCAATTGGAGTTCTCTCGAGTCATAGGCAGTCTCATGTATATAATGAATTGCACTAGACCAGACATAGCAAACTCAGTGAGTAGACTGAGCAGGTACACCAGTAATCCAAATGAGGAACACTGGAAGGCTATAATGAAACTTCTCAGGTATATGAGGTTTTCAGCCGATTACGGGTTGCACTATACCAGATATCCAGCGGTACTGGAAGGGTATTCAGATGCCAACTGGATATCAGACTCCAATAGCACAAGGTCCACGAGTGGATATGTGTTTATAATGGGAGGAGCTGCTGTGTCTTGGAGATCCTCCAAACAGACATGTATTGCAAGGTCAACTATGGAATCAGAATTCATAGCGTTGGACTTAGAAACCGAAGAGGCAGACTGGCTGAGAAGTCTATTGGAAGGAATTCCAATGTGGCCGAAACCTGTTCCCGTAATAAGCATGCATTGTGATAGTCAATCAACTATTGCGCGGGCTTAGGATCATATGTATAATGGAAAGTCTCGACATATACGTCGAAGACATAAATCCGTAAGGGAATTGTTATCCAATGGTGTGGTATCCTTAGATTTTGTAAGATCAAAGGAAAACATAGCGGATCCATTAACTAAAGGCTTGACTCAAGTGGGAGTCGAGACGTCATCGAACGGAATGGGGTTAAAGCCCATTAAATTGGTGGCCCCCCATAGGCAACCCAACCTAAACGGAATCTTTCCTGATAGGTTCAAAGGGAAACTGAACTATGGGGGCAACCGAACAAAGCACTCGGGAACCTGGAGTTCCCAGCCCATCTCCGCGATGACAGAGTGATAGACCTGTACCATTGTAAGAGTGAGCTTGAGGCTCTTAATGATCCAAGTTACTCGACGGTCGAGTAAAGTGAGTCAGGACACTTTCGACTTGGAACACCTATAACTAGTGTGTAAGGCCGGTACCATGTGATGAGCTTGTGCTAATTCACTAGAGCACTCAGTTGAAGTTGCCAAGGCAGTACAGGCCAAATATGGACAACAAATAAAGGGCCTAGTACGTGGGTAGAGAGGGCACTGTGCGGGTGCCATTCTGGGATACACAAAGCTTGATGGTTCAAAGCTTTACAGCTACCTAATAGCAGTATTCTGGGTGGTACTCCGCTACGGCAGGTTCAAGGCGCGTGCTACCTGACCTTAGGCAGTGAACTTTTGCGGTTCTCTTGATTTGCATTTAGGACATGGGCTTTCGAGCCAATTGCATTCATGTGGGGGATTGTTGGAAAAGTTGGAAAATATGTAATTTAAACATATTTGTTCCAAGTGGTCAGGGACCATCTTTGAGTCAATTTTAATGCGACTCCTCAGTTTTCTGAGGCCATACTCTATGCGTTTGAGTAGCTCGTGTGACGAGTTTCGCAACGGTATATCGCATGACCCATTCGGAGGAAGGGTGTGAATGATAATTGTACTCGAAGGTTGGTACTCGAAAGAGGCAATAAAGCCAATGCTGGAAAATGAGAAAAGAAATGGGATTTAACCCATGAGGGTTATCCCACATTGGAAAATCATGAGTGATTTTTACAATATATATACTAAGGTATCCTATGTGGATATTAAGTAATGTGTCCACATACACATGTGTGTATTGTGTACCACACATGGGCTTGCTCGTCGGGCGGGCTTGCTCGTTGGGTTTTTAACTCGACGGGAAAAAGTGCGCCTGTTCCTATTCGGGAAAAGTGTTCCTGTTCGGGTAAAGCGCGCCTGTTCGGGAATAGTGTTTCTGTTCGGGAAAAAGCGTGCATGTGCCTGTTCGGGAAAAGTGCGTATGTTCAGGAAAAGCTTCCAGCAAAGCTGTAACTGTTGCAATAAATGTGATTTCATTGCAAAGTTAATACTGCAGTTTCGAATTTCGAAAACTGACAGTAGTAAAGTGACCTTAATGGCTGAGATACTCAACAAGCCTATAAATAGGCAGACCCCCCACATGTCAAAAGACACACACATAACATTCTGAAATCAAATACAGCAGCATATATCATCTCTCTAAACAGTAGCATTACATTTTAGAAACAGAGAGAACCACCCACCAACAGCTCGACCTTGACTCGTCGCCAGTTTCCGGCGAGTCATCCGAGACGTTGTACCTTGGGATCGAAGCGCCAACGCAACCAGAAACCTTAAGGTGGTTGGGCGAATATCGGTTAAGGGCATACTGTTAACAGTAGCCTCGTCTTATTTTATTTCTATTCTGTCCATTTCATTTACGTCTTTTAATTATGTCCATTTAATTTACGTATTCAATTCTGTCCTTTTTATTTCAGTATTTCAATTGCTGTCTTTAGTTGTAGCTTTTAATTCTGTTTGTACTATTCTGTAATTTCTTTAAACTTCTGTTTTTTGCTGTAATTTCAATTCTGTAATTAAATTCAGTAATTAGAATAGTTTCAATTCAGTCCTGTTATTTCAATTTAAATCAGAACAGTCCGGCTGTTAAGTTTATACTTTCCAGTCCGGCAGTTTCTATTTATTGCAATTCAATACATCAGATTATTAATTAATAATAATCTGATAACGTTTGCTTTATTTACGTTTCAGTACCTACATGTTGTAATCATTAATTTCTGTATCAGTTTCGAAATTAATAAAGATTACACTGGTTTTTTATTTATTCTTGTTTAGTCCTTTAATTATTGTTAATTGTTATTTCGTACACGGAAACCAACAGGTTTTGCTTAAATTTATTCAAAAATATTGCTAATTAACCTCTTGGCTGCCACTCTGACACATACCGATTCCGCTTTCTTCTCCTAAAGCATTACCGAATTGCTGTCTCTTCCTCTTTTCTAACATTCTCAAGGCCGCTCTTTTCATATTGTATTTACCTACGGCACCAACTCCCAATTTACGCGGAATATTCTTATAAACTTCTTTTTTTCCTGGAAGATGTTTAAAATACCTCTCACGTTAAACGAATGGCATAGCTTTTTCCAATAGCGTACTTTTGTGCATAAATAGCATCCTGTTCCATGAATAAGTTGTGATAGAGGTCATTAACAAAGTTTGTTTTTCACATGCACCTTAGAGTGGTTTTGATACTAGGAAAGAAGGGAATGATTTTGAAGGAGGTGAATCTCAGAGAAGGATTGAGAGCCCCTTACCTAAAAAGCTGTTGAAAGAGGATGAAATTCAGAGAAAAGCAAAACTTGCCAATAGTAGTTTGGTTATAACTGAGGAAATGGATCAGACTTCATTGAATGAAATGTTTCATAATGTTGTTGCGGTGTTAACTGAGAGCGATAAGAAGATGGAAGAGACTTTGGAGATTCAGAGGGAAATATTGGATCTTACAAAAACAGAATTGGCCATGAAAAAGCAAATGTTTGAAATGAACATGATGTTGAAAGCGGCCTATATCATGAAAGATTAAGATGGATAACATGTGCTATAATCAGAGGAGATACATCCAAGCAATTCAAGATAAATTAATGAGTGCAGTCATTGCACCTAAATAGATCTGAGTTTATTTGTATGCTTGCATTTTATAACATCAGATTAGTCTATTAGGCTATTAGGCCATTAAGTATGTTTTCCTTTGATTACTACTTGGACTATGCAATTACATACTTCTTTCTTTTAGCTTGTTCTATGCATGATGGCAAATTCATATCGAACATGTATGAAGCTTTTATATTGAGAAGGACTTATGTGAAGTAAACAATTCTCATTTGGTTAGATATGATTTACATAAATTTTTGTTTCCTTGTTCGGTAATGGTCTTCTTTCATTGAATTATTACCTGGTGAGATGTTGTAAACCAACAGGAAAACGGATGTTTTGCATCATGTAAAATAGCTATTCGAAATTGAAAGACGAGCTCATTAGGAATATTATATGGCAAACATGAAAAGCTGAGAATGAGAGGCTGGAATAGGCTGAAAACCTGGTGTTTTGTATTAGAGTATAGCCGGGGTATGCAAAATGAAAAGTTTAATTTTTGATCACAAATTCAGAAGCATAATGGGGGAATCTACAATCAATAAGTGCTCTTACAATTTTACGATGCCAAATCTATAAATCTTAAAATCTAGAGACGTAATTCGTCTTTTCTGAAACTTTACCAGCTACTCTTGTTAAATATTTTAAACTATGAGAGGAACCTATAGAAGTAATACAAACTACAAGGATTATTTATGTTACTTCACCCTTCTACAAGAATTTACCCTAGTTGCAATTACATAACGAAGAAGGAAAAATGAAAAAGGATTTTCTTCTCAAACTTTCTTTCTCTGTTACTCATTGGTTCTCAACTCAAGGTAACACTTCTCAATATCTGGTTTTGTTCTTATTTGTTAATACTCCATTTGATTATAAGATTTTTGTAAAAAAGTATCTTCACTCTTGGTACTAGAACGTCTATTCAGGTGCATGGCCGATATATAACTTGTAAGAATAATTCAAACAGCCTATATACCGACTCGCTGATATATACCTTTGCGTATTTTCTTTTTAAAACAGTTAGTTTTTTATTTTATTCCAAATAGCCTACTCCATTATCTTGAACTAACAGTTAGTTTGTTATAAAAGTTCAGAATGAAGATAAGAAATATTAAATCCTCATATAGTTAGTCCATGTACAGAGACAAATCCAGTCTAATTCACTAGCACTAAAAAAAAAATTATATATATATATATATCAACAACTGTTATGTTAGCATACGACTTGTTGTAAAAATTGAGCAACACTAAAACAATAATTGTCAACACTTAGTAACATGTGTTGATATATTATTGCTAAATTTCAACAACATCATGTGTAGTATCATACAAACTATTGATATTCTAAAATATTTATGTAGTGTTCGTTCTCATTAAGATTCATGAGAAAAATGATTCATTTCAACTAAATTGAAACAATAAATTCGTGTTTTTTTCCAGTATACTCACAAAAACTCAAACACACTACAACAAACTTAAGAATTATGGATAATATTTTTAGAGACAATCAAATTTTGTTTCCAAATGGTAACTTTTCGGTACAAAAACAATCTTTTAAACACAAAAATAATTTTTTTGTCCCCAAATCTAACTTTTAGGCACATAATTTGAAATTTTCTTGTCTTCAAAGACAATCTCATACGAACATAATGAGACAATTAAAATTTGTTGGGTTATGCTTTCTATTTTCTTTGGCAAAGCCATGAACCTGCACTCTCTTGTACCGATGAAGGTAAAGTAAAGATACGATTATGGAAGCTTAGGCAAAGTAAATGTTCTTCATTGGATAGTTTTGGAGGTTTCAAATGACTGTAAGTCTGCAAGGACAGCCTGACGGGATTGCTCAGGTAAGCAATGTGATACATGTTCCCTATGCTAACCTATGGCACGATATCTGTTTTGTATCAAGCTGATTTTTGTTTGGTTTATTGGTTTGTATATTCAGAGCACAAAGAGTAGTTATCACTCTTGCAAAAGCCGGGTTAATTTATTGGCATGTTTACATGTAATTAAAAGGCGGGGGGCTTCCTTTACCTACACCTACTCATTCAGCTTATCGCTTGCTTTATACCTTGTAATGGGCTTTGTGCATACATAGATCTTGGTAAGATTAGGTATTAGTTGCTCCATCTTTGTATTCTAGTTTATCTTTGTAATTAAGGTTTTGCAGCAAACTAATAGTCTGAAAGTTCAGCTTTGTTAGAATTTTTTTTGCTAATCTGACTCGATTGCAATGATAGGCCTGCTATGTCCTTTCACTTTAACTGAGTAAAAAGCAGAAGAGCAGAACATAGTGTTGGGTTAATGGATTATGAAAGGCACTTGAACGATCGACAAAAAGATGATGGAATCGTTCTAACAAGAAACGCCTAATAATATTGCATGTCAACTCCAAAAGTTAGTGTGAAGACTGAAGTTATACCTTCTAGTATGAGAAATAAGAAATTGCATAATCCTGTACTCCAAGGAGTTGTGATCATCACACTTGTTGTTTTTAGGGGAAATGTAATGCATGATTAGATTAGTGCTTCAATTGTAAATAAGTATGACAAAAAGTCTCTCTCCAAATTAATTAGATTTTGAAACTGCACAAAAACAGGAGCCACCTAAGATTCAGCATCAATTCTTCCCTGCCATCACTGGAGGTTTGATGAAGGCGCGTTAGCACATCATCGGAGATCATTGGTTATATGTACATTTACTACATGTTTATAATCTCGTTACAAGCTTAATTTAATGCATGAGTCATGATGTCCGTCAAAAAGATTTATTCTTCTTTTCAATCCCCGAGTCGAAGGGATATGCGATGAAATGTAATTCATGTGTAGAAGCTTGATTTAATAGAAAAACATTTGATAGTTTTTTTTAAATAGATTATAAAAAACAATTGAATTATAGAGAAATTTAATTAGCAACGATATCGGTGGATATGAAATAAAAAAAAGATAATCTTGATACAGCCCATAAACACTTTGGGTCCGTTTGGCAACATATTTTTTTAGTGGATTTTTGGATTTTAGATTAAAAATCTATACGTGTTTGACAAGTCAGTTTTTTAGTGAATTTTTGGCACATACATTAAAAATCTATACGTGTTTGACAAGTCATATTTTCAGAAAAATCTGATATGTTACCAAACATACCATTTATCAAGGAGTCAAGTACTATATTATAATCACCGATGATATCAGGGAATATGTTTCCTTTAATACGTGGATACTAAAAAGCTATAATCGTTTTTTTTTGTAGTTAAATATATGAATTTTTTTTAAATACGAAGATGCTATAATCCTTTTAAACGTAATATTAGTACCTCCCACGATCAGACCCACGATCAGAGGCAACCCAAGATTTTTTAGTGGGTTGCCTAGTGAAAAAAATTATTGTTTTATCCATTCAAATAAAACCTTGAAAAAACATAATATATTATAATTTTTTTCAGAAATTATTTTCGGGCGGGTTGCCCAGTCCACTCGCACGATTGGCAACCCCACAAGACCGGCTCTGCGAATGATCTCATTGATACATCAAACCGGACCAATGTACACGTTAAAATACCAAATTAAACATTTGGGGTACTAAAAAGCATAATATTTCAAAATAGAAGTAGTAAACTACAAATAAATAAAAACAAACATTATAAATTTATCTTTTTAGTTATCTTTTTCGATTTAATCTTGCTAGGGTTTCAGTTATTTTCTCTAAAGAAGACAGAGTAGCCGCATCTTTCCCCTTCTCTCTCTCTCTCTAACTGTATCTATATCTCCTCCAAGTAAGTGAAAACTATAATTATAATTTAATTGTTATATATTGAAATTCTAATCATGGGTTATTATTTAATTTTGATTTAGCTTTCAACTGATTGTGGATTAATTTCATCTTCAATTTCTTATTTTAAAATAAAAGATTCAGCTTTTTTGTTGTCTACCAATACATGTGTAATTTTCAGCTTATAAACATTTAAAAGATTCCACCTTTTTAGGTTAAAAGCTTCTACCAAAGGATAATAGTAAATTGAGTTGGTTTCAATCTTCTTTTTAATGGATATTGAAAATACAATTAAGGAATTTTTATCAACTTTTGAATCAGCTTTCAACTGATTGTGGATTAATTTCATCTTCAGTTTCATAATTTTTGTAGAAATAAGATTCAGCCTTTTTGTTGTCTACCAATACATGTGTAATTTACAGGTTATAAGCATTTAATAACAATCTTTTTAATTCAATTAAGGGTTTATTTTATCTACTTTTGAATCACCTTTCAACTGATTGTGGATCAGTTTCCTTTTCAATTGATTAATTTTCTAGTTTTTTTTTGTTATTTTTGTTTTTACCAACACGTGTAAAAACCAGCTTATAAGCATTAAAAAAACTAGTTTTTCTACCATGTTAACTTTTATAATTAAATTGCTATTATTGGAATTCTAATTAAGGGTTATTATCCAATTTTGAGTTAGCTTTCAACTGATTGTGGATTAATTTCATCTTCAATTTCTTACTTTCTTAGAAAAAAGATTCAGCCTTTTTGTTGCCTACCAATATATGTGTAATTCTCAGCTTTTAAGAATTTAAAAGCTACAATCTTTTTTACCATTAAAAAAAGATCCCATTTTTTCAGCTTAAAAGCTATTACCAAACGGGCCTGAGTAAATTGGGTTGGTTTCACTGTTTTAAAAGGCGCTGAGGCGCCGCCTAGGCGGTGCCTCGCCGCCCCGACTTTTGCTAGGCGTTTTAAAATAGTTTTTAAATTGGGCCAACCCAAATTCTGATGGGTCAAAAGGTTAAAATAGGTAAGAATAAATATATATACAGCAATAAAATACAGGGAAAACATATCTTAAACATATTTTTTCTTTGATCGGTGGCCTCTGTCAGGCTACAAAACTAATACCGATCTTTTCTTTTGATATCTTGTTGATTTTGGATTATAGTTGCATTTTCTTTTTAAGTTAGTGTTTGAGACATTTTCATGACATCTTTTGCTTATGTTAAACTGCCCAAACATTATTATCATAATATTTATTGCTTTGCTATGGTATATCGTTAAGCTAATAGACTTTAAATGCCTGATTTAACATGATAATACTATTTACAACATGCATGTTGCATGAAAATCCAAGAAAAACATGTAAAAACATTCAAAAGTCGTTTTTCCGCCTAGGCGGTCAGGCGGCTAGGTGGCACCCCTCCGCCTCATCCCCGCCTAGTGCCTTTTGAAACCTAGGTTGGTTTCAATCTTTTTGATGGATATTGAAAATCCAATCAAGGGAATTTTTGCGACTTTTGAATCATGGGTTATTATTTAATTTTGAGTTAGCTTTTAACTGACTGTGGATTTATTTCATCGTCAATTTCTTATTTAAAATAAAATATTCAGCCTTTTTGTTGTCCACCAATATGTGTAATTTTCAGCTTATAAGCATTTAAAAAATTCCATCTTTTTAGCTTAAAAGCTTCTACCAAAGGGGCCTAAGTCTGATCCAGGAGGATACCCCATAATAATTAGTATTAGGATGGTTATGGCTGTTATGGACTAAACCTTGTTGGATTAGGATTAAATTATAATCCTTTTCCTTGTTGAACTAGGAGCAGTTCTGGTCATAATGCTAGTGGTAATAGGATTAGTTATAGCCCATAAATACTCAGGCTTTTCCCTGAGTTAGATAGTCAGAACAAAAACTATCAAGTTAGACTTTAAGGTTGATTAAAGTCTAGCAGTTAGAAATTGTAACGGTACATTGATTATTAATCAAAGTTGCAGTTTCGCCAAGTTTCTTTTCCTTTATATTCCTACTGTTTTGGGTGTTTATATTCTAACACAACAAGCATAGCTCTAGATCTGATCAAAGTCAGGTATTTAATGTTATAATAGTAAATTGGGCTGGTTTCAATCTTTTTAATGAATATTGAAAATCCACTCAAGGGATTTTTATCCACTTTTGAATCAGCTTTCAACTGATTGTGGATTAATTTCATCTTCAATATATTATTTTTTGTAGAAATAAGATTCACCCTTTTTGTTGTCTACCAATATATGTGTAATTTTCAGCTTATAAGCATTTCAAAAATTCCATCTTTTTAGCTTAAAATCTTCTACCAAAAGGGCCTAGGTCAGGTATTTAATGTTATAATAGTAAATTGGGCTGGTTTCAATCTTTTTAATGGATATTGAAAATCCACTTAAGGGATTTTTATCCACTTTTGAATCAGCTTTCAACTGATTGTGGATTAATTTCATCTTCAATTTATTATTTTTTGAAGAAATAAGATTCAGCATTTTTGTTGTCTTCCAATATTTGTGTAATTTTCAGCTTATAAGCATTCAAAAAGCAATATATGTGTAATTTTAAATATTTTTGATGGGTATTGAGAATCTAATTAAGGGTTTTTTATCCAGCTTTCAACTGATTGTGGATCGGTTTCATTTTTAATTTATTAATTTTCTAGATTTTTTATGTTATTTTTGTTGTTTACCAATATGTGATATTAACCAGCTTATAAGCTTTTAAAAAACTAGATTTTCTACCATGTTAAAAAGATTATAGCTTTTTAGCTAAATTATCAAATTCCGAGGCAGCTTTCAACTGTTTGTGAGTCAATTTTATTGTCAATCAGTTATTTTTGGTGTTTACCAACATGTGTAAAAACCAGCTTAAAAGCATTCAAAAAAAAAAGAACTAGCTTTTCTACTATGGTAAAAAAATTATAGATTTTTAGCTTAATTATCCAATTCTGTGTTAGCTTTCAACTGTTTGTGGGTCAGTTTTATTGTCAGTCAGTTATTTCTAGTATGAAATTTGTAATAAACAAACTTACTTTTATCGTTTACCAATATATATGCAATATTCAGCTTTTTAGTATTCAAAGCAACTAGCTTTTCTACCAATATAATAAGATTCCAGCTTTTTAGGTTAAAAGTTACTACCAAATGAACCCTGAGTAAAGGTGTTTGCTCTAGGTAATAGGTTCATGTATGAATCAAACCCAATTGGGTGTTCAAAACTAGTTTTACAATCTTTTTGATTGATAATGAAATCTGAGAGAAGATAAATATGCAATTCTGAATTAACTTTCAAGTTTCAAGTGATTGTGGATACATTTATTTTGAATTGATTATTTCTCTAGTAAAAAGGTTATGTGATAGACCAACTTTTTTTTTTTGCCTCAACTAAGTGTAATATACAGTTTATAAACATTCAAAGCAATTCGCGTTTCTACCACGTTGAAAAAATTTCAGCGTTCTCGCTTAAGAGCTACTACCAACCCAACCCTAAGTAAGCTGGTGACTTTAGGTTAGTAAATGGATGAAGCCCAACTGGGTGTCAAAAGACTCAAAACTAGGTTTACAATTTAATTGATAGATTTTAAAGAACAAGCTCTGCATTCCTATTGGTTGTGGATTGATTTCATCTCCAACTGATTTATTTTTTATCAAGAAAATTATGTAGTCAAACCAATTTATTTGTTCCGTCTACCAAAATGTCTAATATTCAGCTTATTACAAGTATTCAAGACAACTTACTTCTCTACATGTTGAAACCCCCCCAGCTTTTTAGCTTAAAAGCTACTACCAAATGGACCTTGCGTAAACTGGTGACTGTTAGGTAATTAGGTTAGTAAATGGATTATATCCAATTGATATAATGACTTGAAGAGTTTTTTTTTTGTCAGATGGGCAGCCTTTTGTAGAGACTTGAGATTTTGAGTGAAAAGGCGATTTGGTAACCTTGATTCAGCTTGGGTTTCACTGATCTTGATATTGGTTATGGCTTTTACTGATCTCATGTCATTTTTATAGGCTTTTTGCGAGTTTGCTTGGATTTAATTGGGACCTGCTCTAAAAAATGACGTCGAGATTTTTTGCTCAGGTTTGTCGCACCATTTCCTTACTTTTGTGTGAAATTTGTTGTAATCATTCTGCTTCTTAGAGAACATTAGAGCTATAATTACGTATGGTTTGAAAAGTAGTTGCCTCAAAACTGTCTGAACTGGGAAACTTGTTTCTATCCGGCAACTTCTCACTCTGAAAATTGTAATCGGAACTCGTTTCGTAGAAGTTTATTTGTAACTTGTTTCTCAGAAGTTTATTCGTAGGAAAGTCAAGAAGATAAGAAATAATTCATGTCAGTTATTTTAATACTGGTGCTATTGTTGTAAGATTACTAAGGGTATTTGGTTCGAATTACTTTTACTGCTTAATACTACTTTCTTGTGAAATTTTATCATAAACATTTTGCTTCTTGGAGAACGTTAGTGCTATAAATATATATCTATTGGAATGTAGTTGCCCTTAATCACTGTCCGAACTGGGAAACTCTTTTCTATTCTGATACTTTTCATTCCGGCTATCGTAACTGAAACTCGTTCCTCAGAAGTTTATCACTAGAAGCAAATTCACGAAAGTAAGAATAAACCCTGTCTCGTATTTATTACTCCTAGTGCTATCATTCTAAGACCACTTAGAAAGTGTTTGGTTAGAGTTACATATAATTTCGTACTAATGTAATGTTCAAATTTTGAAGATAAAAATCTAATAATCATTCGATTCATACCACTTTTTTCTACCACTCTTTTCAAGGCCATCTTTCCTATTTTTGATTACGCTCCTTATCCATCTCTTTTCCCTTCTAAATCCAGCAACTGTGATATTGATATTGAATAGGTTTTTTCCACTAGTAATAGCAAATGTGTCTATGACGTGCACTGCACCTTCCTTTTGGATTTGCTTGCAGAGGTTGTACAAATAGCATCTGGCTACATAAAATGGCTTGCGTGGTTGTCACTAACAAACTCTTTTTCTCTGTCCACTTTAGGGTGATAGCGATACCGAATCGGAGCACACCGAAACAGAAGATGAAGTAAGCATCCAAGGAGGAGGCGAAACCAACCCAGAGCCCAAAATAAACAAATACATAAAGGGAAATGAAAGTGATAGCGATGACTCACTCAACAATAAGCGTGTCGTACGTGCTGCCAAGGACAGGCGTTTTGACGAAATGTCTTCAACCGTTGATCAAATGAAAAACGCAATGAAAATCAACGATTGGGTTAGCTTGCAAGGGAGTTTCGACAAGCTTAATAAACAGCTTGAAAAGGTCATTCGTGCTACAGAATCTGTAAAAGCTCCTATGCTTTACATAAAAGCTCTTGTCTTGCTTGAAGACTTTTTGAACGAAGCTTTGGCTAATAAAGAAGCTAAGAAAAAGATGAGTTCCAGCAATGCTAAGGCCTTGAACACGATGAAACAGAAGCTGAAGAAGAATAATAAGTTGTATGAGGATATGATTAATAAGTTTAGGGAGAATCCTGAGAGTGAAGATGATGGAAAAGATAATGAATCAGACGATGAATCAGATGTGGAGGAATCAGATTCTCAGGAAGATCCAACGAAAAGTGAAGACTCAGGTGATGAGGATGAAGGTGGGGATGGTAAGGATGAGCCTGGTGAGGAGTGGAAGAAGATAATGAGTAAGAAAGATAAAATCATGGATAAACAATTTATGAAGGACCCTAGCGAGATTACATGGGATATTGTCAACAAAAAGTTTAAAGAAATTGTTGCTGCTCGTGGTAGGAAGGGAACCGGAAGAGTTGAGCTTGTTGAACAGCTCACTTTTCTTACTAAGGTTGCGAAAACTCCAGCTCAGAAGCTTGAGATATTATTTTGTGTTGTTTCTGCCCAATTTGATGTAAACCCGGGTCTCAATGGACATATGCCGATAAATGTTTGGAAAAAATGTGTGCAGAACATGCTTGTTATTATCGATATTCTTGTTCAGCACCCTAATATTGTGGTTGACGATTCAGTTGAACCTGAAGAGGAGGAAACCAAGAAAGGAAATGATTTTAAGGGCACCATTCGTGTCTGGGGTAATTTGGTAGCTTTTATTGAGAGAATCGATGTGGAGTTTTTCAAGAGCTTACAATGTATTGATCCTCATACACGCGAATATGTTGAGAGGCTAAGAGACGAACCTATGTTCTTGGCTCTTGCGCAGAATGTTCAAGAATATTTAGAAAGGGTCGGTGATTTGAAATCTGCTTCTAAAGTTGCATTAAAACTTGTCGAACTAGTGTATTACAAACAACAAGAGGTTTATGATGCTATGAGGAATTTAGCTGAGAATAATGAAGTAGATGAGGATGAAAATAAAGTAGCAGAAGAAACCAAGGGCCCACCTGCATTTGTCCCCACTCCAGAATCTGTCCCAAGAAAACCCACTTTTCCAGACAGTAGCAGGGTGTTAATGGATACCCTTGTCTCCCTCATCTACAAATCTGGAGATGAGAGAACCAAGGCTAGGGCTATGCTATGTGATATATATCATCATGCTATATTGGACGAGTTTTTGACCTCGCGGGATTTGTTGTTAATGAGCCATTTGCAGGACAATATTCAGCATATGGATATTTCAACCCAGATACTCTTTAACAGGTCTATGGCTCAACTTGGTTTGTGTGCGTTTAGGGCGGGGCTTATTGCTGAAGGGCATGGCTGCCTCTCGGAGCTGTACTCGGGTGGTAGAGTAAGAGAGTTGCTTGCTCAAGGTGTGTCGCAAAGCCGATATCACGAGAAGACTCCTGAACAGGTCTGTGTGTATATATTTGTTGTAGTTACATAGCATCTTTAGGTATACTTATGCTTAGGGTTAGTTACAGTTTTTTGTACATTGACATATCATCACATTTTGGTTTTGTACACCAACCTACAAAACTAGGAATCTGGGTACCAACAACGTAACATTTATTTGGATTTTGGACTCTAAGAGGAGAAAGGCCAGGGACTTGAATAAATTTACTGTTATATACTAGTGTAGGAATTATAAAATAGATGATACAAGTTTAACTGTTTAAGGTAGTTTATTTAAATACATGATACCAGTATACTGTATAAAAAATCGTGTTGGTAGCTATATTGCACCTCAAACTGTGAGGTCACTTGTTTCTATTTGGTACACTAATAATAAATCATCTAGATATAGCAGTGTAATGCACTTTGTGCTAATTCTTATAGGATGTTCTATAAATTTTAAATTTGATGATAAGTTGGCATTAATACTCTAGTTATTATATATGCTTTTGAAGTGAATCCACCATTCCTCTTGGTTGGAGCGTTTTGAAGTTTGCTAACAACATTGTAGTCATTGGACTGAATCGGCATCTTAACCTGATAATTACAAAAGGGTTTTTTCTTGTTGGTTGGTGCTTTGCACATTCTATTCAGGGAACTTAAATATAGAACCTATGCAACGCTCCGAAAAATACCAGATGCTTAGAGATAATGTTATTTGTTGCTTTATTAATTGGGTCGAATGTGACCAAATTATGGTTTGCTGTACAACTTAGAAGTACATGATTTCAACTTTTGGTAGAGGTCAATTATTTTTTTGATATTCTTGAGATGTTAGCTTCATCTATGAGCATTGCATTCTTTGTTTTTTGTTGTTTTTATATAATTTAGTTTTAACTTTCTCATAAATGCATATATGGTGGCAATTTTAAGCCATTAACTGTGAGCATGACAAATGCAGCAGATTTACAACTGCATATGCCACTCCGTTTGGTGCACTCCTATTATTTTAGGATGTTTGCACTGTCACATATGTAGTTGAAATATAAGTTTTTTTTTATGGTAAAACTTTTTTTAGATAACCCACAAAGTGGGCGCCAGGATTCGAACCTGCTGGTAATTGGTGAATGTATGGGTCTCTCCACCGATTGAACCATCCCAGTTGCTTTGTAAAACAGATAACTTTTCCTTTTGTTCATGCGACTTAAACAAAGAAATGGAACAACTTCTAAGATATTTGATACAAAATGGTGTATGAAATATAAGCTTACCCGTACATTCTGTTGTACGCTAACTTTGCAGTCTTGGAACACTGCAACATCTTTTGATTTCTTTATTAATGACCCTGGCTGGTGGCCTCCTAATAGACGGCTTCGTTGTTTTATTTACTGATTTCTCCTATCTTTCCCATTGGGAAATATTTCCCGTCTACAGCTACCAATCATTTTTTACAACAGTTATTACATTAACCTATCAAATTATACAATTTAGATACAAATATTCTAATGTTGGTGGACTAATTTATGAATTTTTTTTCAACCTATGTGCATGCTTCACCAATGTCAGCAATTGCGATTTCAGTATTATACGTGTGATTTTTCCCATTCTTTTTTGCTTTTGTAATCAGAGGATGGTTATGTCGATCTGTGTTTATCTAATCAGTTATTTTTTCACCTTGAATCTCATCATCGTTGCTCTCCTCTTTGGTTGATTTGACTTGAGCAATTTACCGGTTTTCGTTTTTGTTTAAACAGGAAAGGCTAGAAAGAAGACGACAAATGCCATACCACATGCACATAAACCTGGAGCTCCTGGAAGCCGTTCACCTCATCTGTGCCATGCTTCTCGAAGTCCCAAATATGGCATCAAACAGCTATGAAGCCAAACGCCACATCATCAGCAAAAACTTCAGGCGCCTCTTAGAAGCAAGCGAACGCCAGACCTTCACGGGGCCACCTGAGAATGTGAGGGACCACATAATGGCTGCCACACGTGCCCTAAAAAAAGGAGACTACCAAAGCTCGTTTGATGTGATCAAGTCCTTAGATGCTTGGAAGCTCCTCAAGAACCGTGAAAACGTCCTAGATATGCTCAAGAGAAAGCTCAAGGAAGAGGCTTTGAGGACTTACCTTTTCAATTACTCTTCGGCGTACAACTCGTTAAGCCTTGACCAGGTATGCTGAACCAAGAATTATACCCAAAAATGACGGAACACAAAAAAAAAATCCCAAGGGAAATCTTAGTTTCCACCCAATAAATTAAAGAGGCCACCCTCTTTTAATCTTTTTCTTTTTCAAATTATCTACACCACATACCAGTTCTTCAATAATTAGGAGCCTACATGCGATTAAATTATGAATAAAGAATCTCATAAATCCCTAAGACGCATTGACAAACAGAAATGACTTCACAAAAATGAAACACGTTGAAGAACAAAGTAATTAATTTAGATACAAGATTCAAAGACTCGTCGAAAAAGAAAAGAGCCTTCGATCTTGTTTGGTGGAGCTTTTAAAAAATTGGATCTTTTGGGTTGGAAAAAGCTGTGTTTTTCCATTTTAAAAAGCTAAGTTTTCAATTTAAGGTACCAGAAAAGCATAATTTTAAGCTGTTCATTATTGTGCAGTCTAGCTTTTATTGAAAAATAGAACGAAAAAGAAACGCTAGGCTTAAAAGATGCAACCAAATTAGGCATGAACCTCATCGAAACTAGTTTATGCATAAGACGCTGCAAACAGACAAGGAACAGGTAGTAAGAAAATGGTCCAGCTTATCTTTTCAATAAAATCAGCTTTGTTATTAAGAAAAGAATTAGTAAATAAAACTAATTGGAATCCTTAATTTCTAATATTGAGTCTTAATCACCAGGTATCAACTTTGTTTGATCTTTCGGAGGTTGAGACCCATAGCATCATAAGCAAGATGATGGTGACTGAGGAGCTACACGCTAGCTGGGACCAACCAACAAAATGTATGGTTTTCAACAACGTTGAGCATACAAGGTTGCAGGCTTTGGCTTTCCACTTGAGTGATAAGCTCTCGGTTTTGGCGGAAAGCAATGAACGGGCAATGGAGTCTAGGTTAGGTGGCGGCGCTGGGCTTGATGGGTTGCCGTTGAGGAGAGAGAGGCAAGACTATGGTGGCGGTGGTAGCAAGTGGTTGGATGGTAATTTAACGTTCTCTCAGGGTGGACGAGGTGGTGGTGGTAGGCCTTCTTCTGGGCAAGGGTATCGAGGTAATTCACGTGCTGGTGTAGGTGTAGGGTACTCGGGATCAAGGTATCAGGGTGGTGGTTCTACTAGGGGGTCTCAGATGAATACAAGCTCGCGGATGGTTAGTTTAAACAGAAGTGGTTCTCGAATTTAGCGCTACATATAGAGAGGAGGTTCTGAGTTCTGATACTTCGAGTTTTGTTTTGTTGTTCTGATAAGTGATTCGTGCTACTTTTAAGCTCTTTGTCTGTGTTTTGTTTTTGACATATTTCAGCGATTTGGAAGTCGTCTGGTGCTGTTTTTTATATTATTAATGATTATTAGATGTTTTCCAGACATTGTTAATGATTAAGAGACATTTTACAAATGGAATAATTTCAATTTTGTTCTTCGTAGCTGCTTCATAATTCACATTGTTGCTTGTTGTTTAGTATCTACTCCTTTTTCAGAGTTTGTTTTTAGAAGAGCTTGTGAAGTTAACTGCACATTTGCTCTTCGTCTGAGATTTCATTTTGACAAGGTTAGTTTTGGTTATGCAATGTAAATGTTAACCCAGACAAAGAGATCTGATCCAAACCATCGAATCTGGATCACCAAAACCATTATAACTGTTGCTAGCTGCTGTGTTTCTATTCTCTACTTTTTTTTGGATTATATTTGAATGATTTTTTTTTTCTGAAAATAAAAACAGTGCTTGCGATTGGTTGGTTTTTTGACTGATCATCATCTGTTTTTAATTTGTGTGTTCTAAAGATGCAATGAAATTTAAAAATAGAAGGTAAACAATACAAAAATCCCGAAGTTAAGTAGAATGCGCTATCAACCCTTGAATCCGTAAAGTTAAACCAAATCAATCCAATCGATTAAGTATGGCTTGAATCATAAATATAAAAGGCTTTGCCTTGGTTTACATTTCTGAATCCATTGTATGTAGTTAATACAGAAACTTTTATAAAAAAATAAATATATATACAACCATATATCATGGCAGTCCTAATTTAAAAGTTTTGACGTTTCACCATGTCTGAGTCGTATCATATAAAGTTATAAACGTATTCTTTTCCGTGCTGCGTGACTCCTAGTTCCATCGCTTCAACTATTTTTAAACATAATTTAGGTACTAAAAAGTCAAAACCACAGTATTTTTTTACTGTCAAAATTAATCAAATGAAGTTTTTCATTTCACCCAATCTCAGTTAAAAATGTTGATTTTGTACCCTCGGTTGCAAAAAATGTTGATTTTATGCACTGCCGTTAATGAAACGGACGGAAACAGGTCACGTGATCTCTTAACTGGGTGATATGACCAATTTTCCACTAGTTTTGGAGGGGGGGAAAATAAACCCAACTTCCCCCCTCTTTATAACCTTTTCGCACCCAACACAACCACCGTTATCATATGTAAACATACCTAAATTGAAAATTGATCGCGTAATGTTTGGTGACTGCATAACGAATACAATGTAATGACCATACTGCCATTCGTATCTAACACTGTGACTGTCACGTGAATTCACATGACTTGTTTCCGTATGTTTCATTAACGACAGTGTATACATTTTTTACAAACCGATGACACAAAATATAAAATTTGAAAAATGAGGTCACAAAATCGAAATTTATTGTAAACTGGAATAAAAAAAAATGAAATTAACCCAAGAGAGGTGGGTGGATGATGAGTGGATTAAAAGGATGCAAATAAGTTAAATACATGTCATTAAATTATTTAACACATGTCCACTTTTAAGAGGTTTGCAACATATTACGTGGTAGTACGGGTCCACCTAAGATTTACTCGTATTATTCGAATCAGTTTTTGCCTAGGGCTTTACCATTAATAGCCGCCATATATAAACTCAATTAAAACTTTAATTTTAATTCTTCTAAAAAACTACTTTCTCTCTCTCTATATATCTCTCAGGTATTTTGTCCACTCATTTAATCCTTTTTTTTAAATATATAAAAGCAATGTATTTGTTTACTTTTTTATAATTATGTGTGATTTGTTTGCAATGGTGGATTTTTTATAGTTTTTTATAAAAAAAAAAATTAGTAGTAGAGTATTTAATTATCTGATAGAGGAAAAAACAGGGTTATTTTAGTTGTAGATTTTATGGTTTGATATTTTTTAGTAGCTTGTTTACTGTTATGTGCTTATGTGTGATTTCCTATGATTGATTTTTTGTAGTTTTTTTTTAATTAGTAATAATTTTGTCATTATCTGATGGAGGAAAACATGTGTTTTATTTAGCTGCATATTTTTTATGAATTGTTATTTCTTTTAGTAGTTTTTTTTTTACTGTTATGTACTTTTGTGTGATTTGCTGTTATTGATTTTTAGTATTTTTCTTTAATTAGTAAAAAAAAAATCATTATCGATGGAGGGAAATATAGGGGTTATTTAGTAGGGAAGGTTTTATGCTCAGTTATTTGCTTTTTTGTTAGGTATATGGAGTTTGATTGGTGATCCGATCCGGGAGGATACCCCTTAGTATTAGGATGAGTATTGACTGTTAGAATCAAGTTTAGTTGGTATTAGGATTGAAGATTATTCAGACTCCTTATTGAACTAGGAATTATTCTGGTAATCTGGTCTTAATCCTTGTTGAACTAGAAATATAAGTTAATTCTGTCATAATCCTACTTGTTATAGGATTAGTTATAGCCTATAAATAGCTTAGGCATTCCCTATTAGATAGCACCCACCAAAACATAAAGCTGTCTCGTTAAACTTTAAGGTTGATTAAAGTTTAGCAGTTAGAGATTATAACGGTTATTTGATTATTAATCAAAGTTGCAATTTCGCCAATTACTTTCTCTGTTTTTATTCCTCCTTATATTGTACTGTTTTGAGTGTGTTTTATCTAACGTAACAAGCGGAGCTCTTAGACCTGATCAATTGGCTAGATTAAAAATAGTTGAGTATTTATTTTATTTTTGAAAATAGAAGTTGTATGCTAATTGAGACCTATTTTATTTCTTCTTTAAAGGTGGTTTATCTGCTGAAAACCCATGTTGAGCATACCAAAATTGTGGATTTTAACCTTTTTGAACTGATGTTGTTTGAAGAAATAATGTCGTTTTCAGTGTTTTTTTTTTGGCTTGAGATAAGCTTGGTTGAACCAAGTTACTGTCAGAATTGGGTGGCTTTGGAAATAGTTGCATTAATTTTTGTAAAAGCTGCCTGCAGTTAAATGGCCAATAAAAAAAGTGATTTTTTGGGTTACCAAACCTGAAAATTTAAAAAAGTTAGACAACTGAATTTTATTTTTTTCCTAATATCTGAAGAAGTTGTAAGCAGATTGAAACCATTTTCTCTTCTTCCAATTAGGCTGCTTATTTGCTAAGAAACCGTTGTAATTTTCCAGTGATTTTTTAATGTCTTGCAAGAATTGAAGTTGGAAGATAATTTTGACAGATTAATAAGTTGCTGTAAGTACAGTTGCATCAAAGTATGTAAGAAAATATTTAAGTTAAATAGCCAACGTAAAACGTGAGTTTCTTGGTTTACTGACCTGAAAATTTAAAAGTTGTAAACCAAATATACAGAAGTTGTTTCATATACTCGATAAGGCTACCTGCTTGCTTAGTCTTTACTCCTTACGAGCCAGATTGTTGATTTTGGTAGACTCAAATTGCTTGACAAATTTGAACCAATTTTTTCTCACTGCTGAGAAGTTGATAACTGACGATGTTACTGTGAAAAAAGGTTACATTAGGTTAAATTCAGTTGTATAGATATAGTGAATGATATAACTTTAAAGTAACTAAATATATTCTATTTAATTGAATCAACTCTTTTTATTGTGCAATGAGTGTGTTAGGCATACACAGATACAAACACTTGTTTGTACTCTTAGTTTTATGTATATCTCTATAGAGCACCGGAAAAGGTGTACTTATTAATAACTTCAAGTTAAAAACTTATATTTAATTCAGTATCTTGTATTGTACATTCACATTCTTTTAGCCATCAATTGTCAGCTACTTTGAACTCACTATACAGAATAACAGAAAAGAATAAGTTTCATCTTCTCCATACGAATCCATTTATTCCATAAAAAACAATGTGTTTTTCTTTAATATGATGCTACAAAATCTGCCCGATATTTGCATTGTTGTGTACTTGTACATGAAATGTATGCTGATTCCTCTTATAGGATCGTATTTGAAGTTAGTTCCATGAATTGTTAAGCTCAAGACTCATGTCGAAACCTTGAGGTAATGTTGAGCCCAGCCTTTCCATTGCCACTTTTCTCATCAAACTTCTGAAATATTTTTTCAGTATAAATTCTCCGACTGGAAATTTCTCGCATCTGTTTTCTGTTTTGAATCCCCAGATTTTGTCCGACCTGTTCTTCCGGGTGCTGTCTTCTCTTGTTTTTTTTAAGGCTTGAGTTGTAATATACTAATATATTTGTTGCAAATTCCACATGCATTTAACTGCAGTCATAGACTTCTTCCATTAAAAGGGATGTGCTTGTTTTTGTTTGGCCTCAGTGGCTCAGTTGATTTCGGATTTAGCTGATGAGAAAGAGTTAAATAATTTGACTTCCTCATCTTCTCATCTTTTGATACACCTTTTAGTTTGCATTTAGTTTAACAGATTGCTGGGTTATATCTGTTCCCCATTAATATCCTTTTGTTTTCATAAGCTCTATTTTTATTATCTTGTAGAGGTATGATTGTTTTTAATGACAGTCTCATCCTTATATACTAAAGGTGAAGGAGTTCGGTTAAATATGTGGTCAAGTTTAAGTCATGGCTTCCCAACATTAATATTGATCTACTCAGCTATTTGATTAAGCTATTTGTTGCTATCAGATCCAATATTGATAATTAATTGTGTGAAATTTTGCAGGCTCCTGTCATTCTTTAGTGCTTTCTCTCTCGTCCTGCAATGGCTGATGCTCAGGAAACTGATAAGAACATTGAGATATGGAAAATTAAGAAACTAATCAAGGCACTAGAAGCTGCCAGAGGCAACGGAACAAGCATGATCTCTCTCATCATGCCACCGCGTGACCAAATCTCTCGTGTCACAAAGATGTTGGGTGACGAATTCGGTACTGCTTCTAATATTAAAAGTAGGGTTAATCGTCAATCAGTTCTTGGGGCAATTACCTCTGCTCAGCAAAGGCTTAAGCTTTACAATAAAGTCCCTCCAAATGGTCTCGTGCTTTACACTGGGACAATCGTGACTGATGATGGAAAAGAAAAAAAGGTCACTTTTGATTTTGAACCGTTTAGGCCCATCAACGCCTCTCTATATCTATGTGACAACAAGTTCCATACCGAGGCTCTGAACGAACTTTTAGAATCAGACGATAAATTTGGTTTTATTGTTATGGACGGAAATGGAACGCTTTTCGGTACACTTAGTGGAAACACCAGAGAAGTGCTTCATAAGTTCTCTGTTGATCTTCCTAAAAAGCATGGTAGAGGTGGACAATCTGCTCTTCGATTTGCTCGTCTACGTATGGAGAAACGTCACAATTACGTCAGAAAGACTGCTGAGCTGGCAACTCAGTTCTATATCAATCCCGCCACGAGTCAACCTAATGTCTCAGGGTTAATATTAGCTGGATCAGCTGATTTCAAGACTGAGCTTAGTCAATCTGATATGTTTGATCCTCGTTTAGGTGCTAAGATTTTGAATGTGGTAGATGTTTCTTATGGTGGGGAAAATGGTTTTAATCAGGCGATTGAGCTCTCCGCAGAGATTTTGGCTAATGTAAAGTTTATACAGGAAAAAAAATTGATTGGCAAGTATTTTGAGGAGATTAGTCAGGATACTGGAAAATATGTTTTTGGGGTTGACGATACTTTAAAAACCCTTGAAATGGGTGCTGTTGAGATACTCATTGTGTGGGAAAATCTCGATATTGGCAGGTATGAGCTGAATAATGTCACTACCATAGAAATTGTTCCTTAAGAAAGTTAATTATGCCATTAGGAAATCTGGAACTCTAGGCTTGTTTTGTTAACTAATGAAGAAATAGTTTGTCCATGCAAAATCATTAAAGCGATTCAATCAAAATGATTTTCTATTTGGATTTGTTTCTAAAATTCGTGATTGCTTTTATATCGTTGGTGGCCAGGATTTTGCATAATTCCATCCATTTCATCAAAGCACGAAAGACTAAAAAACATTAATAGTGTTACCTGATGGAGGCTTGTGTCACGAAAATAAACCTACAAATCAAATAAAAAGTAAATAGATTAGATCTTATCAAATCTTCACTATTGGTAAAATATAAATCTAATGCTAAATTCATTCAGAACTTTCCGTATCAAATGTTCATTGTGTGCGAAAATCTGGATATTGGCAGGTATGAGCTGAAAAACGTCACTACTGGTGAAATAGTTATCAAGCACTTGAACAAAGACAAGGAAAGTGATCAGAGCAGTTTCCGAGATGCAGAAAGCGGTGCTGAGCTGGAGGTTCAGAATAAGACATCACTTCTTGAGTGGTTTGCTAACGAATACAAGAAGTTTGGTTGCTCATTGGAGTTTGTGACAAATAAGTCGCAAGAAGGGTCACAGTTTTGTAGAGGTTTCGGTGGCATTGGAGGGATCCTTCGTTACCAGCTTGATGTGCGTGCTTTTGATAACCTGTCGGATGATGGTGAAATATTGGAAGATTCTGATTAGCAATCAATTAATTTCCAACCCGGTGCTTCAGGGTGGCAACAAGCCGGCACCGGGTGCTCAAGCTACTGCCCCTCTTCGTACTGCTCCGCTGTTTAAATTTGTGGTACTTTTAAAAAAGGTTTGTACTTGGTCTCTATTCTTGAATTTGATAATTTAAGGCTTTTCAAAATTGCATCTTATCTCTATTTAATTTAAGTTCTTTCTAATGGAAACAAACCGGCCCTCATTTTCTAATATGCCTGAGAATAGATTCCTGATTTTAAGTTCGAGTTATTAAGTGCTACCTTCATAAAAAAAAGGGACTTGAGATAAAATTTGCTTGTAACTTCTTTGCTGAATTTTTCCTTTCTGATTTATTTGTCTTTCTTTTGCATTTGAAGGAGATAATGGTTGTCCTAAGCCGAAACTAAGCCAGCATATTTATGATCATCTGGAGCAGTTAGTTGATGAGATATATAGTATGAAAGAGGGCAGCCTTCTGTATTTGCTTGTTCAAGATATAAAGACTATTTTTTCTTCTTAATTTACCTGGGTTGATTACGAGTGGCAAAGACAATTGTTGGATGCATTCTTATGTATGTGCTGTGTTTCATGGATTTTGTTTTGCTTAAAATTTGTGGTATCTTATACTAGCATTTAAGCTTTTGATGAATGCTTATTGCATATGATGCTGTTCCCAGAGTCTGTACCATCAGTTTGTTAATACTACTTATTAAGTAAGTACATTTTTGTAGAGACTGGCTTTTGTTTTTTGATTATTCCTCATCTGGATATTGTGTGTTTGCTGTTAAGATATATTGCTCGTCTTTTCGTTCTTTCCCTTTACTTATAGTGTTGCTTGGTACAAGAGGTTATAAACTATACATGATTGCAACAAAAATACTTGATTTCCCAGTCCTTAAGGCAGTTGTTTCTTATGAGATTCGACTGCAGTAATCTAAATAAGAACCTGATTGATTTACCAGTAGGTTCATGGTTGTTAGGGTCATTGTGGTTAGATTTACGTTTCATTTGTGGGAAAATCCATCAAGGGATAAAATGATCATATTGTATTTGTACTTTTATTCGAAAGTAATTCTTTTGCCAAGTTACCAAGTATGTCTTGCTTGGTTTTCAATTTTGCGGTTAGGACTTGAGAATACCATGTAGTAAAATGCCCGCGGTTCCTTGTCATATACATGAGTGGTGATATAAATTTCAGTGTTTTTTTTTCCGGTAAGTTGTTTCACCTAGTTGTAAGGCTATAATACCTTGCATTTTAGAAATTATTTCATTTACGGCCATTCAAGTTTAAAATGTATATAATGGTGATGCTGCAAATTGTTGCGACTATGCAGTAGTTAATATAGGTTGCTGTGACCAAGTGTGGATACAAAGGTAAAAACTGGGTTCTAAACTGATCTGTAGCAGTTCTGAAAGTAAATTGTCTTGTTCCAAAAAATATTTCTTCCTATTGCAGCGCATTATTTGACAAATGTCCAGATTAGATCTAGTGTTATAGAAGCTATAAAAATGAAGTAACTAGGGGGGAAATGGTATGGAAAAAGAAGAGAAGTTGTTCAAATATTTATGTCAACAAGTCCTTCAGAAAGTTAGGTTACATTTTGTTTTTGAAAAATGAGATGGTGGATTATGCAATGTTCCGAGCAAAAAGCTTTGATTCTGCATTAAAAGATTTTTTACGTCCATTTACTTCAAATTTTATAATGTAGCTTTCTAATTATTCCTGGTTAATATAAATGTTATCCCTTATTTGGGCGGAGGGGCAGGCCAGCTGACTGACTCAGTTTATGTACATGAAATGAACTTACCTCTTGAATACCACCATTGATTAAAGTTTTGGGCAGAGTAATTTCGCCAACACTATTAATTTTAGAATTAATTGGAGTCCGGTACCACTTTATAAGATTTGTTAGGTTTTAGTACCATCAATCTTTTTAATTAGCATAAAATACCATTTAAAAACATCTTAATTTGGTTTTGGTATCATCTAAACTAAATATAAAATAGGTACAAATTCTATTTTGATTCATTAACACATAATACTGTCTTTCTAGAATAACAAACATCACCCTCATCACGACTTGACCGGAACTCCGGTTATAACGCCGTTGCTGCTTCGTCATGATCTCCCACAGCTTCGGGGAGATCGCTGCAAACCGGTGGTCGTTATCTACGAAAGCTCCGTCGTTTCTCTCTCCGATCTGACACGAATCTGGCCTCTCTCTCCTCTGACAGGGACGGAGTTGGCGGCATGACGACGATGACCGAGTCTGGAGATGGCTGCGGCTGTTGGTTTTCAAGCCCTATCTGCTGGTTTTTTAGTCCATGGACTAAATTTGTACAGTTCTTTGTATGTACCAGTACTGATGACGCATCATCTGATGGGTAATAAAGTAGTAATATCACATGAGACGCATCATCTGATGGGTAATAAACTAATAATACCACATGGGCATGAAGCTCATTTTATAAGATTATAAAAAAAAAATGTATATTAGATTGTTAAAAATTAGATTATCAAAAATTTGAATCTGATTGTTAAACATTTTGTATTAGATTGTCAAAATATTTGAATTAGATTGCTATTTATTTTTTATTATTAGATTGTCAAAAATATTATATTAGATTTCAATGAAATTGTATTAGATTCTAAAAAAAAATTAGATTATATTTTCAAAAAAATCGTATTAGATTGTGAAATTTTTTGTATTAGATTGCCGAAAAAATTGAATTATATTATAAAAAAATTGTATTAGATTGGCAAAAAACAATATTAGATTGTGAACGAATTTGTAATAAATTGCCAAAAAAAATTGAATTGTTTATTAGATCGTAAAACTCGTATGTCTATTATATTGTCAAATATATTATATTAGATTGTCAAACATTTTGCATTAGATTGTAAAAAAAAATTATATTATATTTTCAAAAATATTATATTAGATTGTCAAGAAAATTGTATTAGACTGTCAAAAAAATTATATTAGATTGTTTTCAAAATTGTCAAAAAATTGTATTAGATTGTTAAAAAAAATTCTATTAGATTATTAAAAATGTTGTATTAGATTGTCAAACAAATTGCAATAGATTGTCAAAAAAATTATATTATATTTTATAAAAAAAACGTATTAGATTATCTAAAAATGTTGTATTAGATTGTCAATTTTTTTTGTATTAGATTGCTAAAAAAAATCTGTTAGATTGTCAAAAATGTTGTATTAGATTGTCAAATTTTTTGTATTAGATTGTCAAGAAAATTTGTAATAGATTTTCAAAAAAAAGTATTAGATTGTCAAAAAATTTGTATTAAATTGCAAATTTTTTGGAATTTTTTTATGTTTTTCTCAAAAAAAAAAAAATTCAAAATTTATAATTTTTATGGATTTTTTTATATTTTTTTATTTTTTTGTCAACGCCGGAGACCGGCGGTAAAATTTTGTATTAGATTGTCAAAAAAAAATTGATTTTTTATGGAATTTTGTAAAAAAATATTTTTTTAAGATTTTTTCTTTTTTTTAATTGTTTTCAATTTTTTTTTATTTTTCTAGATTTTTTTAAATTTTTTGAGTTTTTTTATTTTTGTTAACGCCGGAATCCGTTGGTCAACGCCGACGACTGATCAATGGTCTTGGTATTTGTCAAACTTTTATTGGGTCAAATGTATTGGACTTATGTATTAGTAATAACGTAATGATTTGTAATAAATAATTTAAAAGAGATTGAATTTATTAAATTAATAGTTTTAAATGGTACTCACTGTAAATTTTGTTGTTAATTTTACATAGCATTTTAATTGATGTGTTGTGAGTGACAGGTAATTAAAGAGTTGAAAAGAATATAAAATTATGTGTGTAACTTGTTGGATTTATCCCACACACTCAAAATTGCAGTCTAGATGCTGACTCAGGCCTACCAACATGTCACGATTGACAATTCCTAACACCCGTAAAATGGGAAGCAGAGTACCTGACTCAGAGTCAGAATTACTCTGCTTCCACAGCCATTGGATCTGTTATTAAATTTAAATTGTAACAGATCCAATGGCTGTGAGAAACAGAGTAATCATGACTCAGAGTCAGGTACTCTGCTTCCCGTAAAATGCACTTATTATCATTTGAAACGTAAAACATAACAGATTTCGTTCAAGAAATACTTTGTTTAAGCTGCTGAGCTTTTTTCTGTACCCATCAATCTTTTCACCAAGCATAGTTATAGTAGTAGGTTGTAGTAAGAACTCTGACAAAAAATACAAATGGAAAAAAAGGTCTTTAATACTCAACTTGTTACTAGTTTTTATCATTTTGGTACTCAATCTTTAGTTTTTTTTGTTTTTTTTAATTTGGATCCTCAATCATCTTTCTTCATCCAATTAAGGGTTAGTGTTGAAAAAATGAGGGAATTATAGTCATGTGCTATCACATAAAAATAATGAGTGCACTTTCGTCAAGATCGGTTAAAAATAAATCTCCAATGTGAGATATATTGATTGCAGTTTCGTTAATTTATTGTTATGGATATACTAATTAGATAATAATAGGTACTCGTAGTAATCCAAATTGGTAAAATGTAGAGTTTGAGTACTGAAATAAACTGTTTTTTTTTTTTTCAATTACAAATAACAAAGCAATTTGTAATAAGGGCAAATTTTGGGCAAACAAAAATAAGATGATGGAATTATAGGAGTGAAATTTAAGAATTGTTATCCTTTCAAACTAGTTATTGCAAATTAGTACGTTCTTTCTAATACATATTTGACTAAGACCAAGACCATTAACAAGTAATCGGCATTGGTCGTCGGATTCCGACGTAGACGAACGTTGACCAAAAATGAAAAAACTCAAAAAAATTTGGAAAAAAAATAAAAATCCGAATTTTTTTTTACAAAATTCCAAAAATAATCAAAAACAATTTTTTGACAATATAATACAAATTTTGACAGCGTTGACAAAAAAAATGTAAAAAAATAAAAAAAATCCAGAAAAAAATTCCAAAATTCCAAAAAATTTGCAATTTTTTAACAATCTAATACAACATTGTTGACAATCTAACAGAATTTTTTTGACAATCTAATACAATATTTTTTGACAATCCAATACGTTTTTTTTGACAATCTAATACGTTTTTTTTATAAAATATAATATACATTTTTTGACAATCTATTGCAATTTTTTTGATAATCTAATACAATTTTTTGATAATTTAATAGACAATCTAATGCAATTTTTGTGACAGTCTAATACAATTTTCTTGACAGTCTAATATAATTTTCTTGAAAATATAATATAATTTTTTCTACAATCTAATGCAAAATGTTTGACAATCTAATATAATATATTTGACAATCTAATAAACATACAAGTTTTAAATATAAGTATTAATATTTTTTTTTAGCAATTTATTACAAATTTGTTGACAATCTAATATTTTTGTTGCGAATCTAATTCAGTTTTTTTTTATAATATAATTCAATTTTTTCGGCAATCTAATACAAAAAAAATTGACAATCTAATAGACAATGTAATGCAATTTTTGTGACAATCTAATACAATTTAGAGGTGCTCTTAAAGCACTGCAAAATTTCTTTTAAAACGCACAGACCGTAGATTTAATCTACGGTCTGTATCATTCAATACAAACCGTAGATTAAATCTACGGTTTGGATTAAATGATACAGACCGTAGATTAAATCTAGACCGTAGTTTTTTTCAAAATTACACAGTCAGTCCCTGCTTTTCAAAATTACACAGTCAGTCCCTGTGCGAAAATTACACAAACAGTCCCTGGAAAAAACAGAAACTTTCGTTTTTTTTAAAAAAAATAAAATTTTATTCTACACTCTCTCTCTTTCTCTCAAAAACCCCCAATTTTCAACCCAAAAAATCACCCAAATCAATCAACCACATTAACTATCAAATTTATTAACAAAAAACCCCAAATCATCAATCAAACTTATCCATAATTGAAGGTATATCTTTTATTCTCTAATTTATTATGTATTTTGTGTAATTTAAATTTGTAAAATAGGAAAAAATATATAAAATATGCAAATCCATAATTCACTTAGCTATATATAATTGTTTGTTGTTTGTTTATATTAATTATAGAAATTTTAATAATTGTTGATATTTGTCCCATTTTTGCATGTTTTTTTATTTTTTGTAATTTTAATTTGTAAAATAGGAAAAAATATATAAAATATGCAAAACCATAATTCACTTAGCTATATATAATTGTTTGTTGTTTGTTTATATTAATTATAGAAATTTTAATAATTGTTGATATTTGTCCCATTTTTGCATTTTTTTTTTATTTTGTTTGGTTAATTTGAATTGTTGATAATGTGTTTGGTTGTGATTAAAAAATTGAGTTATTATTGTTTGGTTTATGATTAAATGTGTTTGGTTATGTAAAAATGTGTGTTTGGTTATGATTAAAAAATTGAATTATTATTGTTTGGTTTATGAAAAAATGTGTGTTTGGTTATGATTAAAAAATTAAATTATTATTGTTTGGTTTATGAAAAAATGTGTGTTTGGTTATGATTAAAAAATTAAATTATTATTGTTTGGTTTATGAAAAAATGTGTGTTTGGTTATGATTAAAAAATTGAATTATTATTGTTTGGTTTATGAAAAAATGTGTGTTTGGTTATGATTAAAAAATTGAATTATTATTGTTTGGTTTATGAAAAAATGTGTGTTTGGTTATGATTAAAAAATTGAATTATTATTGTTTGGTTTATGAAAAAATGTGTGTTTGGTTATGATTAAAAAATTAAATTATTATTGTTTGGTTTATGATTAAATGATTGTTTGGTTATGATTAAAAAATTAAATTATTATTGTTTGGTTTATGATTAAATGATTGTTTGGTTATGATTAAAAAATTAAATTATTATTGTTTGGTTTATGATTAAATGATTGTTTGGTTATCATTGTTTTGTTATCATTAATTGGTTATAATTGAGTTATCATTGTTTGGTTATCATTAATTGGTTATCATTGAGTTATCATTGTTTGGTTATCATTAATTGGTTATCATTGAGTTATCATTGTTTGGTTATCATTAATTGGTTATGTTATCATTTTTTGGTTATCATTAATTGAGTTATATTTGGTTATCATAGTTAGGATGGCAGACCCAGGTCCACATATTAAAGGGAGGTTGGGTATTTTACGACAGACTGGTCACATTTCTAATCAGACTTGGGATGCTGGCAGAGAAGCGGGTAGAGGAGATGCCAATAAGATTAGGGTTTATAATTATAGTTGGCAGATACCGATGCCTGAAAGGGTAGTTCAAAATATCATTAGGGCTGGTTTTTACGGTATTTACAGTATAGGTAATTATACCGTAGACCGAGGGTTGATTACAGCCTTAGTTGATAGGTGGCGTGATGAGTCGCACACGTTCTATTTTGTCGGGGGAGAGTTGGGGATATCTTTACAGGATGTAGAGATTATGCTTGGTCTGAGGGTGGATGGTCTTGCTGTGACCCGGTCGGAGCGGAATGACACGAAGGCGAGCAGGTTGGCTATGATGGAGAGTTTGTTGGGTGTTAGGCCGGCTGACAATCAAGTCGATCTAAACTGTCTGACAGTTAGACTTGATTGGATGTTACAGACCTTCGGTGAATTACCCCCCAACCCTAGTGAGGAGCGTTTACTATATCAGTCTAGGACTGCCATGCTATTATTACTGGCTGCACATGTGTTTTCGGATAAGAGCAGTGATCAGATTCCACTCTGGCCTCTGCCATTTCTGGAGGATTTTGACACATGTGCTGAGTATAGTTGGGGATCAGCTCTTCTGGCCTGGTTAGAGGCTAATCTATGCAGGGTGGTACGTTGTAAGACAACCGGAGTAAGCGGGGCGGTGATGTTTCTGGATATGTGGGCGATTACCAGACTACTGCCGGTTAGACCGTGTGAAGAGCTGCCGGAAGATGTCGAGCCACCGGAGGGCTTGCCTAGGTTCCCCCTCGGTTACAGGTATGATATTTATTTAGTTTTTGAATTGGATTTGCTTTTTTATATTATTGTGTCATCTATCATTTACTTAGCTGCCGGTTATATTTATTGTTTATCGGTTTTTGTTTGTATATTACAGATGGAAGATGTGGAGGCAAACTAACCTTACGCCATATGTCTACGGACATAATGTGGTCCACATACGTGACCAGTTTGACAATATGTCGCCTGAACAGGTAAATTTTAATTTTCGTATTACATGTAACTTACGTATTATATGTTGTATATGTTTGCATTTGTCTTATGTTCGCAGAATTTATTACTCGTCTATTTTTAAACCATTGTTTATATATTCTAATTTGATGATTACAGATAGTGTGGCAACCTTACGGGGATCTCAATCAGTATCCGGAATACTGCACGCGGGGCCGTTATATGTGGCATTGTTCTGTGCCTCTCATTTGTAATGAGAAGATTGAGTACCACCCCGCGGACAGGTTCATGAGACAGTTCGGTTTTGTGCAGCGGGTCCCTACATATATTTGGAAACCAAGACAGGGTCACGGCAAGGATAGAAGATATGGGACTGGGCAAAAACACGACCGACCTTTACTAACCGGAGAATTTATAGCCGTGTGGAATGACCGCCACACCCGTCTTATTAACGGCGAATATGGGTCAGGGACGTCACCGGATTACATGAGATGGTATAGAGAGAGGACCCGCATCTTCATAAACTCACCTGAACTTGCCCCGCCCCCTCACGGTTTCCGGGAGAATACGGGTGTTTTCAATAAAATGGTAACTACTAAATCGTTTTTTACTAATAAATCGTTACTTCTTTGTCTGTATATTTCAATACTAATAAATCGTTTTTGATTGTTTTTTTTTTCAGAAAGCGATGTTGCGCCGCAGTTTCAAATCGTTCAAACGGGCAAAAATGAAAACGGACGTGGACTTACTACGTGCGGAGTTCGCTCAAATGGGTATGAATCCGTATGGGTCAGCTGATGAACAGTCGGAGGGGGATGACGACGACGACGACGATGGTGATGACGACCTACGTTACGACCCACGAACTTACACTAGGGCTTCAAGTTGTCGGCGTCCCGACGAAAGAGGCGAATCTAGTAGCGGGGGTAGAAGATCGACTGGAGGTCGACACCCGACTACAGATCAGGGTCCGGGTCCGAGTTCAAGCAATCATCGTCGTCGTTCTTCTTTTGCTGGGTCGGACTACGTTCAGACCGATGTTCCGTTCGATCATCATAGACAATCATTTGGTTCGTACGAGCAACATCCTAGTCATCAGTCCACCGACAGTTGGAGTCGGGGGTTGACAATTACATCCCACGAGCGTGCGCCGCATCCAGAATCGCAGCAGCGACAAAGACGGCGTACGGAGCTAAACGAAATCGAAGAGTCTGCTGAGCCGTCATCGGATAGATTAACATCGGCGGGAAAGATGCTCCCTATGTCCAACTTTAAAACATTTAGTCGTTACAAAAAAAAAAAAATGCACCGTTTTTGTATTTGATTTCTATGTTTGATTTGTACGTTATAATTTCGTAAGTTTAATTTGATTCGTATGTTTGTAAAAAATATTCTGTATTTTAATTGATAGGACCAATATTGAGTTTTTACAAACCGTAAACCCTAAACCCTAAATTACAAACCGTAAACCCTAAACCCTAAATTAAAAACCCTAAACCCTAAACCCTAAATTAAAAACCGTAAACCCTAAACCCTAAATTACAAACCGTAAACCCTAAACCCTAAATTAAAAACCCTAAACCCTAAACCCTAAATTACAAACCGTAAACCCTAAACCCTAAATTACAAACCCTAAACCCTAAATTAAAAACCCTAAACCCTAAACCCTAAATTACAAACCGTAAACCCTAAACCCTAAATTAAAAACCCTAAACCCTAAACCCTAAATTAAAAACCGTAAACCCTAAACCCTAAATTACAAACCGTAAACCCTAAACCCTAAATTACAAACCCTAAACCCTAAACCCTAAATTAAAAACCCTAAACCCTAAACCCTAAATTACAAACCGTAAACCCTCAACCCTAAATTACAAACCCTAAACCCTAAACCCTAAATTACAAACCCTAAACCCTAAAACCTAAACCCTAAAACCTAAACCCTAAAAAACCCTAAATATTCTGAAATTTACATACAAACCGTACATTTAATGTACGGTTTGTACAGATTTCATACAAAGCGTACATTAAATGTACGGTTTGCATGTATTTTGTGCAAACCGTAAAAGTAATGTACGAATTACAACTATGGTTATGACAACAACCAATGGAATAACAACAACAATGCGAATTCATCCAGTGGCTCAAACGATGAGCTAACTGATTATTCAGAGCACTTTGAAGTTGATGAACTGACTTGGGAAACAAGGGATGAAATGCTTGCTGATCTTGCTGATGTGGCTGGAAATTGGGGTTTCATTCTTACGATTCGTAGGTCTGGAGGGGGTGATGGGAGCAGAACACCGTATGTTGATATTGTATGTGATAAATCGGGGGTTTACGAAAAAAAGAAACCATCTTCCGTAAAATCAGGTACAAAGAAAAAAGATTGTCCATTTTTCAGGTACAAAGAAACCATCCCGACTGTAATGGTGTTCGTCAACAGTTGTCACTATACTCAGGTTATTCCTAAAGAAGAAGGGATCTTCCCAATGCCAGGAATTATAGCACGGTGGGAACAAACACGCACTGAGACAGCTGCGCCATGGAAGGAACTTTTTCGACCTAATTTCAAGTTATATATGGCGCTGGAAAAGAAATCGGGAAAGAAAAAAGCAAATGAAGATCAAGCTATAGACCTAAGTCCATAATCAGTTTTTTATTTTTAATTTTATGTAAATTACTATTTTTTCCAAGTTCTTGTAAATTTATATGATGTAAACAAATGTTTAATAAATTTGTTTTCTGAAATTTAGTTCTATGAAATTTTGTTGTAAATTTTGTTTAATAAATTTGTTTTATGAAATTTATAAGTTGATATTCATGTTTGCATATTTAGTTAATTTTTTTTATGAAATTTATATAATTTATGATTGTTTCATTCAACAAAATTGATGATTGACACCAAATTAACGACTTAGTTAATGTTTCATATTACGTTATACAAGTGTTAAAAACAAACCAAAGGTACTTCACAAAAATTGACGATTTAGTTAATGATTCAATAAATATCAACTTATACACTTGACAAAAATATAACATGTAAAATTTTGAACTTATACAATAAATATCAAACATAAAATTTATCAAATCAACTTTATTTGTGTAAATTTGTGTAAATTTTGTGTTTATTTTGAGAGATTGTTAGAATATTGGTAATTTATTTTATGTAAAATTTTAAAAATAAGGCATTTAGTTTTTTTATTAAAAAAATCATATTTATTTTGAAAAAATTATTCAGTTTTTTAATTTTAATTCTCAGATTTTTTTATTTTTTTTTAAGCAAAAAACTGCTGTAAACCGTAGAAAAAATCTACGGTTTACAGTGATTCACTGTAAACCGTAGATTTTTTCTACGGTTTACGCGTTTAAACAGATAATTTGAAGTTAATTAATCCAACCTCTACAATTTATATGATAAACTAATACAATTTTTTGGACAATCTAATACAATTTTGTTGAAAATCTAATATAATTTACTTGACAATCTAATAGTCAGTTATACAAATATTTTTGACAATCTAATACAAATATTTTTGACAATCTAATACAATTCGTTTGACAATCTAATACGATATTTTTTACGATCTAATAAACAATCCATTTTTTTTTGGCAATTTATTACAATTTCGTTGACAATCTAATGTTTTTTTTGCCAATCTAATATAATTTTTTTGTTAATATAATTCAATTTTTTCTGCAATCTAATAAAAATTTTTTGACAATCCAATACGTTTTTTTTGAAAATCTAATATAATGTTTTTTGAGAATCAATTAAAATTTTATTGACATATTCTAATACAATTTTATTGAAATCTAATACAATATTTTTGATAATCTAATACCAAATTTTTGACAATTTAAAAAAAAAAAATTACAATCTAATACAAATTTTTTGATAGTATAATATAAAAAAAATTGGCAATCTAATTCAAATATTTTGACAGTCTAATACAAAACGTAACAATCAGATTCAAATTTTTGATAATATAATTTTTAACAATCTAATATAATGCGTCTCACGTGATATTATTAGTTTATTACTAATCAGATGCTATTATTAGCGAGGTTGGATTTTTATACTACACTTTTTCTGAAAAAACGCACAAACCGTACATTTAATTTACGGTTTACAGAAAATATATACAAACCGTACATTTAATGTACGGTTTGTAAAAATACATACAAACCGTACATTAAATGTACGGTTTGTATGTATTTTTACAAACCGTACATTAAATGTACGGTTTGTGTATATTTTTTGTAAACCGTAAATTAAATGTACGGTTTGTGCGTTTTTTCAGAAAAAGTGTAGTATAAAAATTCAACCTCATTATTAGCTTCGGTTAAGCCGTTGCGAAGGTAATGTTTGTTATTATAGAGAGACAAATGAGTAAATATAATTTATTTCTATTTTATATTTAATTTAGGTGGTAAAAAAACCAGAAGAGAGAGTTTTGTAAATAGTAATTTATTGATGGATGGTGCTAAAAATTAACAAATCTGAAAGTGGTACTGCACTCCAATTAATTCCATATATCCTTCGAGCTATCCATTTCGTATACGTATATATGTGTGTATATATATATAGAGATAGAGAGAGAGGGTGAGGCGAACTGTAAAACGGCAACAAACGTGAGTTCTCTTTTATTTATTTATTTATTATTATAAACAACTATTAGTATTTGTTTTATTAATTCAATTTCTGAAATTATTATTCCTTTTTAGTATATACCCCATTTGTATGAAACTCCATCAATAGTTGATCACTGAAGTTAGCTAGGATCCAATTTTCTTTCTTAGTTTTTTATTATTATTATGAATTTATGATATCCACTTGTTTGCAAATTGTAGTGTTACCAATTTATAGATTGTTCTTTTTTAGTATTTAAAAGATGCTTATATTTCTAACTTATAAGAAAACAAGTTGGCTTTTTGTTAGTGTTCGACTTAAAATTTCTATATTTTTAAAACCCCAGAAACTAATACAATTCGGCCTTTAAATCGATCAACCAAATGATGTACATTTAAAAGCTGCAACCAAACAAACCCATATCCATTTACAAGAACCATCAATTGCAGGGTCTTCCCCACTGTACTATTTTGCATATAACAAATGAATTAAGTTTGGAATTATTAGCTGCTAAATTCGATTAGCTAGGGTTCAATTTCTATTTCATATTAGTATGTTATTTAAATCGTAGCCTGTCTAGAGATTGTGTGTGACTTGACTCTAAAGGTACTGTTCCTATTACAGATACGAGGCTTGTTTGGCTACAGATTAGATTATTGAAGGTGGGTTCATGCAGCTTTTTTAGACCATTAAACAAAAAAAAGCTCAAATTTTTGCCTAGTCATACATCGTAAACGCAAATAACAAGTTCAATGATTCATTAGCTGCTAAAGTCCATTCATTTATATGAACCCAAAAGTCGGAACCCAAAATCCCATAGTCATTCATTTATATCATAAAAGTCAGAACGCAAAAGCCCATAGTCATTTGTAAGATCTTCATTAGTATTTCCCCCACCTTCGACTATTCGTATCAAAAGTATATGAAAAAAGTTCAATGATCCATTAGCTGCTAAAGTCCCAAATGCCCCCTCAACCCACCAAACTTAAAAACCCATCCTACTTATTTTCCGGCCACCGTAAGCCCTCTCAAAACCGCCCCACCGTTAGCGGTGGTCTCTTCTCTAACCGCCGAACGATTCAAAATCCTTACCCGAATGACCAAAACCCTCCCAATTTCGATCTCCGAAAATGGGACCCGGATTCGTCAAACCACAATACTCGACCCACCAAAACCTCTTCGGAACAATTCTTTGCCATAGCACAGAACCTCTCCCCAATAGCTAGATACATAGTCGATTCTTTTCGAAAACACAAGCATTGGGGTCCCACCATTACAGAAGATCTCAACAAGCTTCGTAGGGTTACGCCCAAGCTCGTGGCTGAGGTACTCAAGGTCCAGACTGACCCCGCTCTCTCCGCAAAGTTCTTTCACTGGGCAGGTAAACCTATTGATAAGGAATGCCAAATGCATACATGATTTGGCATACTCCATGTTTTTACTTGAGAAAGAATGTTTGGTTGTTCAATGGTCTTTTTCCTGATTCCTACTCTTTGCACAAGTGACAGTTTTTACTGATATGTCCAGATAGAGCTAAATATCTTTATAGGATGCTTTAAACTAGAGCTGAAAGTAAGATTTATTTAGTGGAAACTCGAGCCGCCTTACTGCAGTTATTCGTTGCATTAATCTGTAAACGGAAAATATTTGAAAGAAATTTGTCTCAGTATATGGGGAAATAGGCCAAATCTGAAAACGTCAAATTAGAAGAGAAAAGAACTTTTTATTGAAATATCAAACCAAAGCATAAAATATCTCTTATATAGATTTGTTGCGGCATTTTCTCTTAGTTAATTGAAGGTGATAATCGCAGTTGGCAGGTAAGCAGACGGAGTAAGCACACAATTTCACTTGATAAAGCTCATTCACTTATTAAAGTGTTGTTTTCCCCATAGAAGTGTGCTCGCAAAATAACATTTCAACTGAAACTTTCAGTTAGAGCAGAAAACAATATATTTATGAAAGGATTGAAGACTAGATAAGGTCATGTCTTTTTGGAAATTCATCACGCCTAACCGTTTTATATTATATGAAATGCGTGAATCTTGAATATATAAAGATTCATTTAGATGTACTTAAGTTGGGCAGTTTTTTTTTTATTGGCAGGTAAGCAGAAAGGTTACAAGCATGATTTCGCTTGTTACAACGCATTTGCCTATTGTTTAAACCGGAACAAACGGTTCCGGTCAGCTGATCAGGTACCCGAGCTGATGAGCGTCCAAGGCAAACAGCCCACCGAGAAACAATTCGAAATCTTAATCCGAATGCACTCAGATGCAAATAGGGGCCTGAGGGTGTATTATGTTTACGAGAAGATGAAAAAATTCGGTGTAAAACCAAGAGTGTTTTTATATAACAGGATAATGGACGCGCTCGTGAAAACCAACCATTTGGACTTGGCCATGTCAGTTTATAGTGATTTCAAGGAAGATAAATTGGTTGAAGAGAGTGTCACTTTCATGATTTTGGTTAAGGGGTTGTGTAAAGCGGGGAGAATCACGGAGGTTTTGGAGCTTTTGAGTCGCATGAGACGAGAATTATGTAAACCTGATGTTTTTGCTTATACCTCAATGATTAAAGTGTTGATTAGTGAAGGTAATTTAGATGGTTGTTTAGAGATTTGGGAGGAAATGAAAAAGGATAAGGTAGAGCCAGATGTTATGGCGTACGCGACGTTGGTTATAGGGTTATGCAAAGGAAAACGAGTCGAAAAAGGGTATGAGGTTTTCAAGGAAATGAAAGGAAAAGGGTGTTTGATAGATCAGTCTATATTTTCATCATTGATTGAGGCGTTTAAAACGGATGGGGAAATGGGTGCCGCTTGTGATTTGTTGAAGGATATGATGGATTCTGGATATAGGGCTGATTTGTCGATATACCAAACTTTAATTAATGGTTTTTGTGAGACAAAAAAAGTTGACAAGGCTCAAATGCTTTTTCAGGCCACTGTCCATGAGGGTCTCGAGCCAGATTTTACAACCGTTAGTCCTATATTATTGGCTTACGCGGAGTTGAAAAGAATGGACAAGTTTCACAATTTACTCTTGCAAATGCAGGATTTGGGTTTTAATACCATTGATAACCTGCCTAAATTCTTTTTGTTTGTGTTGGAGAAAGAGGAAAGAGTTATGATGGGTTTAGAAGTCTTTGGATACTTGAAGAAGAAAGATTATTGCCGTGTTTTAATTTACAATATACTTATGGAGTCCCTTTATAAGATCGGGGAGTTCAATGAAGCAATATCTCTTTTTCATGAATTATCAGGTTCAGATTATGTACCTGATTCATCAACTTATGACCACATGGTTATATGTTTTTCGGAAATTGGAAACATTCAAGAAGCTTGTACATGCTATAATAAGATTATAGAAATGTCTTCACTCCCCTCTGTATCAGCATATCATTCTCTTGTTAAAGGCCTTTGCAAAATTGGAGAGATTGACGCTGGTATGATGGTAATACGTGAATGTTTAGCTAATATAACAAGTGGACCTGTGGAGTTCAAGTACGTGCTCGCTATTATTCATGTTTGTAAATCAAACGATGCAAATAAAGTTACCGAAGTTATAAACGAGATGATGCAACTTGGGTATTCTCCAGACGATGTTACATATTGTGCTGTTATTTATGGCATGTGTAAGCATGGAACATTTGAGGAGGGACGTAAGCTGTTTTCTTGTATGAGAGAGAAGAAATTGATAACTGAAGCTGGTTTGGTTCTTTATGACGATAAATTTGTTGAGCATATGCAGAAAAAAACAGCAGATTTAGTTATTTCGGGAATAAATTTTTTTGGTCTTGAATCCAGGTTGAAATCAAAAGGTTGTAATTTACTGTCAAGTTGAAAATTTGAAGTTACACAGACGTTTAGTTTGGTAAAGCCTTTTTTCAGCCTCCTTAATTTTGAGGGTGTTCAAATTTTATACCGTTAAATCTATGCTAACGGGATAAATTTTGAATTGTTACCTTATATACAACTTAATTAAGGATTGATCTATGAAATTGAAACTAATTAATTATTGGTCAATTTCCCCTAACTAACCCTACAAAATAAGAAAAAAATTGAAAAAATTCAGAAAATAAAAATGAAAAAATCTAAAAATAAAAAAAAATCTTTAAAGAGGCAAAATTCCGAAAAAACATGAATAAAATCCCAAAATATCTTTAAAAATCTAAAATCATCAAAAATCCAAAAAGCAAAAAAGTGTGAGTTATCTTAATTCATTTTAAAAACAATCTGAGTCATTTTAACTCATTTTAAAAACAGTCTGAGTCATTTTAAATCATTTTAAAAATAGCCTTAGTCGTTTTAAGTCATTTTAAAAGCAGTTTTAGTCATTTTAAAAACAGACTGAGTCATTTTAAAAGCAGTCTGAGTCGTTTCAAGTAATTTTAAAAACATGCCGAGTCATTTTAAGTCATTTTAAAAACAGTTTGAGTCATTTCAAGTCATTTAAACACAGTCTAAGTCGTTTTGAGTCATTTTAAAAACAATTTGAGTCGTTTTGAGTCCTTTTAAAAACAGTTTGAGTAATTTTAAAAATAGTCTGAGTCATTTTAAGTCATTTTAAAAACAATCTGAGTCATTTTAAGTAATTTTAAAAACAGTATGGGTTGTTTTAAGTCATTTTAAAAACAGTCTGAGTTTTTTTAAGTCATTTTAAAAACAGTCTGAGTAATTTAAAAACAATTTGAGTCGCTTTAATTCCTTTTAAAAATAGTCTGAGTCGTTTTAAGTCATTTTAAAAACAGTATGAATCATTTTCAAAAATAGTCTGAGTCGTTTTAAGTCGTTTTTAAAACATTCCGAGTCATTTTAAGTTATTTTAAAAACAGTCTAAGTAATTTTAAAAACAGACCGAGTCGTTTTAAATCAGTTTAAAAACATTCTGAGTCATTTTCAGTCATTTAAAAAGAGTCTGAGTAATTTAGATACAATTTGAGTAATTTTAAAAACAATCTGAGTTATTTCGAGTCATTTTAAAAAGAGCCTGAGTTATTTTAAAAACAATTTAAGTCATTTTAAAAATAGTCTGAGTTATTTTAAGTAATTTTAAAAACAATCCAAATCATTTTAAAAACAGTCTAAGTCATATTTAAATCATTTGAAAAACAGTATGCGTCATTTTCGGTAAGTTTAAAAACAGTTTGAGTCATTTTTAAAAGCTCGAATAATTTTAAAAACAGTCTTAGTCATTTGAAGTCATTTGAAAACAATTGCAAGTTATTCTAAAGTTTTTAACATTTTTTTGACTTTTTGACTTTTTCCGACTTTTTTTCATTTTTTTTGTGATTTTTTATTTTTTTTTTACCATTTTTCGAATTTTTTTCGGATTCCCGGCTTTTTTGAATGTTTTTTTAATGATTTTGGATTTTTCTTGATATTTTTAATTTTTTTTTTCCATTTTTGTGTTTATTTTTGGGTTTCCGATTTTTTTGAACGTTTTTTTATTATTTTGTGAATTTGGATTTTTAAAATTTTTAGGGTTTTTTTTATTTTATTTTTACCAATTTTGAGTTTTTTCAGGTTCCCGATTTTTTTGATTTTTTTTCATTTTCATTTTCATTTTTTGGATTTTTCTTGGTTTTTTTAGCATTTTTTCGGGTTTCCGACTTTTTTGAAGTTTTTTTTCCTGATTTTTCTGATTATATTTTTTATTTTTTGAGTTTTTCCTTTTTTTTCCATTTTTTTTATTGGGTAATTAGATGGGTGACCAATCCTTAATTAGTTTTACAAATAATTGATCAATACTTATTAATTTTTATAGTGTGACCAATAATTAAATAGTTTTGTTTACATGTATCAATACTTAATTTTTCCGTTATTTATTTTACTGTTACAACTGTTCCTATAATAAGTCGCCACGTTGTAATTAAAAAGATTCCAATCATCTCAAACTCTCTATCGCCTCTTATTTTTTCCGGGAAACTCTTCCTCCCTATTTTTCTAGAGCCCATTTATCACAATCCCTTCGAACCCATAAATAGTAGAATGAAAATATTACTTTTACGATTATAATTATTTGTAAACCGGATGTGGGCTGCCGCTGTAACGAAATCTTCTCCTAAAATACTTTATGAAAAACCCATAGAGTGTGGATAATTGCCCTCAAATTAGGACCAAATTAGATTTTACTTAAATCAAATCAAAATCAAAAACTTTGAGATGTGAACAAGTAGCCATTGATTTTGGATTGAAGTTGGTACGATTTCATTCTTTTATTATTATTTTTTTTGTTGGGATAATCAAAGTGTTCTATGTTTTGAAAAATAAGTGTGTAGCAAATTAGATCTAAATTACACCAAGTAAATAGTAATACAACCTGCAGATGTTTATAAAACTACAAAGATAATTACATAAGGAATTGCTGTGAATCATTTATTTGGCAGATCATCCCATAGTACGAGAGAGAAAATGAAAATGGGGAGGAGTTTTATAATCACTTGCATTGTGCTCACATGTTTTAATCAATTATTTGTATAACTGTAACAGTATGAAAACAACACAATACAAAACAGTATTAAATTCGAACCCATTTTGAGGGTTGCCCGTTGTAATAGAAACTTGATTTTCTGGATTTCAGACTGATTTGTCTTCCAATTGTTCAGAAACATCTTATTGAAGGAGGAAAAAAGTAGAACTTGTAATTTTATAAATGATTTGGATTCTATGGGTTATTAAATTTCGTTAATTAGCTTGACTAGTATGCGAGCAGCTGAAAGAGCAGTAATGTTACCTCCCGGTAATTAAATATGTACAAGACTGACTAAGTTGTTCCACATTTTCTGAAAATACCCTCGTTTTTTAAATAATTTCTCATACAACCTTATTAATTACAATCAAAAAATATATTGGAAAACAAAATGGATTTTATCTCTTATGTTTCACTTTTTACTTGTGTACAAAAATCGCACACATTCCGTTCTAAGTAAATTTATTTGTTTTTTCATAAGATCACCGTTACTACCACATCCGCTATATCTCATTAACAAGAAAATTAAAAATAACATATCTCTTTATTTATTTGTAAGAGATCATATATCCGCAACAACGCGTTGCACACGCACTGCGTAAACCATTTACTATTAGCAAACATAATAATGTGTGTAAACAAAATAAGACAGTTGCACTGTGATTATATCCAATATTATAACCCAAATATAGTACAAATCATTTTGTTCTTAGGATACCTTATTGATATATTTAATCTTATGAAAAAAGTTTTTATCATTCTAACGACATTAATTCATACTTACTCCGTCTCAAAACAATAGTCCATTAGGAAAGCACATGCTAAGTTTGATCATACAACAATTTGTACCAAAATTATTGAATTTTTTTTTTTAAAATTTAATTATATAGTTAAAAAGTTGAATTATATTATTAGATTTTGAAATTTTTTATTTTGATATTTGATTATTGTATATTTAGTTGGGCCGAAATAATAGGAATTAGAGCCGTTAGAGAAGAACCGAAGCAGCAAGTATTTCTCTGTTTCTATATTAACACATAAATCACCATCAATACTCTCATTAATCATCTCCATTCTCTCTCTCTCTCTTTATATCTATACATATATATATATAAATATATTTCGTCTCTAACGAGAGATCCTTTCTGGGTAAGGTTATATGTAATATCATCCCCTCTTTATTTCTCTGTATGCGTTTTATATTATTGGGCTTCTCTATAAATTCAATAGATTTCAATATTTTGTTACGTTATTTTTCTACTGATTGATTTGGGCCAACTTAATTGCAACTTGAATCGATTTCGATCTCTCGTTACTGTTTTTTCCAAAGTTATCAGATCTACTTTTTCTTAAAACCCTATGTAGTTAATTGTTTAATATTACCGATTGATTTCTGTTTCTCTTTGTTGCAATTTGAATTAGTTTCGATCTGATGAAGTAATTGGATTTATTGTTTTGAAAAACCTGATTAGTTTCTACAAGACTGAATTTCGGTGTTTAATTGCATCTTGAAAAACCTAATTAGATTTATATTTGGAAAATCCTAAATTGTTTTTACAGATATGGTGTTTTTATGGTTACTGTTCGCTTTGAATTAAATTAGATCTTGTTTTTTTTTTTTGTAAAAAACATAAGTAGTTTCTACGGATTGATTTTGGGTTTTTAATTGCAACTTCATTGTTTAGTATAAGTATAAACCTTTTCCTATCCAAAATCTTGGGCTTTGAATGAATTTTAATCGGTTCCATGCTATGTTATTTCTACAGATTGATTTTCGGTGTTTAATTGCATCTTGAATTGATTTTAATCTGTTTTATGTTTTCTCCAAACTAATTAGATCTGTTTACTGTTCGCTTTGAATTAAATTAGATCTAGTTTTAATTGTAAAAACCCTAATTAGTTTCAACAGATTGATTTTCGGTGTTTAATTGCATCTTGAATTGATTTTAATTTGTTTTCTGTTTTCTCCAAACTAATTAGATCTGGTTACTGTTCACTTTGAATTAAATTAGATCTAGTTTTAATTGTAAAAACTCTTAACTAGTTTCTACGGATTGATTTTGGGGTTTTTTAATTGCAACTCCATTGTTCAATATAAGTATAAGCCTTTTTTATGATATCATAATCTTGCGAGTCTGTTCCTTTTCTTATCCAAAATATTGGGCTTTTATAATGAATTTTAATTGGTTCTATGCTATGATATATCTTCTTAATGCTTGGCTTGATTGTCTCTTTTAATTGGTTTCTAAATCCCTAATATGTATTGAATGTTTCCTTCTTGCATATGATTTGCAATTTTGCTTGTTTTTTTTAATTATATTGCTATAGGTCTTTAATTTGTTTGATATATTGATTGTGGTCTTATCAATTTGATGTTGGTTCATTGGTTTAGGATGCATATAAACTATCATTAACCTGTTTAATATGAAATATAATGTCTGTAAAAAAACACAACCTTATTCTTTTTTTAAATTACGATTTAGGACTTCTGATGTATGATGTTTGATGTGTGATTTTGGTTTTTGTTCGTTAAACATCGTCCCATGGTTTATTCTTGCCTTTTCAATGTGGGCTTTTCGTCCCTGTTGGTGTTTTAATTTGTGAAGATATGTATTTGTTGTGTTTAGTTATATTGCAATGATTGATTGCGAGTTTATTAATTGATGTTGGTCCTGTTATTGAGTTTATTTTAATGCTATCATGATTTCTTTCTTGATTTAAGAGAACAATCACTGTTGTTTATTTTATGGAATATTTGTATACGAAAACAAAACAAGCCCTGGCTCCCCTCCCCTCTCTCTGTGTATATCCACAACTCCCATGATCCTCGTTTAGCCCATCTCATCTCTCCCTCTCTACCCGAGCACATATATCGGTAGGCAATCAGACGACGAAGAACTCGGACACACTCCCACTCTTTAAGGCGACCTGAATCTCTCCTTCGACCACTGACTGAGGAAGAGGAAAGAGTAGTAAGATCTGATAAGGAGTGTTACATGGAACATCTGGGTTTGGATTAAGTATGCTCAGTGCAGTGCGAAGAGTCTCTTTAATCATGCTCACTCCGTCTAGGAAGGTACCTTTTATCGCGTTATTATTAATTATGTACAAAATATTTTAATATTTGGTGTTTTTGTGTATGTCACACATCTACGTCTTTGATTGTATATGTATGTATATACCCTTTGTTCTGTTCTTTTCTGCTTCCCCCTAATAAGGATTTCTGCCCTATATTAGGAAAATTTAGGAGAATGCCAGAGAGGCTACGTCTTGTTTGGATGCATATTTTAACCTGTACTGGAATTGGGTGGGTGATTAGCCTAAACATTTGAGCTTTCTTGAAACCTCGATGAACCTAGCGTCTCGGAACTTCAAAACATCCAACGTAGTTGTTTAAAGTTAGAAACCAAAGAATCTCACAAAATGGAGTTTTCTCTTTACATATATATACACACACATAATTTCTCTTTTTGTAATTATGTGTATACCCTTTGTTATGTTTACAGTTTACATGATCAAATTTAGGATTTCTTCCCTAAATTAGGAAAGCTGTGGAAATAAGAAAGCTGACTTTTTTTGTTTGCTTAAAATCTGAACTGGTTTCGGCTGATTGGCTTAAAAATATGAGCCTTTTTAATACCCGGATGAACCTAGCTTTTCTGAGCTTCGAAAAATTGACTTTGTTGTTTAAAAGTATCTTTATTTATGTGTATACAGCTTCCTTTGTTTTGTTATACATCTTTGATTACCGATTTCGGATTTCCCCCTAAAGTAGGGATTTTTAAGGAGGAAATATGGGACCTTATTTAATTCTAGCATAAAATCTGAACTAGGTTTGGTTATTAGCTTAACCTTACCTTGGTTTTTTTGATACCTTGATGAACCTTGCTTTTCTGAGTTGTTGAAAAACCGTCTTAGTTGTCAAAAAATATATTTATCATATTTGTGCATAGCTTCTTTTGTTACGTTCCACAGTTGCAGGGGAAGTCAGTTTAGGTTTTGCTTAAAAGTGATCAAGATATGAATGACACATCGATGGGTCTTAAGACTATTTGATTACTTGGACGTGACGCTTTGCAGGTAGACTTGACTTGAGTAACATGCTTATTTTTTCACAGTCACAACATTTATATCTGTCAGCCATATAGTTTATGAAGACGTGTATTTGTTTGTTATGTTGAATTTTTTTATTGTGATTTCTATCAATTTGGTTTTGGTCTGTCGTACTGACTTTATTTTGACGGTATCGTGTTTTGCTTTAATTTTAAAGGAATTCTTACAATCATACGTGTTTGTTATATCGAATAGGTGCAGAAGATTGGTCTGGAAAAACCTAATTAGTTTCTACAAGATTGATTTTCGGTATTTAATTGCATCTTGAATTGTTTTTAAGCTCGTTACTGTTTTCTGTTAAGTAAATTAGATCTAGATTTGGAAAATCTTAAATTGTTTTTACAGATCTGCTGTTTTTAGGGTTAATGTTCGCTTTGAATTAAATTAGATCTTTTTTTTTTTTTTTTTGTAAAAACCGTAAGTAGTTTCTACGGATTGAGTTTGGGATTTTAATTGCAACTTCATTGTTTAGTACAAGTATAAGCCTTTTTTAGGATATTATAATCTTGTGAGTCTGTTCCTTTTCTTATCAAAAATATTGGGCTTTTAATGAATTTTAATTGGTTCCATGCTATGTTATATCTTCTTAATGCTGACTTGATTGTCTTTTTTTAATGAAATAGTTGGATATTGGTTTCTAAATCCCTAATATGTATTGAATGTTATCCTTTATGAGAAGTGTAAGCTTTGTACTAAATCGGATAAGTTTACCACTATTGATTGTTTACTTTATTCTTTTTTTTTTATTCAATTTAATTGGTTTGAGATGCATAATATCTATCATAAACGTATTTATGATGACTGGTTTTGGAGACTTTTTCCTTCTTACATATGATTTGCAATTTTGCATGTTTTTTTTTAATTATATTGCTATCGGTCTTTTAGTTTGTGAAGACGTGGATTTGTTTGGTCTTTTAGTTTGTGAAGACATGGATTTGTTTGATATATTGATTGTGGTCTTATCAATTTGGTGTTGGTCCATCGGTTTAGCATGCATATAAACTATCATAAGCCTTGTTATAATGCCTGTTTAATATGAAATATAATGTCTTTTTTAAAATTGATTGAGGACTTCTGCTGTATGATTTGTGATTTTGGTTTTTGTTCGTTAAATATCGTCCCATGGTTTATTCTTGCCTTTTTAATTTGGGCTTTTGGTCCGTGTTGGTGTTTTAATTTGTGAAGATACGTATTTGTTGTGTTTAGTTATATTGCAATGATTGATTGCGAGTTTATTAATTGATGTTGGTCCTGTTAGTGAGTTTATTTTAATGGTATCATGATTCCTTTCTTGATTTAAAAGAACTATCACTGTTGTTTATTTTACGAAAACAAAACAAGCTCTGGCTCCCCTCCCCTCTCTGGTTATATAATATACACATTTCATATCCACAGCTCAAGCTCCCATGATCCTCTTTTAGTCCATATCATCTCTCTCTCTACCCGAGTACATATATCGTGAAGCAATCGGACGACAAAGAACTCAGACACACCCCCACTCCTTAAGGCGACCCGAATCTCTCATTCGACCACAGGCTTGAGGAAGAGGAAAGAGTAGTAAGATCTGATAAGGAGGGTTACATGGAACATCTGAGTTTGGATTAAGTATGCTCAGTGCAGTGCGAAGTCTCTTTAATCATGCTCACTCCGTCTGGGAAGGTACCTTTTATCGCGTTATAATTAATTATGTACAAAATAATTTAATATTTGCTGTTTTTGTGTATGTCACACACCTACGACTTTGATTGTATGTGTATGCATATACCCTTTATTCTGTTCTTTTCTGCTTAAGGATTTCTGCCCTATATTAGGAAAATTTAGGAGAATTCCATAGAGGGCAATGTTTTGTTTGGATGCATATTTTAACCTCATATATATTTTTGCTTAAAATCTGTACTGGGATCGAGTGATTAGCTTACAAATTTGAGCTTTCTTGAAATATCGATGAACCTAGCTTCTCGGAACCTCAAAACATCCGATACAGTTGTTTAAAGTTAGAAACCAAAGAATCTCATAAAATGGAGTTCTCTCTGTACATATATATATTCCATATATAATTTATTTATTTTGTAATGATGTGTATACCCTTTGTTATTGTTACAGTTTTGCATGATCAAATTTAGGATTTCTTCCCCAAATTAGGAAAGATGTGGAAATAAGAAAGCTGACTTTTTTTGTTTGCTTAAAATCTGAACTGGTTTCGGTTGATTGGCTTAAAAGTATGAGCTTTTTTAATACCCGGATGAACCTAGCTTTTCTGAGCTTCGAAAAATTGACTTTGTTGTTTAAAAGTATATTTATTTATGTGTATACAGCTTCCTTTGTTTTGTTATACAGTTTTGATTACCGATTTCGGATTTCCCCCTAAAGTAGCATACAATGTAAGCACTCTACCATATGAGCTACAATCCTTTTTGTTTTATATATTCGTTATAATTATATAAGTATAATATAGATTTGTAGTTTTTAATATATGAAACTATTAAAATAAAAAATATACTTAAATTAAAAAATTATATTGTTATTTTCAAGAAAGATAAATGATTATTATTTTCCGATTATAAAAATTATAATGATAATGTATCCCATTTAGTATGATAATTGTTTCTTGTGTGAGTAAAACTAAATACTAAAAGAATCTGATAAAAAACGTATCAATTTTTTTATCTACTCCATTATTTGTATTTTCACACTATTTTTTCTACTACATGTTAATTTCTTTTTTCATTTATTAGAAATGTTATTTTTAAAATAGGATTATGTTTCGTGTTAATAACATGTTTAGACTTCTTAAATGAAAATTGTTAATAAAAAATGACGTCGTAAAATAAAAAAATATGTCGGGAGATTCGGGATAAACCTATCCCGACCCTACGGAATCCTGAAAATTCGGGTCCTGAAAAAGTCGGGATCGGGATTATTTTTCACTTCCAAAGGTATTCGGGTTGGGGATACGGTTTGAACGTTTTCTGGTCGGGTCCCGACCCTAACCCACCCTTAGTTATTAGCTTAAAAACCTTGATTTTTTTGATACCCTGATGAACCTTGCTTTTTTGAGTTCTTGAAAAACCGTCTTAGTTGTCAAAAAATATATTTATCATATTTGTGCATAGCTTCTTTTGTTACGTTCCACAGTTGCAGGAGATTGGTCTTGAAAGTAAAAACAAGTTGCATTGGTTGGAAGAGATGTGTTCTTCTTCATTGTAGCCGTGTTGTATCTGTTGGAAGAGATGGCTGATAGATCCTTGCTGGACATAGCTGATTGTAAGGTAATAGTACAAATGCTCTTACTATGAACCATGTGCAGTTGAAATGTTTGCTTGAGTATTAGTAGACCAACAAACTATTTAAACTTTAACTTGCATACAGACTGATGTTCATAGATCCAAAGCAGTGAACAATTTGATTTTCCAAGGCTAATGAAAAGCGGACACATTATTTTGTTTTAGTTGTTCATTTCTTTTGTTATTTACGCTGCAAAGTTAAAACTGTATGGCGTTAGCCTTGTGTACCAGGTTCCTTTATGTTAATATATTCAATATACTTCGATTATGTAATCGGTACACAACTATATAGTTAATACTTTGGTTACTGTTTTCTCAGATTTAGTTTTATGAAAACCCTGGTTAATTCTGTTTTTGATTGTACTTTGTTCTATTGTTTTGAAAAACCTAATTAGTTTTTACAAGATTGATTTTCGGTATTTAATTGCATCTTAAATTGTTTTTAATCTGGTTATTGTTTTATGTGAAGTAAATTAGATCTAGATTTGAAAATTCCTTATTAGTTTTTACAGATGTATTTTGGGTTAATTTGGTACAACTTGAACTAATCTCGATCTGGTTTCTGTTTTATGTTGAATTAATTAGATCTAGTTTGATAAACGTAATTAATTGTAAACTGATTGATTTTGGTTATTTAATTGCATCTTGAATTAATTACGATCTAGTTATTATTTGTTGTTCAATATAGTTTCTGGAGATTTCAAAAGGTTTTTACAGATTGATTTTTGATGCTTTGAAGTAACCGGATCTAGTTTTTAAAACCCTAAGTAGTTTTGTGGGTTTTTTTCATTGCAATTTGAAATCTTGTGGTTTGCTCCTTTTCCTATTCAAAATATCGGGCTTTTATGAATTTCATTGGTTCTATACTATGATATATCTTCTTAATGCTGGGGTTGATTGACGTTTTGTAATGAAATAGTTGGATACTTAGATCTTGGTTTCTAATTCTCTAATATGAATTGAACGTGGGTAAATGAAAATAATCCTGTTAATTGTAAACTGATTGATTTTTGCTACTTTATTGAAAATTGAATTGATTTGACTAGTGCATGCGTTTCCGTGCTTCTGTTCCATATTTCATTCTCATGTTTGTTCTCACATGACTTACTTCTCATCTCGCTGTGCATTGTGCCTGTACTGGGTAGAGCAAGTAATACTTACGACCTTATTAAATGTCAGTTGTCAATTATTAGTATAATTCTTAGTAATGCTTGTCTTTTTTTTTGTGGTAAATTGGTTTAACTAATATTTGTGTTTTGCCGCATTTAGCATGCAGAGCATGCAACACGGTATGCTGGAACTTTAAAGCAATGGCCATGTACTAGTAATCTTGTGTTTTTCTTATTTAGAAAAGATTGAGGGAGTTGACTTTAGCATTTATAAGTTTCCGTTGGTAAATTATAAAAGACATTGTTTTTTTTTTGTCATTGTTTTTTGCTTTGATATCAAAGAAATTTTCATAATTGTACTTGTTTATTATATGGAATAGGTGCAGAAGATGATTGGTGTAGGAAAAAAAGTTGCATTGATTGAAAGATGTGTGTACCACAAATTGGCGTCTGCTTTGTCACTGTATCTGTGTTGAATCTGATGGCACGAATTGATGATGTTGTTGAAAGAATTGCTGACCTATTTCAAACATGCCTGGCTAATAAATCTCCTGCTGGACATGGTTGTAAGGTAATGATACAATGTCTAACCAAGTGTAATTGAAATATTGGCTTATGAGTAATAATCGGCAAATAGACTATCTAGACTAACCTTGCAAACAGACTGAAGTGACAGCAATACACTGATAATTGAACCATAGCATTGAACACGTTGCAGTCCATAGACTATTTACATGCCTGACTCATTAATTTGTTCGAGGTGCTCATTTGTTTGGTTTATTCAATGTGCTAGCCTTGTGTTCCGGTTTCCTTTCTATTTTACATGCCTGACTCATTAATTTGTTCGAGGTGCTCATTTGTTTGGTTTATTCAATGTGCTAGCCTTGTGTTCCGGTTTCCTTTCTATTTTATAATGCCTGCTTAATATGAAATGTAATGTCTGTAAAAAAACACAACCTTATCCTTTTTTTAAATTCTAATGATTTGTGATTTTGGTTTGTATTAATTTCGATCTGGTGATTTCTGTGAAGTAATTAGATCTATTGTTTTAGAAAACCTAATTAGTTTCTACAAGATTGATTTTGAGGTGTTAATTGCATCTTGAATTGATTTTAATCTGGTTACTGTTTTCTGTTAAGTAAAAGAATCCTGAATTGTTTTTACAGATCTCGTGTTTTTATAGTTACTGTTCACATTGAATTTAATTAGATCTAGTTTTTAAAAAACCCTAAGTAGTTGCTACGGATTGATTTTGGGTTTTTTTTATTGCAACTCCATTGTTCAGTACAAGTAAAAGCATTGCTAGGATATCAAAATCTTGTGAGTCTGTTCTTTTTCCTATTTAAAATATTGGGATTTTAATGAATGTTAGTTGGTTTTACGCTATGATTTATCTTCTTAATGCTGGATTGATTGACTTTTTGTACAGAAAAAGTTAGATCTTGGCTTTTGAATCCCTAATATGTATTGAATGTGGGTAAGTACAATATTTTATGTTATTTATTTTAATGACAATCTACCCTTTAAGAGAAGTGTAAGGTTTGTACAAAATCGGATCAGTTTAGTACTATTGATTGTTCCCCGTCTTTTTTTGAATTTAATTAGTTTGAGATGCATAGAAAGTGTCGTAAACGTATTTATGATGCCTGGTTTTTAAGACCTTTTCCTTCTTACATATATGATTTGCAATTTTGTTTGTTTCTTAAATTATATTGCATTGGATCTTTTATATTTATACCTCTTGAAATCATCTTTGTGAACATATGAAACTAATGTCTGTTTATTAAATTTCAATTTAACCTGTTTATGATGCATGTTTTGATTTAGAACTTCGGCTTGTATGATTTCTGATTTTGATTTTTGTTCGTTAAATATAGTCTCATGGTTTATTCGTACCTTTTCAATCTGGGCTTTTGGTCCATGTTGGTGATTTAATTTGTAACGATATGTATTTGTTGTGTTTTGTGGGTTAGTTCCTTTTCCTATTCTAAATATTGGTCTTTTAATGAGTTTAATTGGTTTTATGCTATGATATATCTTCTTAATACTGAATTAACTGGCGTTTTGTAATGAAATAGTTAGATCTTGGTTTCGAATTCTCTAATATGTATTGAATGTTGGTAAATAAAAAAATCCTGTTCATTGAAAACTGGATTGACTTTGGTTACTTGCTTGTAAATTGAATTGATTTGATTTGATCCTAATCAGCGTCAACGAGATCCTTGTCCAAAAGGTTAACTACTCGCCTAATCATCGCCTGTTTATTTTATCTGTATTACTCTGGGTCATATTCGAGGGTTTCTATAGATTGAGCCGATTTTAATATTTTATTACGTTTTTTTTTATGATAATTAAAAATTGATCTAGTTTGCTGAATACTATCTACTGATTGATTTTGGTTTCTTTGACTGTAGTTTGAATTAGTTTCGATCTTGTGTTTTCTGTGAAATATTCAGATCTATTGTTTTGAAAAATTTAATTAGTTTTTACAATATTCATTTTCGGTATTTAATTGCAATTGGAATTGATTTCAATCTTCTTACTGTTATATATGAAGTAAACTAGATCTAGATTTAAAAAACTTAATTAGTTCTTACAGATTGATATTTTGTAAATTCAACGTGAATCGATCTGGTTTCGGTTTTCTGTTGAATCAAGTCTTTCCAGTTTCATAAGCCTCCATTGAACTATCAAAAAAAAAGTCTACTGTAATTGATTTATACTCTTTAATTTTGAGTATTTCAAATGCAACTTGACTTCATCTGCATATCCGGTTACTGCTTGTTGTTGAATTAATTTAATCTAGTTTTGGAAAATCTTAATTCGTTATTACAGATTGATTTAGGTTAATTAATTGCAAATTGAATCAATTTGCATCTTTATTATAAGTAACAACCTTTTTTAGGATATCAAAATCTTTGTCTGTTTCTTTTTCCTATTCATATACGTTTTTGGTTAATCTTATGATATATCTTCTTAATCAGGGTTGATAGAAATTTCCTGTAATCTTTTAAAATCATAATCTAACCAGAAAGAGAAGTGTTAGCTTTGTACTCATTCGGATCAGTTTATTAGTATGTGTTTCCTGTTTTTAATTATCTTTCTATAGAGCTTTTAGTTTGTGAAGACATGTATTTGTTTACTAAGGAAATCGTTGATTCCTGGTTTTCATCCCTGATTAAATTTTCCTTTATACATAATTGGATTAAAGGTTTTTAAGTGCCTTGTAGATTTTTGAGTTAAGCTAGATAACAATTATCTTGTTATTTATTTCGATAATAATCTACCTTTTAAGAGTTTCCGAGGATCAGTCAAGTCAGTTAACTAGTATTGATTGTTTATGTTTTCCTTTCTTTATGAAATTTAATCGGTGTAAGATGCATATAAACTATCATAAATTTGTTTATGATGGCTGGTTTTACCTGCAATGTAATGTCTGTTATAACACACAACCATACCCTTATTTTTTATTTGTGATTTAGTACTTCGTCTGTATGATATCGATTTTAGTTTTTGTTTGTTAATTTTCTTCCGGTAGTTGATTCTGACCTTTGCATTCTTGGCTTTCCGTCCATTTAGTGTTTGAATTTGTGAAGACATGCAGTTGTGTTTTGTTATATTGCAATGGTTGATCGCGAGTTTATTAATTTGGGGGTGATTGCGATATTGCAATGGTGTTTCTTGCATGCAGCTAATAAGAACATGATCATCATCTTAAAGGTCATTTTTGCAGTACCTTTACATTTCTTCGCGTGGCTCATGATTCCTGACCAGGTAAACTCTTTAATTATTTGTACTTGTTCAATTTTTTTCTGTTAACGCATGAGAGTGAAGCCATGAAAGGTTTGTTTACCATTAAAAGGGTTTTGCTGTTAACTACCGATTTATTAAGTGCTATATACTTTACCTTCTCTACTTTTATAGAGCATCTCCATGACAATGCAACCTTCGGAGAAAACCCCGTCTTTGTTAGCAGAATGTCTATAGACATAGCATTTTTTTATTCTAGTGATTTTCTGGATCTGGTAACATAATAAATCCTGATAAATAGTTCATCTTATCTTATACATATAATGATAACGTCATTGCCTTAAGGGTTCCAGAATGCGAATCCAAGTGCCTTATTTATGCGACTTATCAATATATTCCTTGGGAATTAAATACATGTATACTCAAGTATTTGTCCCTCAAATACATTATGTAACTTCGGTCTATGGTTCTGAAACTTTAAAATGCCTTCAATGATTTTGATGGTTTTTATTATAATTTATATAAATTATATATTATCCTTTATTGTTAGGAAACTTTTGCAATACGAACGTTTAAATTTAATCCAAGTATTATCCTATTTGTTACCAGAAAAGTTGGGCCTTTGGCGACATTTGTTTGAGAAGTTGACGTTTGGTGGCTGATATCCCGAGTTTCATCAATTTGCATCTTTATATATAAATGAATTATGGTTATATTTGAAAACTTATATATTACGTAAAATAGTTATCAGTTGTTGCAACAATAATATTACCTATTCGATTTCTGAAAAACACTTTTCTGAACTTGACCTTTTTATGATCGATGTAACCTTGACATTGGTGATGTGGATATTCTAAACCCGAAACAGCGTGAAAATATATTAGCTCGAATTCGATTATTAAACCATAATGTCAATCTCTTATGTACGGTTAAAAAAAGATATTATTCCATAAGTTGAAAAGATGCTCAAAAAATATTGTGCAGTTTAAGCCCTCGTTTGGTTGATTCAATTGCAACTTAGGATTGAACTATAAGTTTATTGGACCCACAAAGCTGTATTTTGGCAATGTATTCCTCTATGTCGAGTTCGTACATGGAATGTTGCTACTATTGGAGTTGATATTGAAAATAGTTCAATCAATTTAAGGATGATATAATCCCACATTCTATTCAAATATTTGTTTCTCATTCGACCGATGAGTAGTCTCGGAATTGAGACCAATGAGGCCGAGGTGTGAGCAAACCATTTGTCTCGTATGGCAATTAAAAATGTCAACTAGCAATTTCCGTCAAATGTGTGTATAGGTTAAAAGCTAACATGTTTTTAGTACATTAAATTTGTGGATAGGTTAAAAATAACATGTTTTTAGTAACAATTTATGTCAAAACCTATTTTCGTTAATGGTACCTTTTTAATCTAAAGAGCCAACCGACTTATTTGTCAAAAAGTAATTACGCAGTGGCTACTTAATTGGTGATAGCTCATAGGCATAGCGTTCCCCCTCTATATATTTATATTTAGAGGCTGGATTTTTCGACTACAAAAAATCTTTTTTTTAAGCCAAAACCGTAATTTCAAAGTACACACCGTAATTTAGAATTACAGTTTACCTTTTTTTTTTTTGAAATAAAAAATAAAAAGGTAAACCATAAATCAGATTTAAGGTTTTGGCGTTAAATCAGATTGTTTGCATTGGAAAAATTCAGCCTCATCTATTTATACACCTATATCTCTCTCTACAGTTCTCATCGATCCTCTTTTACCCTCTCTCTATCGGCGAGAGATCTAAGGCGCATCAGCAAGAGATCCTTTCTCCGGAAGGTTAACTACTCTCCTAATTTTATCTTCCCCTTTTAATTTGTACGGGTCTTATATTCGATGGTTTCTATACGTTGAATCTATTTTTAATATTTTGTTACGTTTTTTTGTTAATCAATATTAGATCTAGTTTTCTGAATAACTCACCCTAGTTTTATTTCTACTGATTGATTTTGGCCTACTTAATTGCAACATTACTTGATTTCGATCTTGTTTTATTAAAACCCTACTTAAGCCTTACTGATTTGGTTTCTAATTGCAATTTCAATTAATTTCGATCTGGTGTTTTCTTTGAAGGTTGTTAGATGATCTATTGTTTTGGAAAACCTAATTAGCTTCTACAAGATTGATTTCGGGTTTATTTGCAACTTGAATTGATTTTAATCTGATTACTGTTTTATGTTAAGTAAATTAGATCTAGATTTGGATAATCCTAAATTGTTTTTACAAGTTGATTTTGGGTTTTTTTCGTGCACTTCCATTGTTTAGTATAAGAAAATTCTTGCAAGTCTGTTCCTTTTCCTATTGATTTCGGGTTTATTTGCAACTTGAATTGATTTTAATCTGATTACTGTTTTATGTTAAGTAAATTAGATCTAGATTTAGATAATCCTAAATTGTTTTTACAAGTTGATTTTGGGTTTTTTTCCTGCACTTCCATTGTTTAGTATAAGAAAATCCTTGCAAGTCTGTTCCTTTTCCTATTCATATACGTTTTAGACTCTAGGGATTTTAATTAATTTAATTGGTTCCACGCTATGATATATTTTCTTTATGATGAAATTGTAACATTGTGGTTTCTAAATCCCTAATAAATTTTACTGTTATTACTTTCAATCATAATCTTCCCTTAATGAGAAGTATGAGCTTGTATTGATTGTTTATTTAATTCATTCTTATGTAATTGGTTTAAGATGCATGTAGACTATCGCAAACTTGTTTTTTTGGAATTTTTTTCCTCCTGACGTATGATTTTATTTTTGTGAAGATGTGTATTTGTGAAGATGTGTTAAATTATCTTGCTATAGACCTTTTACTTTGTGAAGATGTGTATTTGTTTTTTATATTGCAATGACCGACGGTTATATGATCTTAATGGAAAATCGTTGATTCTTGGTTGAAGGTAATTGAAAGTTGCTTTTAGGAATATAGATTTGTTAACTTTAAAGAGTTTAGTCATTTAATGCAGTCTCGTAGAGGTTATGATACACATATTGCTTGCTACCGACTTGAGTGAATTTATTCTGAAAAGGAAATTTCAAGAGTACGGTTTCTTCTTTAAGGTTCTTATGTTGTCTAAAGCTTAATTTCTCATTTTGTTTACATATTATATTTTTACCAAAATTCATTCTCTGTTAAGAAATCAAACTGGGTTCTTGTGAATGTTACTGTACTAACTCTAATTTCTATTCATGATTCTTTGTTACCTATCGACTATAGACCTGTCAATAATTTAACCTGATTTCTGTATTGTTTGTTCTATTATATATCGATTTTTTGATGGGTTGTCATCCCATGATTGATTTTTCTCTTATGAAATAACTAGATTAACAACTAGATTAAAGGTTCACTTGAAATCTTTTGAGTTGGGGTAGACAACAATTATCCTGTTTTTTAATTTAATAATAACCTACGTTTTTAAAGAGGTGCTAGCTTTAGTTTATGGGATCTGCTATCCATTCTCTCTCTCTCTCTCTCTCTCTCTCTCTCTCTACATATTTATATATATGGAATTCTTACACTCATACTTGTTTATTATATGGAAAATAGGTGCAGAAGATTGGTTTTGAAAGTAAAAACAAGTTGCATTGGTTGGAAGATATGTGTTTCACAAATTGATTTATGTTCTTCTTCATTGTAGCTGTGTTGTATCTATTGTGAATTGATGGCTGATAGATCCTTGCTGGACATAGCTGATTGTAAGGTAATAGTACAAATGCTCTTACTGTGTAACCATGTTCAGTTGAAATATTTGCTTGAGTATTAGTAGGCCAACAAGCTATTTAAACTTTAACTTGCAAACAGACTGATGTTCATTGATCCAACGCAGTGAACATTTTGATTTTCCAAGGCAAATGAAAAGCGGACACATTATTTTGTTTGAGTTGTTCATTTCTTTTGTTATTTACGCTGCAAAGTTAAAACTGTATTGGCGTTAGCCTTGTGTACCACGTTCCTTTATGTTAATATATTCAATATACTTTGATTATGTAATCGGTACACAACTATGTAGTTATACTTTGGTTACTGTTTTCTCAGATCTAGTTTTATGAAAGCCCTGGTTAATTCTGTTTCTGATTGTACTTTGTTCTATTGTTTTGAAAAACCTAATTAGTTTTTACAAGATTGATTTTCGGTATTTAATTGCATCTTAAATTGTTTTTAGTCTGGTTATTGTTTTATGTGAAGTAAATTAGATCTGGATTTGAAAATTCCTTATTAGTTTTTACAGATGTATTTTGGGTTAATTTGTTACAACTTGAACTAATCTCGATCTGGTTTCTGTTTTATGTTGAATTAATTAGATCTAGTTTGATAAACGTAATTAATTGTAAACTGATTGATTTTGGGTATTTAATTGCATATTGAATTAATATTACGATCTGGTTATTATTTGTTGTTCAATATAGTTTCTGGAGATTTCAAAAGGTTTTTACAGATTGATTTTTGATGCTTTGACGTAACTGGATCTAGTTTTTAAAACCCCAAGTAGTTTTGTGGGTTTTTGTCATTGCAATTTGAAATCTTGTGGTTTGCTCCTTTTCCTTTTCAAAATATTGGGCTATAATGAATTTCATTGGTTCTATACTATGATATATCTTCTTAATGCTGGGGTTGATTGGCATTTTGTAATGAAATAGTTGGATACTTAGATCTTGGTTTCTAATTCTCTAATATGTATTGAACGTGGGTAAATGAAAAAAATCCTGTTAATTGTAAACTGATTGATTTTGGCTACGTGATTGAAAATTGAATTGATTTGACTAGTGCATGCGTTTTCGTGCTTCTGTTCCGTATTTCATTCACATGTTTGTGTTCTCACATGACTTTCTTCTCATCTCGATGTGCATTGTGCCTGTACTGGGTTACGACCTTATTAAATGTAAGTTATCAATTATTAGTATCTTTCTTAGTAATGTTTGTCTTTTTTTTTTGGTAAATTGGTCTAACTAATATATTTGTGTTTTGCCGCATTTAGCATGGAGAGCCTATGCAACACGGTAAGCTGGAACTTTAAAGCAATGGCCAGGTACTAGTAATCTTGTGTTTTTCTTATTTAGAAAAGATTGAGGGAGTTGACTTTACATTTATAAGTTTCCGTTGGTAAATTATAAAAGACAGTTTTAGAAAAAACTGCCGCCTTTATGATCTTAATATTTTTTTCCATAAAAGATTTTGAAACCTATCCGGATTTTTTGAAGGTGATCTATGGAATTGTTGTTAAGGTAGGGATGCAGGTGATTGGAAAACTCCTTCCAGGAAAGAGATACGTAACTACTATTGTAAGTTTCTTCATTGTTCTACGTGTTACTTGGTGGGTGAGTTTATATATCCGGATGGGAACTTTGAATCTATAGCAATAATTCTACTTACGTTTAGGAGCAGTTTCAATTCATGGTAAAAAGCAAATCAATTTACGTCCATAACTTTTTCATTGTAAACTATATGATTTTATTCTTTTATTATTCCATCTCTTATCATAATCAGATAGAAAGCTTATGAGCTTTTCAAAAATCAATGACGTGATTCTTCGCTCTTTTTAATTGAGTGGGATATTTTGAGTTTCAATTGTAATTAGAGTTCTGTTCCAAACTGTGGATTTCATCCCCTCTTTTAAATTACTAAATCAATCTATAAATTCTCGCAAGGTACCTAGTTCACTCTCGTATATGCATAAGTTAGATTTATCATTAATTTGGCACTAGATGAAAACAAGAATGCAATATTAGTCCACACGGTTTTTTTCTTAATATATGCTTTTCCCCCTTCTTGTAGTGAGTGGACTCTCTTGAGACCAACATGCAAATTGACGGGTAGTGGATACAATTTTATTCTGTCAGTAATTTGGGTGGACTATTTATTTGACGTTTTATATATCTTGGCAATAAGTGGGAAGCATGGATGATGACGTATGGAGAAGTAAGATCGAGACAGGTAGAGCAGGTTGTGCATGTTAGGTTTCTACAGATTGAATTCGGTATTTAATTCCTCCCATGTTCATTATGTGTGAGCCTTATCGAAATCTTATGAGTTTGTGTCTTTTCCTATGTTTCATATATCTGTTACGGACTAGAGAAATTATAATGATTTGAATTGGATTATGTATAGTTTACTCTATTATAAATCTTTTTGTTGCCGGGCTTTCATCCCATGCTTTTTTTCTTCAAATAGTTAATTCAAGGTTGTAAATCACTAAAAAAATGATTTGGGTAAACAACTATCCTGTTATGATTTATTATTATAGTATAACCTTGTAGAGAACTGTAAGTTTTTCAGTTTATCGGGATCAGTTAACCAGTGTTAATTGTTTATGTTTTTCTTCCTTAACGACTTTAATTGGTCGAAGGCAAAATAAACTATTGTAGACATGTTTATGATGCCTGCCTTTGGAACTTTTGCCTTGTTACATGAAAGATGTATTTTCAGCCTTGTGTGACAGTAAACAACAGACATACTTATATTTTCAATTTTGGGTTTGGACGTCTCCCATATGATTTGGGGTTTTGGTTGCTGTTTGTTAATTATCAAACAATGGTTAATTGCGACCTTTTTAATCTGGGCTTTTGGTCCCTGTTAGAGCTGTAGTTTGTGAAGACGTGTATTTTTGTTTGTTATATTGCAATGATAGATTGCAATTTATCAACAAAGTGTTGATCCCTGGTAGTGATTTTTTTTATGTCATTGTTTTTTGTTTTGATATCAAAGAAATTTTCATAATTGTACTTGTTTATTATATGGAATAGGTGCAGAAGATTGGTGTAGGAAAAAAAGTTGCATTGATTGAAAGATATGTGTTCCACAAATTAGCGTCTGCTTCTTTGTCACTGTATCTGTGTTGAATCTAATGGCACGAATTGATGATGTTGTTGAAAGAATTGCTGACCTATTTCAAACATGCCTGACTGATAAATATCCTGCTGGACATGGTTGTAAGGTAATGATACAATGTGCAACTAAGTGTATTTGAAATATTGGCTTATGAGTAATAATCGGCAAATAGACTATCTAGACTAAACTTGCAAACAGACTGAAGTGACAGCAATACACTGATAATTGAACCATAGCAGTGAACACGTTGCAGTCCCATAGACTATTTACATGCTGACTCATTAATTTGTTCGAGGTGCTCATTTGTTTGGTTTATTTGTGTTCCGGTTTCCTTTCTATTTTATAATGTGTGCTTAATATTGTGTTCCGGTTTCCTTTCTATTTTATAATGTCTGCTTAATATGAAATGTAATGTCTGTAAAAAAACACAACCTTATCCTTTTTTTAAATTCTAATTTAGGACTTCTGATGTATGATTTGTGATTTTGGTTTGAATTAATTTCGATCTGGTGATATCTGTGAAGTAATTAGATCTATTGTTTTAGAAAACCTAATTAGTTTCTACAAGATTGATTTTGGGTAATTAATTGCATCTTGAATTGATTTTAATCTGGTTACTGTTTTCTATTAAATAAAAGAATCCTGAATTGTTTTTACAGATCTGGTGTTTTTATGATTACTGTTCGCATTGAATTTAATTATATCTAGTTTTTAAAAAACCCTAAGTAGTTGTTATGGATTGATTTTGGGTTTTTTGATTGCAACTCCATTGTTCAGTACAAGTAAAAGCATTGATAGGATATCAAAATCTTGTGAGTCTGTTCCTTTTCCTATTTAAAATTTGGGATTTTAATGATTGTTAGTTGGTTTTACGCTATGATTTATCTTCTTAATACTGGATTGATTGACTTTTTGTACAGAAATAGTTATATCTTGGTTTTTGAATCCCTAATATGTATTGAATGTGGGTAAGTAAAATATTTTCTGTTATTTATTTTAATGACAATCTACCCTTTAAGAGAGAAGTGTTAAGGTTTGTACAAAATCGGATCAGTTTAGTACTATTGATTGTTCACCGTCTTTTTTTGAATTTAATTAGTTTGAGATGCATAGAAAGTGGCATAAACGTATTTATGATGCCTGGTTTTTAAGACTTTTTCCTTCTTACATATATGATTTGCAATTTTGTTTGTTTCTTAAATTATATTGCATTGGATCTTTTAGTTTGTGAACATGGATTTGTTTGCTCTATTGATAATGGACTTATCAATTTGGTCTTAGTCCATTGTTTTATACTTCTTGAAATCATCTTTGTGAACATATGAAACTAAAGTCTGATTTATTAAATTTAAATTTAACCTGTTTATGATGCATGTTTTGATTTAGAACTTCGGCTCCTATGATTTCTGATTTTGATTTTTGTTCGTTAAATATAGTCTCATGGTTTATTCGTACCTTTTCAATCTGGGCTTTTGGTCCATGTTGGTGATTTAATTTGTAACGATATGTATTTGTTATGTTTTGTGGGTTAGTTCCTTTTCCTATTCTAAATATTGGTCTTTTAATGAGTTTAATTGGTTTTATGCTATGATATATTTTCTTAATGCTGAATTAACTGGCGTTTTGTGATGAAATAGTTAGATCTTGGTTTCGAATTCTCTAATATGAATTGAATGTTGGTAAATAAAAAAATCCTGTTCATTGAAAACTGGATTGACTTTGGTTACTTGATTGTAAATTGAATTGATTTGATCCTAATCAGCGTCAACGAGATCTTGTCCAAAAGGTTAACTACTCGCCTAATCATCGCCCGTTTATTTTATCTGTATTACTCTGGGTCATATTCGAGGGTTTCTATAAATTGAGCCGATTTTAATATTTTATTATGTTTTTTTTATGATAATTAAAAATAGATCTAGTTTGCTGAATACTATCTACTGATTGATTTTGGTTTCTTTGACTGTAGTTTGAATTAATTTCGATCTTGTGTTTTCTGTGAAATATTCAGACCTATTGTTTTGAAAAATTTAATTAGTTTTTACAATATTGATTTTCGGTATTTAATTGCAATTGAAATTGATTTCAATCTTCTTACTGTTATATATGAAGTAAACTAGATCTGGATTTAAAAAACTTAATTAGTTCTTACAGATTGATATTTTGTAAATTCAACTTGAATCGATCTGGTTTCGGTTTTCTGTTGAACCAAGTCTTTCCAGTTTAATAAGCCTCCGTTGAACTATCAAAAAAAAGTCTACTGTAATTGATTTATACCATTTAATTTTGAGTATTTCAAATGCAACTTGACTTCATCTGCATCCGGTTACTGCTTCTTGTTGAATTAATTTAATCTAGTTTTGGAAAATCTTAATTCGTTATTACAGATTGATTTAGATTAATTAATTGCAAATTGAATCAATTTGCATCTTTATTATAATTAACAGCCTTTTTTAGGATATCAAAATCTTTTTCTGTTTCTTTTTCCTATTCATATACGTTTTTGGTTCTATGTTATGAATCTTATGATATATCTTCTTAATCAAGGTTGATAGAAATTTCCTGTAATCTTTTAAAATCATAATCTAACCAGAAAGAGAAGTGTTAGCTTTGTACTCATTCGGATCAGTTTATTAGTATGTGTTTCCTGTTTTTAATTATCTTCCTATAGAGCTTTTAGTTTGTGAAGACATGTATTTGTTTAGTAAGGAAATCGTTGATTCCTGGTTTTCATCCCTGATTAAATTTTCCTTTATACATAATTGGATTAAAGGTTTTTAAGTGCCTTGTAGATTTTTGAGTTAAGCTAGATAACAATTATCTTGTTATTTATTTCGATAATAATCTACCTTTTAAGAGTTTACGAGGATCAGTCAAGTCAGTTAACTAGTATTGATTGTTTATGTTTTCCTTTCTTTATGAAATTTAATCGGTGTAAGATGCATATAAACTATCATAAATTTGTTTATGATGGCTGGTTTTACCTGCAATGTAATGTCTGTTATAACACACAACCATACCCTTCTTTTTTATTTGTGATTTAGTACTTCGTCTGTATGATATCGATTTTAGTTTTTGTTTGTTAATTTTCTTCCCGTAGTTGATTCTGACCTTTGCATTCTTGGCTTTCCGTCCATTTAGTTTTTGAATTTATGAAGACATGCAGTTGTGTTCTGTTATATTGCAATGGTTGATCGCGAGTTTATTAATTTGGGGGTGATTGCGGTATTGCAATGGTGTTTCTTGCAATGCATCTAATAAGAACATGATCATCATATTTGCCGTTGCCATCTTAAAGGTCATTTTTGCAGTACCTTTACATTTCTTCGCGTGGCTCATGATTCCTGACCAGGTAAACTCTTTAATAATTTGTACTCGTTCAATTTTTTTCTGTTAACGCATGAGTGAAGCCATGAAAGGTTTTTTTACCATTAAAAGGGTTTTGCTGTTGACTACCGATTTATTAAGTGCTATATACTTTACCTTCTCTACTTTTATAGGGCATCTCCATGACAATGCAACCTTCGGAGAAAAACCCGTCTTTGTTAGCAGAATGTCTATAAACATAGCATTTTTTTATTCTGGTGATTTTCTGGATCTGGTAACATAATAAATCCTGATAAATAGTTCATCTTATCTTATACATATAATGATAACGTCATTGCCTTAAGGGTTCAAGAATACGAATCCAAGTGCCTTATTTATGCGACTTATCAATATATTCCTTGGGAATTAAATACATGCATACTCAAGTATTTGTCCCTCAAATACATTATGTAACTTCGGTCTATGGTTCTGAAACTTTAAAAGGGACTTGCCTTCAATGATTTTGATGGTTTTTTATTATAATTTGTATAAAAAGTAATTACGCGGTGGCTACTTAATTGGGTGAGGCATAGCGATAACCCTCTCTGTATATATATCAATTATATCTCTCTCTACAGTTCCCATTGATCCTCTTTTACCCTCTCTCGGCGAGAGATTTAAGCCTCGTCAGCGAGAGATCTTTTCTTTGGAAGATTAACTACTCTCCTAATTTTATCTCCCCCTTTTAATTTGTAGGAGTCTTATATTCGATGGTTTCTATTGGTTGAATCTATTTTTAATATTTTGTTACGGTTTTTTTGTTTATCAATATTAGATCTAGTTTTCTGAATACCCTAGTTTTATTTCTACTGATTGATTTTGGCCTACTTAATTGCAACTTTACTTGATTTCGATCTTTGTTTTATTAAAACCCTACTTAAGCCTTACTGATTTGGTTTCTAATTGCAATTTCAATTAATTTCGATCGGTGTTTTCTGTGAAGGTAGTTTGATGATCTATTGTTTTGGAAAACCTAGTTAGCTTCTACAAGATTGATTTCGGGTTTATTTGCAACTTGGATTGATTTTAATCTGGTTTCTGTTTTATGTTAAGTAAATTAGATCTAGATTTGGATAATCCTAAATTGTTTTTACAGATTGATTTTGTGTTTTTTACATCACCTCCATTGTTTAGTATAAGAAAATTCTTGCAAGTCTGTTCTTTTTCCTATTCATATGCGTTTTAGACTCTAGGGCTTTTAATTAATTTAATTGGTTCCACGCTATGACATATTTTCTTTATGATGAAATTGTAACATCGTGGTTTCTAAAATCCCTAATAAATTTTACTGTTATTACTTTCAATCATAATCTTCCCTTAATGAGAAGTGTAAGCTTGTATTGATTGTTTATTTAATTATTTCTTATGTAATTGGTTTAAGATGCATATAGACTATCGCAAACTTGTTTTTTTGGAATTTTTTTCCTTCTGACGTATGATTTGATTTTTGGTGTTTTCTAAATTATCTTGCTATAGGCCTTTTACTTTGTGAAGACGTGTATTTGTTTTTTATATTGCAATGACTGACTGTTATATGATCTTAATGGAAAATCGTTGATTACTGGTTGAAGGTAATTGGAAGTTCCTTTTAGGAATATAGATTTGTTAACTTTAAAGAGTTTAGTCAACTAATGCAGTCTCGTAGAGGTTATGATACACATATTGCTTGTTACCGACTTGAGTGAATTTAACCTGCAAAGGAAATTTCAAGAGTACGATTTCTTCATAAAGGTTCTTATGTTGTCTAAAGCTTAATTTCTCATTTTGTTTACATATTATATTTTTACCAAAATTCATTCTCTGTTAAGAATTCAAATTGGTTTCTTGTGAATGTTACTGTACTCTCTTATCTCTATTCATGATTCTTTGTTACCTTTCGACTACAGACCTGTTAATAATTTAACCTGGTTTCTGTATTGTTTGTTCTATTATATATCTATTTTGATGGGTTTTCATCCCATGATTGATTTTTCTTTTATGAAATAACTAGATTAACAACTAGATTAAGGTTCACTTGAAATCTTTTGAGTTGGGAGGTAGACAACTATTATCCTGTTTTTTAATTTAATAATAACCTACCTTTTTAAAGAGGTGCTAGCTTTTTAGTTTATGGGATCTGTTAACTAGTGTTTATGTTTACCTTTTTTATTTCGTTTTATGGTTACTGTTTTCTCCAAAGTAATCAGATCTAGTTTTCTTAAAACTCTACTCATGTCTTACTGATTAATTTCTGATTGCAATTTCAATTAATCTCGATTTAGTGTTTACTGTGAAGTAATCAGATCTATTGTTTTGAAAAACCTAATTAGCTTCCATCGATTTTCGGTATTTAATTGCAACTTGAATTGATTTCTGTCTATTTTCTGTTTTCTGTGAATTATTTTCGGTATTCAATTTCAACTTTAAATAAATTAGATCTGTATTTGGAAAATTCTAAGTAGTTTTTACAGATTGATTTTGGGTTAATTAATTGCTACTTGAATTAGTTTTCATCGGGATATTGTTTCATGTGAAGTAAATTAGATCTAGATCTTGAAACTTCTAATTAGTTTTACAGATTGATTTTGGGTTAACTAATTTTAACTTGAATTAAACTCGATCTGGTTTATGTGTCTTTTGAATTAAATTGATCTAGTTTCTGTGTTTTTTAACTGCAACTTTGTTGTTCAGTATAAGGAATATCTTGCGAGTATGTTCCTTTTCCTATTCATATACGATATATTTTATTTATGATGAAATTGTTACATCATGGTTTTTAAATCCCTAATCTAATAAGTATTGAATGTGAGTTAAAAAAAAACTGTTTTAATTTGAATCATTATCTGCCCGTTAAAGAGAATTGTAAGCTTGTACTTAATAGGATCAGTTTACTAGTATGGATTGTGTAATTTCTTCTTTCTTATGTAATGAGTTTATTATAAATGTGTTTTAGGAATATTTTTTGTTCTTACTATAATTTGATTTTGGGTGTTTTTAAATTATCTTGTTATAGACACTTTACTATGTGAAGACATGTATTTGTTTGCTGTATCTTTGGTGATGATCCCTTGCTTTAAGATCTTAATGTTTACCTATGCTAACAGCTGAAACTAAAATTCCAAAAAAAAAAAAACTTAATTCACATGTTCAGTAACTGAAAACTTCCTTATATTAAAGAATGTTTGTGTAATGTTCTAAGTTCTTTCCCTGGCTACGTGAATATAGGTTTGTTAACTTTAAAGAGTTTAGTTGTTCAATTCAGGCCGATAATGCAGTCTCAGAGAGGTTATGATACACATATTGCAGCAGCTTGTTAACGACTTGAATGAATTTAACTTGAGAAGGAAATTTTAAGAGTACTGTTGGATTATGGAAAACTGATTTTACGAGGTTATGACCCATTCACCTTCAATGCAATAGAGAGAAGAACAGTAGATTTTTGTACTTGAGAAAATAAGAAGATATAACAGTTGGATTGGAATATAATTTATGACTTGGCGGGTGCAATTCTTTATTATGGAACACTGATCACTTTTTTCCAATCCTTTTAATCTTTGGAACTGCATAGTAATGACCGCATTTCAATGTCAGTGGTATTATGATCTGTTTAATTATGAGAAGTTATTCATTTACCTTCTATTTGTAGCTTTGGGTGTCATCTACGGTTGGTTCTTTTGCTGATCCAGAGGTTAATACTTTTACTTCATTAAGTTTTCCTTTTTATGCATTTTATTCACTCTTCTTTTTAGTTTGTATACTGTGTTCTTTCTTCTGGGTTTCTGATGATTAGTTGCTTTTCAGTTACAGATGTGGTCCTGCAATTGGCGGTCCAAGCTTTGGTCAAACAGAAAGGAATTAGGTTGTCTTCTACCCCCCTCACTAAGAAGTTAAATTCATCATTGAGTCGTTTATAGAATAGATCGTAAACCAAACAAGTCTTTTTCGTAGGAACAATTTTCTATTTTATTCCCAAGATTTTCATATAGTCAGACAAGTTATGGTTCCCTGCGGAAACTGATCTAAAATTTTCCATTGTTTTACCTTTCTTTCAATTGACCTCAGATCCTTAAATTGCTGTTGGTATTGAAGTCTCATTAGCGTGATCCAATCGAAAACATGCATTTGTTGATTGTACTTTTTGTGTTACCCGTTTTTCTTTGTATTAGAGATAATCACAACATAATTCTTTTACATAGTTTTCAAGGCAGGACTAGGGTGCCTTCAGGCCTCTAAGTACACAGGTTATACTTTAGGACGGTATACTCTTCTTATAACATTATTTATCTTTTAATTTGAGCTAGGTTTCAAAAGGGACTAGGTGAGGTCTAAGCCAACTTTTTTATGCACTTTTCCCCGCCTAGGCCTAATTGCCTCTTGAATGGCCGCCTAGACCACCTTTGAGCATACATTTGTTGATTGTACTTTTTGTGTTACCCGATTTTCTTTGTATTAGAGATAATCACAACATAATTGTTTTACATAGTTTTCAAGGCAGGACTAGGGTGCCTTCAGGCCTCTTAAGTACACAGGTTATACTTTAGGACGGTATACTCTTCTTATAACATTATTTATCTTTTAATTTGAGCTAGGTTTCAAAAGGGACTAGGTGAGGTCTAAGCCAACTTTTTTATGCACTTTTCCCCGCCTAGGCCTAATTGCCTCTTGAATGGCCGCCTAGACCGCCTTTGAGCATACTGAGTTTGTTTGAGTCGGGGTTTTAGGAACACCTTGCTCTAAAATCAGTGTTGTATTCTTTGGAAAACTGAGTGACCTTAAACAAGCAATGCCTGAAAAAAAATGAGAGGCTAGTTCAGTTAGAATAACATTTCCCTTTAAAATAACATTGAATCCGATTAGTGGGTGTTGGATTATCAAAACTCTCAAATCTCTAGCTGCAACACGTCAGCACTTTTTCTGTATAGTTTTGGAAAAGTTATTTTTATGTATTTAGTGTGAGATCAAGTGGAATTTTTCTTCAGTTTGTTGTTTTGTTGACTTAATCTTGTTTAGCCAAACATTTGAATATGGCCTTGTTTACTCGGATTATATTGAATTGAACTGGAAATATTGAAAGCGAACAAGGTAATGAACATTCTTCTATTTAAATTTATATACTCTCTAGGATATTTATTTGAAATTAGTACATGTATAATGGATCTAAAAATTTGTGTCCATACAATTGCGGTCAGAATAAAGCTTTTAGACTTCAGGGACTTGATTAAGAATCATGCGTAGAAATGGTGGTTGACTTTGACATTACTTAGTGATCTCGGATGATGTGTTGTTAATGAAAAAAATGACATTGCCATACTATCTATTGATCTATCTCCTTGTTTATACTTTATAGTGTTTTATTTGTAATACGTGGCAAGAGTATATTCTTCATCAGGATCCTTCAAGGTTAGAATGCATTTCTCTTTCCCTCTTATCTTACAGAGTATATCATCTTAATATAATATGGATCAGTAGGTCTTAGAAAGCCATTAGCATGTACCCCTTTTATCCTTCAATAGTAGTATATCTTTGTTGGAAGAGAGAAGGCCCAGAAAATATAAATTTAAGGAAAAGATCTTTTGGTGTCTTCTGGGAATAAAAACTTGAAGGCCCTTTTAACTCAGTGGTAGAGTAACGTCTTTGTAAAGCGTACGTCATCGGTTCAATTCCGATAAGGGGCGTTAGTCCAGAAAAAGTGATCTGACTTCCATTTTATACTTCCACATTTTGGTTTTTGCTCAAAATCATTTTAAAGAATAGAGCATCATAAAAAAATTCTTACTCAGGAACGTATTACTAATAACTTTTTCAAAGTTTCTTTAAAAATATGGATATAAAACAGGGAAAGTTTCTTATGGTTTTACTTGCTGTCACTTGGTTACAATTTCCTGTAGTTCATAAACTTAAACATGATACTGAATGTGAAGCACAGAATTGTATTTGTTGTTAGCAAGATTAGTTTGATATATTCTTTCCTTGTTGGTTATTGTAGCTAAAAACACCAATTTTATTTTGTATTTCTAAACGTATTCATGCTATTGGTACGGCATATCATTTAATATATACACATGCTCATGTAATCAAAGCCTTCTACTAGTGAATAGTGACACTTTGGTTGTTTGGTTTTTCTGGATTCCTTTGGTGCCTTCCACATTTACTTTCTCTGACTAACTTAGCATTACGTATATTAAATGTATGAATAATATGTATATATGTATTTATGAAGGGGTTTCATGTTAAATGACCAGTTAACCACTGTGCTGTTCAAGGTTTCAGTGTGAAAAATTAACAAGTTTGGACTGGGCCGAGTGTTGAGTTATTTTTCTTTGACTTAGCTCCAAAAAACATCTATCTTTATGAGATTTCTCTACTGGGGTATTACCAAATTGGCTTGTTTGGATACAGCTTTCTAGCAAATAAGTTGAATTTTTAAGATTCAGGAAGAGGGTCAAGAGGCTGTATTTATCCAGCTTAAAGATGATTGATTATTTGGGCCAAATTCAGTAAATTTTAGGTTTTAAGATGAGAGGTTATTTCTCTACGTGGTTTTTGTGATTTTTTTCCCCTTCTTACGTATGATTTGATTTTTGGTTGTCTTTTAATGATCTTGCGTTACCTTTTACTATGTGAAGACATGGATTTGTTTGCTATTTCTTCGGTGATGGTCCCTTACTTTAAGATCTTATTATTTTGGCCCTTTCAATTCAGTGACCTGATATGTCACCTTTTTTAGACCTCATGGGATGTTTTGAGTTTCAGTTGAAACAATCACCACGGGATAAAAATTTGTTTTAAACTTTGGGACTTCATCTCCGTGTTATTAGAATAAACTATTGTATTTTAGCTAATTTTCCTTATCCCTCACTGACTTATACACAGTTAAATTAATCATGTACTTGGCACTTGATGTTCCAAAATATAATATTGGTCGACAAGGTGTATTCCTGGATTGACTTTTTGTTAAATATATGGAAGACAAAAATGTTGAAACTGAAAATTTTAGCAAAATACATGGTGGAAACTGTTTCTTTTTTATTTGTCGTCACCACATAGTTTCTAATCCGAGGTGACTCTCTTGAGATCCACATACTCTCTTGTTATCAACATGTAGTACAATTCCCGGCAGTGGCTCGAATTTTGTCAGAAAATTAGATGAAAAGGTTACTTATCTTTATCTGACGTTTACTGGATCTTGGTAAAGAAGTGGCAAGCATGTATAATGGCGTGGCAACGAGAAACTCGGTTGTACTAATTCCAGTTCTCTCTCTCTCATTGCCACGCCATTAGTACTTATCTTTGTCACTCATTTTGTCCTTTTTCTTGATCTCGTCCTTAACGCCACTTTACTTGAAATCATCATTGATTGGGCTGCCTAATAGGTTGTTTCATGTCTGAGGCATTGGTGTTTGTGGGAGATGTGAGTAAGAATCTCATTTTGACCTTAAATGGAATTATATAATAATTTTGATGAACGGCTAGCGATGAAGGGGATTCATGTTAATTGTTAAATGACCAGTTAACCCTAAGCTGTTCAAGGTTTCAGTGTGAAGAATTATTAAGTTTGGACTGGGCTGAGTGTTGAGTTCTTTTTCTTTGACTTGGCTCCAAAAAACATCTATACTTGTGAGATTTCTCTACTGTGGTATTAGCACCAAATTGGCTTGGTTGGTTGCAGCTTTTAAGCAAATAAGTTGAATTTTAAGATTCACAAAGAGGCTGTATATATCCAGCTTAAAGATGAGAGGTTATTTGAGTCAAATTCAGTAAATTTAAAGTTTTAGATGAGAGGTTTTCTCTACATGTTTTTGTGGGGGTTTTTTCCTTCTTATATATGATTTGATTTTTGGTTGTTTTTTAATTACTTATCTTGCTGTAGACCTTTTACTATGTGACCACTTGTATATGTTTTTGCTATAACTTTGGTGATGGTCCCTTGCGCTTTAAAATCTTAATGTTTTGACCATTTTAATTCAGTGACCTGATATGTCACCTACCTGATATGTCACCTTTTTTAGACCTCATGGGATGTTTTGAGTTTCAGTTGTGAAACAATCACTACGAGCTAGAAATCTGTTTCAAATTTTGGGACTTCATTTTCGTGTTATAAGAATAAAATTTTATATTTTAGCTAATTTTCTTTATCGCCGACTTATATACACAGTTAAATTAATCATGTACTTGGCACTTGATGTTCCAGTATATAATATTGGTCGCTCTGAATTGACTTTTTGTTAATATATGGGAGGCTGTTGAAACTGAAAATTTTAGCAAAATGCATGGTGAAAACTGTTTCTTTTTTATTTGTCGTCACCACTTAGTTTCTAATCCGAGGTGACTCTCTTGAGATCCACATACTCTCTTGTTATCAACATGTAGTACAATTTCCAGCAGTGGCTCGAATTTTATCAAAAAATTAGATGAAAAAGTTACTTATCTATGACGATTATTGGATCTTGGTAAAGAAGTGGCAAGCATATATTATGACGTGGCAACGAGAAGGTGACATGCATGGGGGAGAAACAGTGGGATAAAAAGTTCTTCAAAATCAAGCAAATCGTGTACTATAGGCCATAAATAACACATGATGAAAAATTCTTCAAAATCAACAAATGATTATGTTATAGGCCATAAAAACCAAATGAGATAAAAAAAATTTCAAAATCAACAAAAATGTGTCCTATTATAGGCCAGAAAACTACATGGAAAGAAAATGTATTCAAATCAACAAATGCATGTACTAGGTTATAAAACTACATGAGAGTAAAAAAAGTCTTCAAAATTAATAAAATTGTATAATATAGACCATAAAAACAACACAGAAGGAAAAAAATCGTCAAAGTCAACAAAATCATGTGTTATAGCCCATGAAAACAACAAGTCAACAAAATCATGTGTTATAGCCCATGAAAACAACATGAGAGTAAAGTCTTCAAAATCAACAAAAACATGTACTTATAAGTCATAAAAACAACACGTGATGAAAAAAATTTCAAAATCAACAAAAGCTTACTGTCCTATAAGCTAAAAACCTTAAACCCTAAAAGTTAAAAACCACATGAGAGTAAAAAGTCTTTCAAATCAATAAAAGCACATGTGAGGAAAAAGTTTTCAAAATCAACAAATCGTGTACTATAGGTCATAAAAACACATAAGAGTAAAAAAGTCTTCAAAATCAATAAAAGTGTGTATTATAAGCTATAAAAACCATTTGGGATGAATTTTTTTTTAAAATCAACAAACACGTGTGCTATAAGCCATAAAAACACATGTGGTGAAAAATTCTTGAACATCAATAACCGCAAGTGCTATAGGCCGTAAAAACCACATGGGATAAAAAAATCCTTCAAAATCAACAAAAGCGTGTTCTAATAGGTCATAAAAACCACATGTAATAAAAAAATCAAAATCAACAAACGTGTGTGCAAGAACATAAAAGGCACATGGGATGAAAATTCTTAAAAATCAACAAAAGCGTTTGCTATAGGCCATAAAAACAAACGGGATGAAAAATTCTTCAAAATAAAAAAAAAGCGTGTTCTATAAGACATAAAAACCACATGGTTTGAAAATTCTTCAAAATCAACAAATGCGTGTGCAAATACATAAAAAGCACATGTGAGGAAAAATTATTTCAAATCAACAAAAACGTGTAATATAGGACATAAAAATAACGTGTAATGAAAAATTCTTACAAAAAAAACATGTACTATTATAAGCCATAAAAAGCACATGGAAGGAAAAAGTAATTAAAATCAACAAAAACGTGTACTATATAGGCCATAAAAACCACATGGGATAAAAACTCTAAAAATTTAACAAACACGTGTGCTATATAGGCCATAAAAACCACGAGTATGAAATTTTTTCAAAATCAACAAAATCGTGTGCTATTGGCCATAAAAACCACATGAGAGTAAAAATTAAAAATCAATAAATCGTATATAGGTCATAAAACCACATGAGAGTGAAAAAGTCTTCAAAATCAATTAAACTGTGTAATATAGGCCATAAAAATCATATGGAGGAAAAAGTGTTCAAAATCAACAAAATCGGCCATAAAAACCACATGTGGTGAAAAATTCTTCAAAATTAACAAGCGCGTGTGTTATGGGCCATAAAAACCACATGTGGTAAAAAAATTCTTCAAAATCAACAAAAACATGTGATAGGCCATAAAAACCACATACAATGAAAAATTCTTTAAAATCAACAAAAACATACCGTCCTATAAGCCATAAAAACCACATGGGAGGAAAATTATTCAAAAAAAAAAACGTGTACTTATAGGCCATAAAAACCACATGGGAGGAAAAAATATTCAAAATCAACAAAAGCGTGTACTATAACCATAAAAACAACATGGGATAAAAAAAAATTAAAAATCAACAAACGCGTGTGCTATAAGCAATAAAAATCACACGTGATGAGAAATTCTTCAAAATCAATAAAAACCATTTGGGATAAAAAAAAATCTTCAAAATCAAACAAATCGTGTACTAGACCATAAATACCACATGAGATGAAAAATTCTTCAAAATCAACAAATGTTTATGTTATAGGCCATACAAAACACATGAGATAAAAAATTATTCAAAATCAACAAAATCGTGTACTATAGGCCATAAAACCACATGGAAGAAAAAAAATCTTTGAAATCAACAAAAACGTGTACTACCATAAAAAACACATGGGAGGAAAAAGTATTCAAAATCAACAAAATCATGTACTATAACCATAAAAACAACATGGGATAATTTTTTTAAAAAAATCAACAAACGCGTGTGCTATAATAAATAAAAACCACATCTGATAAAAAATTCTTTAAAACCAACAAAAGTGTTTGCTAAATGCCATAAAAAGCACATTGGATAAAAAAAATACAAAATCAAACAAAAGCGTGTACTATATGCAATAAAACCACATGAGAGGAAAAAAGTATTCAAAATCATTAAAGGCGTGTGCTATATGTCATAAAATCACATGAGAGTAAAAAAGTCTTCAAAATCAATAAAAATGCGTAATATAAGCCATAAAAACCGCACGGGAGGAAAAAGTCGTCAAAATTAACAAAAGTGTGTGCTATAGGCCATGAAAACAACATGGAAGGAAAGTCTTCAAAATCAACAAAAACATGTACTTATAGGTCATAAAAAACACATGCGATAAAAAAAAATTCAAAATCAACAAAAACCTGTGTCGGGACATAAAAACCACATGTGATTGCTACCATTGAAAAGATTAAGAAAAAATATGTTAAAGTGGAGGCGAGGAAAGAAGTAAAATTGGGCAACTCCTTTGGTGCTATAGCTGACATGGAGACGGAACTGGCCAATCCATGAGTATACCATGAAGTCACAAAGATTGTACCTGTGAACCAACCCCCTAAAGCAAAATAGGCACAAGGAAAGAGCAATAAACCGGACGGTAGCCGTACTGGAAGGTGCGGCTGGATCACCTCCTTTTCAGGGAGAGCTAATTCTTGTTGGGTATTTTGGTTTGACACTGCTTCACATCCAAAAAGAGAGGAGCTACGTATGAGTTAAACTTGGAGATGGAAGTCTTCTTTCGTTTTTCGACGGTGAAGTAAGACCAAGCTGCTCATGAGCTTATTATCCTAGGTCGGAACAAGTTGATAGGATCCCCTTTTATCGCCCACAACACCAAGAGTATGTTGGTGAGGCATCTAGAGGTGACAATCTGATTGGAAAAGAAAACGTTGGGGAAGTATCAGATATGAGTCGGAATGATGATAAACACGATCTTGGGATGAGTGTAAATGATGGAAACAAGGCTTCCCATGACAAAACATATGCAGCAAATAAACAAACGGGTGAGGAATCAGAAACTAAGAATGAAAAGGGGAGTGGTTCTAGTAATCTGTGTGAACCGGCCAATGCGAATAGCAATGAAAATGAAGTTACAAGTATCACTCCAATTAAGCTCCCAAAATGGATGTCCTTTGACGATTATTCAAAATAATGGTCGAGAAAAAAGAAAAAAAGGGAAATTAAAATAAAAAATAATGCAATGGAGGCATCGGAGAGAAAAAAAATCAAGAATCAACACCCACCTAGAATAGTTGAGATTGAGCCGAGCGACTACACATTTATTTGTCTCTTTCTTGTATCTTTTAATTAAGATAGATATTGGATATTTTATTTAGTATATTATTTTCTAGCTCAACTAGTGGTTGTTATGTTGTACAAGGCATAATATAAGCCTTTTTGATTTTATGTATTCATTTGGATATTGTTAAGTTGTAAAAGGCAATTTGTAAGTCTTTGTTTTTAGTTTTTATGTGCTTATTGTAAATCTGGGTAAGGTCCCGTTTCTTTTAATACACTACTTATATACCGGGAAAAAAAACACATGAGATGAAAAATTCTTCAAAATCAACAAAAATGTAATGTCCTATAAGATAAAAACCTAAAACCTAAAAGCTAAAAAGCACATTAGAGTAAAAAGTCTTCAAAATCAATAAAAGCACATGAGAGGAAAAAGTTTTTAAAATTAACAAATCGTGTAATATAGGTCATAAACCCACGTGAGAGTAAAAAAGTATTCAAAGTCAATAAAAGTGTGTACTATAAGCCATAAAAATCACATGCGATGAATTGTTTTTCAAAATCAACAAACGCGTATGCTATATAAGTCATAAAAATCACATTTGATGAAAAATTCTTCAAAACAACAAACGCGTGTGATATAGGCCGTAAAAACCACATGAAATGAAAATTTCTTTAAAATCAACAAAAATGTACTGTCTTATAAGCCATAAAAACCACATGAGAGGAAAAATCTTTAAAATCAACAAAAACGTGTATTATAGGCCATGAAAACCACATGGGAGGAAAAAAGGGTTTTTTTACACTTTTGTAACCTAAACTATATTCATTCTGTGATTTTGTAACCCAAACTATGAGTTTCTTTTTTTAAGTACCCAAACTAAGTGTTTCCCTCTAAATTAGTACCTTTCGTCCAAATTAACGGAAAAAGCTTATGTCATCAAACATTTTTCATCCAGATTCAGGGACAAAATGGTAATTTTACTCTTTTTTTCGGCCTAAATTGTTGGATGTGATCCAATGGTTAAGAAAAAATGAAAAAAACAAAATAAAAATTGTATTTACATACATATAGATACAATTATAAATATATAAACATAAGGGAAAATTGGGGCTTTTTATTAGTAAGTAATTTGCTCGATTCCTTCGTAGGGTTTAGGTTCTTGTATGCTCCGGATTCAACGGTGGTGTTATTTTGGCCAATCGAAGTGTGTCAACGTGTACTGGGGGCTAAAACAACGGTGGGGGTTGGGTTGTGACGCTGGTGGATATGAACCTCCGTACGGAGGCGGAAGTGGTGGTTGTGGGTCCACATGCAGCGGTGGTGGTGCCTTTTTCGCCTATTTTTATCATGATCTGAGTACGATTTGCGCAGGAATAAGAAATTTTATGGTTAATTACTTAATTCTGCGTATTAGATGCTTTTTGGGAAATAAATATGAGTTTATTTGAGTATTTTTTTAAAATAATTTATTTCTTTTGTTTATGTCTTTTGCAATGGTGAATCGTGTGTCGTAGCTGCTTATTAGGGTAAACAATACTCCAATGATTAGTAGTATGTATCGTACAAAATTTTGATGAGCAGAATAAACCTGCTTTTTTTCTCTTTTAACTAATTTGCTTGTTTTGCCTTTTTTTGGTCTCACTACGAGTTTCGGGTATGTTATTAGTTACTACGTATTGTATGATGTATGTATATGTATTATGTAATTCCAGAATATGAATAAGGGAATTTTGGTAAAACGCAACTTTTCATCAAAAAAATAACGAAATGTACTAATTTAGAGGGAAACACTTATTTTGGTTACTTAAAAAGATAAACTCGTAGTTTGGGTTACAAAATTGCAAAAAACTGAGAAAAAAACATTCAAAATCAACAAAAGCATGTACTATAACAATAAAAACAACATGGTGTATAAAAAAAAATTAAAAATCAACAAACATGTGTGCTACAAACAATTAAAACCAAAAAAACATTCAAAATCAACAAAAGCGTTTGTTAAAGGCCATAATAACACATGTGATGAAAAATTATTCAAAATCAAACAAATCGTGTACTATAGGCCATAATAACACATGTGATGAAAAATTCTTCAAAATCAACAAATGCTTATGTTATAGGTCATAAAAACCGCATGAGATAAAAAATTATTCAAAATCAACAAAAAACATGTACTATAGGCCATAAAACCACATGTGAGGAAAAAGTATTCAAAATCAAAAAAGGCGTGTACAGGTCATAAAACCAACTGAGAGTAAAAAATTCTTCAAAATCAATAAAAGTGTGTAATATAGGCCATAAAAACCACATGTGATGAAAAAGTCGTAAAAATCAACCAAGTGTGTGTTATATGCCATGAAAACAACATGGAAGGAAAGTTTACAAAATCAACAAAAGCATGTAATTATTGGTAATAAAAATCACATGGCATAAAAAATTCTTCAAAATAAACAAAAACGTATTGTCCTATAAGCTAAAAACCCTAAAACATAAAAACCACATGAGAGTAAAAAGTCTTCAAAATCAATAAAACCACATGGGAAGAAAAAGTTTTCAAAATCAACAAATCGTGTACTTATAGGTCATAAAAGCACATGAGAGTAAAAAAAAGTCTTCAAAATCAATAAAATTATGTACTATAAGCCATAAAAGCTACATGTGATGAATTTTTTTTTCAAAATCAACAAACACGTGTGCTATATGCCATAAAAATCACATGTGAAAAAAAAAAATCTTCAAAATCAACAACCACATGTGCTATAGGCCGTAAAAAACACATGGGATAAAAAAAATCCTTCAAAATCAACAAAAGTGTGTGCTATAGGCCATAAAAACCATAGGGGAAGAAAAATTCTTCAAAATCAACAAAAGTGTGTTCTAATAGGCCATAAAAACCAAATGTGATGAGTTTTTTTTCAAAATCAACAAACGCGTGTGCAAGTACATAAAAACCACATGGGATGAAAAAATTTCAAAATCAACAAAAGCGTGTTTTATAGGCCATAAAAACCACACGGGATGAAAAAATCTTCAAAATCAACAAAAGACGTGTTCTATAGGCCATAAAAACAACATGGGTTGAAAATTCTTCAAAATCAACAAATGCATGTACAAGGACATAAAAACCACATGGGAGGAAAAAGTATTCAAAATCACCAAAAACGTGTACTATAGTTCGTAAAACCCTAAACGCTAAACATTAAAGGCTAAAACCATATGAGTGTAAAAAGTCTTCAAAATCAATAAAACCATACGAGATGAAAAAGTTTTCAAAATCAACAAACCGTGTACTATATAGGTCATAAAACCACATTAGAGTAAAAAAAAATCAATAAAAATGTGTAATATATGCCATGAAAACCACATGGGATGAAAAATTCTGTAAAAAAAAACGTGTACTAGCCATTAAAACCACATGAGAGGAAAAAGTAATCTAAGTCAAGAAAAGCGTGTGCTATTGGAAATAAAAACCACATGTGATGAAAATTATTCAAAATCAACAAAGGCTTGTGCTATTGCCCATAAAAAGCACATGGGATAAAAATTTCTTCAAAATCAACAAAAGCGTGTCCTAGGCCATAAAAACCATATTTGATGAAAAATTCTTCAAAATCAACAAAAGCGTACTGTCCTATAAGCCATAAAAACCACATGTGAGGAAAAAATATTCAAAATCTACAAAAACGTGTTCTAAGGCCATAAAAATCATATGGATTGAAAATTGTTCAAAACCAACAAACGCGTGTGCAAGGACATAAAAAACGCACTGGATGAAAAATTCTTCAAAATCAACAAAAACGTGTTTTATAGGACATAAAAACCACATGGGTTGAAAAAATTTCAAAATCAACAAACGCGTGTGCAAGGACATAAAACCACATACGAGGAAAAAGTATTCAAAATCAACAAAAGCGTACTGTCCTATAAGATAAAAACCCTAAAAGCTAAAAATTGCATGAGAGTAAAAAGTATTCAAAATCAATAAAAACACATGGAAGGAAAAGTTTTTAAAATCAACAAATCGTGTACTATAAGTCATAAAACCACATGAAGGTAAAAAAGTTTTTAAAATCAATAAAAGTGTGTACTAGCCATAAAAATCACATGAGATGAATTTTTTTTCAAAATCAGCAAACGCGTGTGCGACAAGCCATAAAAACCACAAGTGATTAAAAACTTTTCAAAATCAACAAACGCGTGTGCTATAAACCGTAAAAACCATATGGGATAAAAAAAATCATTCAAAATCAACAAAAGTGTGTTCTAATAGGCCATAAAAATCACATGTGATGAATAATTCTTCAAAATCAACAAACGCGTGTGTAAGGACATAAAAACCACATGGGATGAAATTCTTCAAAATCAACAAAAGTGTGTGTTATATGCCATAAAAACTACACATGATGAAAAATTCTTCAAAATCAATAAAAGCGTGTTGTATAGGCCATAAAAACCAAATGGGTTGAAAATTCTTCAAAATCAACAAAAGCGTGTGCAACTTCAAAATCAACAAAAGCGTGTGCTATAAGCCATAAAAACCACACAGGATGAAAAATCCTTCAAAATCAATAAAAATGTGTTGTATAGGCCATAAAAACCACATGGGTTGAAAATTTTTCAAAATCAACAAACGCGTGTGCAAGGATTTTAAAAAACACATGAGAGGAAAATGTATTCAAAATTAACAAAAACGTGTACTATAGTTCTTAAAACTCTAAACCCTAAAAGCTAAAACCAAATGAAAGTAAAAAGTCTTCAAAACCAATAAAAACACATGGGAGGAAAAAGTTTTCAAAATCAACAAATCGTGTATTGTAGGTCCTAAAACCACATGAGAGTAAAAAAGTGTTCAAAATCAATAAAAATGTATGCTATAAGACATAAAAACCACATGAGATGAATTTTTTTTTAATCAACAAACGTGTGTGCTATAAGAAATAAAAACCACACGTGATCAAAAATTCCTTAAAATCAACAAGCGTGTGTGATATAGGCTGTAAAAACCACATGAGATAAAAAAAATAATTCAAAATCAACAAAATCATGTGTTATAGGCCATAAAAACCACATGGGATGAAAATTCTTTAAAATCAATAAAAGTGTGTACCAATAGCCCATAAAAACCACAAGTAAATTTGATTTTAAACATAATATTCAGATTTGGTATCATTTATTATAGTTATGCAGGTTAAAACGAATTGTTAATTAATTTAGGTTATTTTTTTTAAATTTAAAACTTATTAAGGGGATCAAATGATTTCACCCATACCCCCTTAGTAAGATTCGAACTCTGTACCTCATAGTTGAGAGTACGAGTTCTAGCCCACTAGGCTAGTCCTAGTGGGTTAATTGTTAATTAATTATATTAGTTATATTAGTAATTATTAAAACATAGTGAGAGTATTTTTGAAAAAATTGGACAGTTTTATTTCTCTTAAGTTGTTATAATAGAATGATGTATAGAGAGAGAGAAAAAAGAGGATGAGAGAATTCCAAATGAAAATAAATATAACAAATAGGAAAGAAAAGGTATTTTAAGGACAAATGAGTAATTATTTCATTATGTGCAAGTGTAGGTGCATAATCACACCGTGCATATGTCATTTCTGTTTTAGAGTTAGTAAATATATCTTTCACTTTTCCCTTTCTCTACCGGCTCGTGACTACTAAATACTATAAATTATACACGTTCAGATGACGCTTTAGTTACTTACCCAAATACATTGTACTTTGGCTACTCTTTGAACCGTACATATCTGTCATAGCTGACTTTACATTTAACTCGAGATTGCAGTATTTTTCCTTCTATTTGCAGCCGTCATAGTTTTTATTAGTTTTACTAAATAATGAGACAATAAAATAAAATGCTTTCTAGTTCTAGGTAGATAAGCACTTGCTCAGTAATAAAAATGAAAAAATAAAAACAAAAAAATCTTCCCGAAAAACACTATCATCTGAGTTGCCTTGTTGTTGCCTTGTTGGGACTAATATAAACACTATCATCTGATGACTAAATTAAAATCATTTGGAATTTTTTATTAAAATCCGGAAAACAGCCTGTTGTTAGTTGTTACTCCTTGGTCTTGACTCTTGAGTCTCTTGACCATTTTACAGTCATCAATAGCAATATATAGCATTACCATATAACCAGGGGTGGGGAAAAAATCCATAAATCCCAACCCGACACTCGTCCCGATTTTATCCCGACCCGAAGTTGTCATGTCCCGAAAAAATCGGGATTTGTCCCGACCCGAGTATTTTCAGGATAGGGATCGCTTGTAGGGATAAATCCCGCAAGTGTCCCGATCCGATCCGATTTTCAAAAAAAAAAATTTATTTTTTTAATACCACTGTAACATTTTGTTGGAACTTTATTTACAAGTTAAATGAATTAAAGATGTTAATAGTTATATTAAATGTTTATTTTGGTTATTTTAGTTTTACTAAGATACTAACATATATTTTTTTATAAAAAGAAAAACTATGCAATTGACAATATACTAAATTTGTTATATCAATAGATAAAGTTAATAAATAATAATCAATATTTACTTTTTGCAAGATTAATGTGTCCATATGAATCATGTATGTTACGTAAGTATCCTAATTTATAGATTTGTACTTTTGAATATAAGATACTAGTAAAATTTAAAAATATAGTTAAATTTAAAATCAACTTTGTTATTTTAAAAAAATATTAAAAAAATAGATGATGAATATTTACCGACTATTAAAAATTATAATGATAATGTACTTCATTTAATATTAGATTTGTTGCTTGTGTCAATAAAACTAAATATTAAAAGAATCTAATAAGAAAAACTATTCAATTAAAATTATTTTATTATTTACTAAATTATTTGTTAGTTTCACCGGTCTATTTTAACTAAATAATATTATTATTTTTGCATTCATTACGAGTGTTGTTATATAAAATATGATTGTGGTTCATGTAACTAACATGTTTAGACAACATTGAAATTTTTTATTACTTCTCGAATAAAAAATGACCTTGTCGGTAATAAAAAAATATGTCAGGAGATTCGGGATAAATCTATCCCGACCCTATGGGATCCCGAAAAATTCGGGTCTCGACTTTTGTCGGGGTTGGAATTTTTTTTCCTCTAAAAAAAAAATAGCCGGGTCGGGATATGTATTTAGTTTAACGGATTGAGTCCCGATCTTAACCCACCCCGAAACAAACATACCTATAAATCACAATTTACAACCACATGATTGTTTTTCTACGATAATAGCCAACAGAAGGGAAACATAGTGTGCAGGGGGGAGGGGGGCATCTAAGAGCTTAACTCTAATATCCCCCTAATTGCAAACTTAGAAAACAATGGAAAACCCATGAATCCAGAAGCAACCTAAAATTATGTAATACAGTAGTAATTTATGGTGGATGAGCATGGGAAAACGGCACACGGAAATGAATAGTCAACGGAATCACCCCAGCTTCTGGGCATAAGAATGACAAATAAGTCTTTTTAGGATTAGTCCACGCTTTTTGAGCCCAGTTCGAGAAATAGGAAGTTAGAGAGTTATAAGGAAAAGCACCTTTCATAGTTTTTATTTGTTAAAGAATTAGATACTTCTAGCTCTGGGAAGAAACTTTCTTAATAGAAATGCAAAAAATAAGAAACAAAACAAGTATGCCTTCTTATCTAAACTGAAAAAGAGATCGAGAACAAAAAAATCCCACTAAGATGCCAGAAAGGTTTGATTAGTACATGATAAATGTGGTAGTGTAAAAAATCTTACAGGTTACGTCCCAATAAGTAAAGTAGCTATTAAGACAGATAGTCCAACTAACCCAAAAGGGAAAAAGAACACATCATTATTGTTGCCTGTTGGGACTTCAGAACAATCTCATTTATACCTCCATCCGATGACTAGTTAAAAATCAATTGGAAATTTTATAAAAATCCTGAATACAGCCTGTTACTCCTTGGTCATCACCATTTTACAGTCACCAATAACATTATCATACAACATATTAATCCTAACATCACAAGTTACAATTACATATAGAGGAGCTGGTCCGATGTCGCCCTTGTGCTTGTTTTTCTCGATTATAGCTACCACAAAAGTACTAATACCTTTCACGACAACAACATAACTCGAGCAGAATTTTCACTTTAACTCTCAGTGTACCCCACAACCATCTTCCAGGTTGCCGCAAATCCTAATTCCGTAATATTTTGAAGGGAAACATGTTGTGCATGTCTACCGATGTGCTGCTTTTATTTCATATATATACACTCACATATAAATAACAATCACGGAGTCAACTGAAAACATCGATGGATTTGGGGATAAGATGGGGACTGAAATGATACTCTTAAGAGCTTAATTCTAATTTCCAAGTTCCCCCCTAATTATTCGCAAACTCAAAAAACATATTCGAACAACCATGAATCCAGTAACAAAACAAAACCATGTGACACTGTTTTAGTTTCTTGTGGATTTGCAATATCATTGGAAAATGGCACACGGAATGACTAGTCGACACTGAACTCTTGCCGTTTCTGGGCATAGGAAATGACAAGCAAGTCCTTTTAGGACTCGTTGAAGCCTTTGGGTCCTGTTCGAGGCATAGGAAGTTCGAGAGTTATAAGGAAAAAGCACCTTTCAGATTCTCTAATGTATTGAACTTCACCATTCATTAGCTTTAAAATTTTCCTACACATGCTAAGGCCCAGGCCTTCTTGAGTCACCCATCTGTTGCTCTGGAACACGTCCTGAACCAACTCTGGGGGTAGTCCTTCCCCAGGGCACACAATCCTGAAAAATAATTTGTTTGTTAGAAAATTAAGAACTTAACAGCTTTCTTCTTAACACCTTAAATGTGGATTTTACTGTAGAGGTCTGTTACCTTTGCCGGAAAACTCAAAAAGTCTAAAGGTCAAGGTACTTATGCTTTAAGACCGCTAAGACCGCTTCTTACACTCCAAAATAAAAGAAAAAAAAAACAAAGTTTGTAATTTTCTCAAAAAGCATAAGCATAAATCTACAATTTTTTGTTTTAACCGAGGAAATAACAATATCAAAAGGCCTTTTAATGAGCATTAGTAATTGTGCCTAGAATTTCAATCATAAACCTTGGATATTATTTTTATATTTGCCATGACTTTAGTGAATTGTGTGCTTTACAGCTTTAGTGCTTTACAGTTTTGAACTGAACATAAATGAGTCTTACGATGTAATCTAACAATATCCTTCATTTCATTGATATAATGATAATTCTATCTACAACTCATGCTTCACACGTTGCTGCTTATGTTTTAGTTGATCTCTCGCAGAAGCACTTAAGCTACAATTTTATGTTCTGAACCATTCATTTTACACATCTGCCCACAAGCTGGTTGAAACGCCTGATATATTTATAATAAACAAGGCCTTTGATGTTAGTATCAGTCCTTGCAGGGAGGAGGGTATATGTGACAAGGGGTTTTTATGGCAACCCCATAATGCACAAAAAGTGCAAATTTTTATGTAGGTTTTTTTCTAGGCAATATAAAAGATGGTGTAATTTGACAACACATGTAAATCAACATTTGGCTGCGGCTATCCCAGAATTATAGTCATGGTTCCTCTGGGACCTTGACTGTAGAGTATTGTTATGATAATTAGAGCTGACCACAACTTTTCAAAATTAATGAGAAAAATATCAAGGTGAGGGTACCTTTTATTTTTGAAAATTTGAATTTAAGGGTACCTGAATTCAATATGCAGAACACTTGTATCATCGTCAATTTGCTTAACTCGTGCTCGGACTTTAATTTCCACCCAACTATCTGGAGAAGGTGCATAACGTGCCATATTAAGTAAGAAATCGGCTAAAACCTGTTGAACTCTCACTTGATCGCCATAAACAGCCAGTGTTTTTATCTCTTGTGGAATATCATGAATTAACTGTAGACCTCTTTCTCTAAGTAGCAACATCACTTGGCTCACAACTGCATCAATTACATTCCCAACTAAAAACTCACTCTTCTCCAGTTCCATCAAGCTACAATTAGAAAACATTCAGTCAGTTGCAGATTATCATTCGGCATAATGACCAAGACTATCCCAAAACATGAAGCAGTATTTACTGGAAAACTCACCCTCAAAACATAGAGGCATATATTATTTCGGTAGGCATGCCAGTATTCTAATCAAATGAAAAATGTGTTGATTACAGTTGTACCTTATCGTATCATCAGATGTCGATTTTGTACACCAATCAACACAGATTTTAATACACTAAAGGTACAGTTGAAGTTTAGAGGGTAAAAAGTGGTGTATTGTCAGGCACCCAAAAAAATAGATTATAACTAAACAAAAAGAAGAATTACATGATTGGTCCTCAAACTAAATAGCAAATAATATAAAGAAACATAGAAACTAAAATATAGCTTATTTCTAACTCTCTAACAGGTACATTTGTCGGCAACTTAGTACACAGAGTACCATGTAGGGGGAAATATCATACGTCCGGGTACATTAGTTGCAGAAAACCAATATACTATTTACTAGTTTAGTTTTCTGTTCTAAAAAGGGATGTCAGGGTTTCACGCGTACCCAGGGGAATCGAACTCACAATCTATTATATTCTATTTTGTCATGTTTTTTATATATCGTGCACTATTCTATCAAGTTTTTGTTTTTCTATGTTAGTTCCAAACATATGATTTCTTCCTATATAATGTACTAAAGGGAAACAAATGGTAGCTTGGTGTACTGATTGCTAATTTGTGTATCATGTACAAAATTTATGTCTAGTATGAAGCTTTAATTACCCTTGCAAAATTAAGATAAAAAGCCAGAAAGACAACTCACCCATCTTCAAGGCTCTCAAGATCGATATCCCGTATTATCTTCAACATCTGCTTCTCACAAGCGACACTTGTCTCAAGAAACTGTTTTTGGTCTTCGGTCAAATTAGTAGCCTCGAGAAGTGAATTAGTAAAGTGTATACCATTTAAAGGATTTTTAATCTCTTGGCAAATATAAGCCAACTCCTTCATCCTCGAAAAGCACTTTTTCTCTTGTTGTCTTTGTACTTCGAAAGCTTGTTGTAGCTCAGGAGTAGGAATCTGCAAAAAGCAAAATGCACCAGTAACCTGCCCTTCCAAGTTTAACTTCTTATTAGCCGTCAACAAAGTCTGCACATACTTCCCATCGCGATTAAAAAAAGAAAAGGAGTATTTATCCGTCTCCTGTCCTCCAATCGCGTTATGCAACACAATCATGAGCTTAGTGAGGGAATCTGGACCCTTGAGCCGACAACTATTCCCAAAAACCTCTCCCACTAGCATTTTCCCTATTAGCTCTGCTTTAGACCAACCCGTTAATTTTTCCATAGCAATGTTCCATTCGGAACAACACGTATTCTCATCCGAAGCAAATATTGGGGGAATTAAAGCATTTGGACTATGAACTATAGCTTTGTAATCACCTTGTATCTGTATAAATTTATCCATAACGGTTTTTTGATCGGTCACATCTTGACCGATAAAACAGGCCCCTACAATGTTGCTGGTGTAATCCTTACTAGAGCAAGCATTGACCACCACATAAACAGCGTTCTTTTGCTGGTCTAAACCAAAATTCTTTAGTTTAATCTCTACATTCCGGTCTTCTTCACCTGTAAACAATTATGATAAAACATTAAACTTACTAGAGTTTGGCTAAGTTTCCTCCAAAAAGAGGTTTCAACTCCAATATCTCTGAAATGGTTACAAACTTGAAGCCAAAAGAAGTTAATATTGAATACAGAAAGTGATAGATCCAAAACTAAATAAACCTGCCCCCTTAGTGCAGCAACTGTATCTAGAATCATGCTTTCAGGTTTGTACCGTAACTATGAAGGCGACATAAACTCTCTAAACATTTTTGGCAACCTTAAAAGATAAGAAGTCGCCTCGTATTCTGAAAAAGCGTATGCAAATTGACCAATGTTGATACTCAATTCTATGATGATTATAAACATACAGAGCCCAGCCAATGACAATTATCGAATTAGAGAGAAGAAACGGTATAAAACCCAATAAGCTTATTTTTATAGGTGCTTATAATTTAGACATATTATGCTTTTTTAGCCATTCTCAAAGGATCTCTGTAATAAAAGTAGGCCCATTTTCTTGGGAAAATCATGTATATTACAGATTAGTCATCTTCTCTTGTATGCATATATAGATAACAAATATTTGGATTCAGATGATATAACAAGTCAAAAATATGTATATCATATGCAAACTGAGAAGAACAATTAAAATTTTGTTCGTTTCAAAACAATGTCTGCCCACTATTGGAGGTTTCATTTCAGTGTAAACATAGCCTAAAGTCTATAGATAGCATATGCACATTCAAGCCACATGAAAAACTCAAAACTTGTAAAATGAACAAAAAGCAAAACAAAAGGAATACTACCTCTTAGAGCATTTTGCAAAAGCTTCTCCACAGTTTCTTCAGATTCCTTATAAACCAAATCATGCAACAAAGACTTACCCATAGCCTCCTCCACCGCTAACCCCGTCAACTCGGCCACCTTAGCATTCCACCCATTAATCCGACCATCATTATCTACGGCAAATATAGGTGCAGTCGCCGTCTCTATCAATCTAACCATCTCTCGAGCTACCGAACTTAACTCGTTCACCCCTTCTAACTCCAAATCTCCAGAGGGCGCATTAACAACAACTTTCAAATTGCTTTTCTCTGCATCTTTAAAAGAATCCCTCAAAATTAGCTGTAAAGAATGAATAGCATCCATTTCCGCATTATCCCAAGGTAAACTCCGACTCTTAACCACTTCTAAAAACGCCTTGAACGAAGATCTCGGATGCATTCTTTGACCGTCATCTTTATCCTCGGGATGGTGTTTTGCACCACCCCACTTGATCTCTTTTGCTGTGTGTGACCGAAACCAGAATAAGAAATCCCTCGAAGTTATATACGCGACAGCCATTCCACAAACCGCATCGCCGAGAGAAGCTGCACCAGGGTACCCAGCGTCGCCTAAACTATCGGTACTTAATCCGGTCGAGTCCCCATGCAAAGCTAATAACCACTCGACTATATCCTTTATCTGGGTTTCGGTGGGGGTCACTCCCAGGGAATAATATCTCCCTTGGTAATACAGGGCTGCCCCATCACATTTCACCAGGTCCGTTATGCTTGGACTTTGGGTAACAATCCCACTGGGTGAGTCACGGAGGAGCATATCACATAATAGAGTTTGCGTTCGCAAAACACGTTTTTCCAATAACTGAGCAGCTAGTTGTAATTCCATATTTAATTGGAGGCCGAAAGCCTGCATTAGAAATCACAAAAGGGAATATTTGAGCAACATAACCAAATAATAAAAATACACCAAAGTGTCCTATTTTTCACTCTCAGATCTAAAAATTTCTGATTTATAAATGCTCCATTTATAAAAACCTAAAGACACAACTATTCAACGCTAAAACATAATTCGACTTGTGAACAATAATTAACAAACACAGATGAAAGACACTTTTCACAATCAGATATAAAGTTTCTTTGTTTAATAATATTTTGATTAAACAATTAGAAGTCGGCATCACCTGCATTAGAAACTCGCACGCGTAACGGAGAGGGAACGGTATAGCTCTTGCAGAAGTATGATGACAAACAACCAAACCCCATAGCCTCATAGAGTTTCTACCGCTAACAGATTCATTATCATTTGTATTAATAATAACTGCCATGGCTAAAGAAGCGATTGACCCCATGTTAACCATGTATTGCGCATGGCAACCGTGTGGGGCACGAAGTGTAGAACCGACTAAACACAACGGTTGCATAAGAGCTTCATCCTGAACCACCATCACTGCAGTGGCGTGGCAATCGACGATCATCCTAACCCGATTCTGCTTAAATAAAAACCTCGATGCTTGGGGAATATCTGTGGCAGGGTAATGCAAACCAATGTAGGGTTCCAAATCGGCCCTTTTGCTCTCAGCTATAACCTCCCCGTGTTCATCCTCGTGGAACTTATAAACCATGACTCTATCGTAACCAGTTAATTCCCTCACACTCTCGACCACAGTGTCACATAGTAGCTTGATATCACCGCCAGGTAAGGACTGTAGGTGAGATATCGCTCTGACCGCGAGCTTCTGAGACTGGACTGCCCCAGCGATGGATAACGCTGGGTCTTCCGTTCTTGCTGGCTCCAAATCTATTACTATCCCTACATCTACTCTATGCAAGATTGCGTAGAAGGGCTTCCCAGAGGTCCTGAAAAGAATCATTTCTTTTGGAAAATTATGATCTTGTTTATAGCAAAATGTACAATTTAGATTTTTAATACAGCAATAAGCCAATAAGTCAAGAGGGATGATCTTTATTTTAGTATAGCTATATAAGTCAGTGGTAAATAGTCCAATATTTATACGACATCGGGAAGCTAGGGGGAGAACCCTACCACAATTCTGCAGTATCCCAATTTTGTAAAATATGTCACAAAACCGATAGAATGACTAAACAAGTCTAGTTTTAAAAAGGTGACACCAAAAATTAACAAGTCTAGTTTTAAAAGAGTGACACCAAGAATTACAATTTTAAGACACCATATTCCTAAAAGAAAATCACAATTAGTGGCGAAACTAGAATTCATAGGGCCAAAGAAATGTAACTCAAAATATAAGTAAAGTACAAAGTAAAGTACATGGAGAAAATTAGCAGGATTGCGTAGAACGGCTTCCCAGTGGAGTTCTAATTTTCTCTCTAATTCTACTAGCAAAAAGTACGATTCGGCAGTACATAATTCAAACTAAGACATACACGACACTGGATCCAAGTAAGACGGCTTCCATCGCCACTGCCCTTGAACTTTTAATAATTAAGTTTAGCAAATTACGCTGACATTTTCCTTACTATTTATTAAAGATAAAATATTACAAATACTAGCAAGCATAACCTAAAAAGAAAAATCACACACCAACATACAATAAAAAGTTCAAAACTAAAAAGACACCAAAAAAGAGTTCTAAACACCTAATAAAGAGATAGCTCCTGACTTTTTTGAAATATAAGTTTACTAAATCATTCTGACATTTTCCTATAAGGCTATGAATCTACTAGAAAGAAAAAACAAACCATTTTCTAGCAAGCATAACCTTAAATTAAATCACACCCCAACATACAGCAAAAGAATTAAAAAGACAAAACCACACTAGTAAAGAGTTCTAAACACGTACTCCAAAGAAATTGCCCCATGACCGTTTTGTAATATAAGTCTACAAATTACACTGACAAGATTTCTTTAAAATATATTAACAATAAAATATTACAAATTTTAGCAAGCACAAGCAAAGAAAAAAAATCACACCCCGACATACAAGTTTTCTTAAAAAAAACTTCAAAACACTAATAAACAATTTAAACACCTATTTACCTCGAATGAATCCAAATCGGATTCAATAACGTAATCTCACGAGCGGAAAACGCCCTCGCAAGCAAAACCCCACAAGACGGTGCAAAAATCGTCCTCACATCCGTCCCAATTCTCAAAACCTCCTTCGACTCAAGCGTCGGCACAGACTGTGGCGTAAGCCCTAACACCTCCTGGACATTCTCGCTATACGCAATCACCCTGAAACTCAACAACACTCTGTCTTCAAAATTTATCAATAGTCAGAAGTTAAAAGTTTTAGGAAGCATAAGAACTCAAAAACACATTAATCAAGAGTTAATACACCTGATTACCTGAAGTGGATCCAAATTAGAATAAATTAAATATTTAAATATTTGTATATATGTATGTATATACATGTGTGTGTGTATATATTATACTTATATTTATATGTATATATCTTGACTTTTTGATTTAAAATTCTAAATACATAAGAAGAAAGAACACAAAAACACAAACACCTACATTGCCCAGAGTAATTTCAAGTGAAACTAATCCGTTTGGCATCCACTTTTTTCTTTAAAAAGCTGACTAATAAATAAAGGAGATGAAATGGTTTGCTTCAAAAAAACTATTGGGTAGTGTTTGGCCTTCCCTTTTTTTACTTATAAGTGACTTGTACAAACAAATAAGTAAGTGTCTTTTATTACTTGTTTCAACTTGTAAGTGTCTTCTGAGTATACAAACAAATTTATTTGAAAACTTGTAAATGTGGTAATTTAGACCGTAAAAAAGCTTAAAGAATCATCAAATTCCTTCTTGTTTTTTTGTTGAGTTTTTAAGCTTATTCGACCCAAAAGCTAACAAAACTAGCAAACCAAACACCTCTAGCTTTTTATTTAAGAAAAAAGCAGTTGCCAAAACACAATAAATTGAAAAAACATATATATAAACTTGAGTTTTTCAACAGAGTCTATGAAGCATAAGAACACAAAAACACACTAATATATAACATAGAGCTGTAAACACTTGAAATTCGACTCGTAGATGGCTACCATACACCCAAATGGCTGTACATGGCGGCCACGCTGGATATTAAAGAGATAACTATAGAAACTAACAAAGAGTTTAACACCTAAGTGGATCCAAATGAGACAAAATCAATATGTGTTATGCTGTGCTCCGAAGGAGATATGTTGAGCTAGAACTTATCTCCAAAAGCAATGTGTCTATGATGCTAAACATATGACTGATAAATCTTAGAACAAGTTTAATCATAATTTACTTACCATGTTCTAACATCGGTGACATCCTCACATTGCAGGTAGTAAATTGATTCTAAACATATGGCTCAGACACATTTAAGCAGTGTTTTAAAAATCGGCCTAGGCGCCCGCCTAGGCATTAGGCAGACCTTGGCGGGAAAAAATCGGTCTAGGCAGGAAAAAGGCGGCCTAGGCGGCCAATTAGGCGCTAGGCGGGCCCTTTCCGCCTAGAACCCGCCTAGCCCCTTTTGAAACCTTGCATTTAAGCATTTCCCATTATGTGTATATATATAAACTTAAGTTCTAGTAATTTTAACGAAGTACAAGTAACAAAAGCGGAGTAATAAAGAGCGGTGATGATATAGCTAGAGAATTTTTGACACAGACTCTTGCAAAGACAAGTAAGACTACCATGAACCGGGTCTACTAAATTTAAGGGTGTGCCAACCACTAAAGACCGAACACATATTGGGGAACCGAAAAATAACTACCCTTAAATTAGTTAGAAATAAAACGAAAAAACCTTATTGGTTGGCACACTCTAAAATAGTGGACCGAGTTCAAACTCTATAGAGACTGACTGGGGTCTATTGACATTGAAAAATGGCATTCAGCAAGTGTTTGCAAGAGTTTGTGTCAAAAAGTTTCTACCTATATCACTACCCAATAGCAAAGTTAAGTAAAAGACCTGAAACTGGACTCATCGACGGCTATCATACACCCGAAGGGCTGAATATGGCCGCCGCGCTGGATCTTCGACAAGTAAGCGGTGATTTGCTGCTCGGGCACGGACTGTGTGGTGTCGGTCTTCACAGACTGAGAGTAGTCGAAGGACTTTCCGGAGATGCCGGACTGCTCAAACACTGCATGGAGGCGCGCATCGGCGGTGTACTGCGCGATCGCCTTGCTGACGGATGATGATTTCGTGGCGGCCGTGGAGGCAGAGGGGTGGTGGTTACGGCGGTTATGAGGCGGTGTCGTTTTCCTGCTGCTACCTCCTGAGGTCATTCTCTCTCCCTCTCTTCTTAACACCTTCTAAGTTTTTTTTTCTTTTAAGTGAAATTTGAACAACTGCTGTTTTCAGGGAATTCCGAGATTAGTCCTTGAATCTAGACAAAAAGAATACGAATGCAGCAATAGAATTAAAACACCTTCTAAGAAATTTTTTTAAGTGAAATTCGAACTACTGCTATTTTTTGGGGATTCTGAGATTAGTCCTTGAATCTAGACAAAAAAAATAGGAACGCAGCAATAGAATTAAAACACCTTCTAATTTTTTTTAAGTGAAATTCGAACTGCTACAGTTTCAGGGGAATTCCAATATTAGTCCTTGAATGAATTTCGACAAAAAAAAATATGAATGCAGCAATATAATTAAACCAAAAAAATAAAAGAAGAAACTGGGATTAGCCCTTCAATCTAAACAAAAGAATACGAATGCAGCTATAGGATTAAAACACCTTCTGAGTTTTTTTTTCAAGTGAAATTCGAACTACTGCTATTTTCTGGGGATTCTGAGATTAGTCCTTGAATCTAGACAAAAAAATACGAATGCAACAATAAAATTAAAAGACCTTCTAAGTTTTTTTTTTAAATGAAATTCGAACTAGTGCTATTTTTGGGAGATTCCGATTTCCGAGATTAGTTCCTTGAATCTAAACAAAAAAATACGAATGCAGCAATAAAATTAACCCTAAAAAAAAATAATACAAAATCTCAACTTGAGAATCTCTCATTTGGTCAAATTCGAAACAAGTACCATATGAATAATTGACTTGGCTAAAATCTATTAATTCTTAAAGAGCAGCTTCTATGTTAATAATAGATTTTAAGTTGTCAAAATTTGGGGATTATATAAATATATAAAAAAAAGGGTTACATTACTAATTAGTAATTAGAAGCCCTACTTCAAAATTCACCCATTTGCATCACTGTTTTTAAAAATTAAAAAAAAAACCGCTTCCTAGTAAAAAAAAAAAGGCTCAATTCAAAGCTTGATAAAAGCTCCATTCAAAGCTTAAAAAATCTTTAAAAGCTCGATAATTGAGCAATCCTTTCTAGCTAAAACATTTTTCGCAAGCGTAAAAAAGTAAAGCCTAAAAAGCAGAAAAAGGAGCTTATAAAAGCTTTTTTTAAGTTTTAAATCCAGCTTCTTCTTTTTTTTTACTAAAAAGCGCTTTTAAAAAAAAACAGAGATAAGAAAATATGAGTTTAAATAAAAAACAATACACACACACACATATATATTAATGTGTGTATATAATAAATATAACTAATTTTGGTACATGTATAACGATGGAGGCAGCTGAGGAATTCAGTTGGAGGCGGTTATGAGTTGCTGACCTGGCACCTATACCCCATGACGTCATCCTCTCTCTCTCTATATATATATATTTACTGAATTTACTACCGTACTCATTTTAGTACTACATACTAGTATTTAATAATATTGGGGGATGCGGGTGGGCGGCCTTTTACTTTAATGGCTGCTTGCACCTTTTTTTTTAATCTTAGCCGTACAATCTAATCTAACAATTAAATATATGAGTATATGTATGCACATTAACTTACACATCAATTTGGATATTTTTTTTGTAAAAGCGCTTCAAATTAATATTTTGTTAATGCAAATCTCTACGGTTTTACGATGGAAACACAAATATGCATCTTGTTTTTTTTTTCCGACATGTATAATGACATGTTTTAAAAATTATGGTAAAATTTAAAAATTCAAAACATGTCATTATATATTTCAGAAAAAAAAATAATACATATATTTGTGTTGCCGTCGTGAAACCGTGAAGATTTGCATTAATCGTATTTTGATTTGGAATATTTTTATAAAAAAATATTCATTTAGATATTTTTTATAGTATATCCTCCATTAAATAATAGAAAACAAAATTTTAACCAAAACGGTGTAGTATGAGCGTTAGTCAAATAAAACATAGAAAAAGAAAGAATAGATGATAAAAGAAGGGCGAAATCGGCGGATCAAATCTCGCAAAGGAATTGACGAACGAATAGGACGGAGGATGGGCGCGAACTCAAAATTTAGGCGGGATCGTAGAGATTATTTACATAAAATTGACATAGCAAGAAAGACAGGGGAGTGTCAATAGCAACGTAGCAAAAGTAATTGGAACTCTCACTTTCCTTTTAAGTTTTTTCCTCTTAATTCTTTGACTTTATATATATATATATATATATATATATATATATATATATATTACAATTGACTATGTTTATATATTGATCAATATAATCTTTTTTGGTGTAAATTTACAATTTCTGGATTTATGGCTTTATGCTCAATTTTTAGTTAAAAAAGGTTTATAAAAAATTAACTAAAATGACGTAATAATGGATTTTTTTTATGTTCTCGTTATATATAGATCAATATAATCCCCTTTGTTGTAATTTTACAATTTATGGGTTTATGGCTTTATGCTCAGTTTTTAGTTAAAAAGGGTTTACAAGAAAATGATCAAAATTAAATATAAATGAATTCTTTTATGTTCTTGTTTAGTTTTGATATTCAATATTGTTCTTCACTTAGTCCAATTTCATTTGAAATTGTAGAATCGAAATGGTGAGGGAGGATAGTGATGATTGTGATTTTAACACTGTGAATCTAAATAGTATCAATGTTGATATTAAAAACCAAGAGAGTTATCCTAACTCGATATATAAACCGTTTTATCGAGATGGAATTCGATACAGTAGAGACAAGTGATGCGTTCTTGATCAAATATGGCCTCAACTTTGAATTCGGTGTTCGTATTATATGTTGTAGCAATGTAATTAATGCAAAATATAGAAAAGATTTTCATTAATGCACCACATCTTACCAGATACAATGGAGTATTAATATTAGAGCATCCGCATCACCTACCCCAACCATTTTCTCAAACCTAACACATTTTATACCTTTTAAGGAACCATTTACATTTACACAAAATTTCAGCTTCCTTATTACTTTACTTATAATAACCCTACATTATTTTTTTATTATATTTTAATAATCATAACAATATTACAACCACAAAAATGTGGACCCCGTGATAGTTTATTACTATTATACTTCCTCCGTCCCTAAATAAATACCTTATACGAAAATACATGCAACTTTTACCATCAAAATTTTCATATCAAAATTACCGAAATGAAAAAATTGAAAATTTCATCATATAGTTCTAACCATAAACTACGTGATTAACTTTTGAAATAATTTTTTCCGCCAATCTAAATATTTACCCAAATATTTTTCAAATTTTATATGGGTCCTATTTGTATTTGGTATTGACAAGTGGAAAATTTATTGTATTTAAATAGATTGAAAAAAAGTTAGGGAACACAATTTGTTCCTTGTATCAAGGGAACCATTTGATTGAATGTAAAATTTGAGGAATGGTAAGGAATCTGATGCAGCCCATAACTTTCATGTTTATTCCTTGTATAAAGGGAAAAAAATGAAATAGGGCTAGAGATGCCGTTGCTCTAAGGGTACATCAATTTATATTTACACAAATTAGTATAATTAAGATATTGAAAACAATTTATATCTCATTAAATACTCTTAACATGTGCCTGAGACATATTTTCCCTTAATAAATACACATAAATTGGATCACCATCATTAACAATAATGCCGGCGGTACTCTAACTCAAAATAAAGCCACTATTTTTTTAACAAATTTAAATAGTTTATACTTACCAATTTTTTTAAATAGTTTATCTTTTAAATATTTCTGTATGACCAATCACCAATGTTTCATTTATTTTTATTTTTTTACTTTTTTCCCTTTTTTTTTAACTTACCAAAAAAGTATTTCTTTTATTTTGAATTGGGGAGAGATGGTAATGTAACAGATAGACAGGGGAGAGAAAATATTTATATGGCGAGCTCTCTTGTTTTCAAGGGAAATATTTTCTGATGTTTGTTTGATTTGATAAATTAGAATATTGGAAAATATTTTTCTTAAAACATGAAAAAGATAGGAAAATATTTTCTCTTAATTTTGGTGATAAAATGTTTTTCAAAGAACGAGATAACAATCTCATGTATTCACACATATTATTAATCTACATCATGCGTGCACGTACTATTATACAGTACTATAAAAAAATCTATTATAAAAATCTACTATTATACCATTATACATTATAGCACGATAAAAAAAATCTACTACAAAAATTTACTATTAAACATTATATAGTAATAAAAAAAAAACCTTCTCCTCCCTGAAAATTTTTGGTTCTCATAAGACCTTATCTTTATATTGTCTAATATATTAACCGCACATTATTCATTGTTTGATCAATTTTTAAATTGCAACTTGTCCTTGATTTTTATTGTCAAACTATCAACAAAAAATTAAGTTCTTCTACTAATCTTAGTATACCTTTTCGGAAGAGTTTTCCGAGTATTTACGAAAAATTGCTCATGGAATTAGTGAAGTCTCCGTAGCCGTCAAAATAAATATTTGTCAAAACTACACGCTAATTTTAGAGTTTGTAACATGTCACCGGACTTTGCTCGGTAAAATATGATTTTTTGTGTTTGAAATATTTTTCAGATTTCATCCTTCTAATTTTTTGGTTTTAAATTTTTATATGTTGATTTTGTTACTAATATTACGTAATTCTATTATTATGTTTGTTAAAGAAATTATAAAATATATTTTAGATTTTCTATGAAAATTTTCACGCAACCAAACACCAATAAAATTATGAAAAATTATTTGTTTTTCATCAAAATCTTTTTGTAGTAAAATGTTTTGCCCGGAAATTATTTTCGAAAAAAACAAGCAGAGCAATTAAATTTTATAACCCTTTGATCTAAATTAATGACCCATGTTGATTCATTTTATGCTGCAATAAATAAATAAAATGGACCCCTCACCCCCCGCATGTTAGATTTGATTTGAAGCAATGATCATTGAATGTTTGTTTGTCTGTTTGTTAGAATTTTGTGGAAATTTGGAGAAGAAAATTAAAGTAGAACAGATGTTGCTTTTTTCTACATTTGCGTTTTGGTATATGGGAGTGTTACGTGTTGATTGTATTATCACACGTTTGCTACTATGACATCCACATATCTGGTAAAACTACTCTTACATTAGTTTCAAAATAAAGTACATCACCGAAAAGCCAACTTATCAGTATACCATAATTATTATAACTTTTACCCTCCTTCTTGTTATTATGCATTCTCCTATAAACAATAAACAATAAACTATGGATAAATAGGTAATATTACATGTAAAAAAAATTCTATTTTGGGAAAATGTATTTATATTCGATAAACACTTATATGAACTCGATGCACTATAATTAATGATGTACCGATCAATAAAATTTTTAATTTTTAATTTTCAATTAATTTTAGGGTAGTTATTTTGTGGTTAATTAATAGGTATTTGGTTTTTAGTAGATCACACACCCTAAATTATAATGCACCGGATTTAGGATAGTATTACTTATTATATTGTGTAACATGCCAAAATAGTATAATTGAATTATATTTTATAACGGAGTAAGTACAATAGTATGGGACGGTGAGGGAAGTTTTATAAGTAAGATATACAACACACAACACTGCTATTATTATTTGAGTTTTTTATATATATAATTATTAACCTCCTCTCTGAAGCTAACTTGATTTGCGCACACATTGATATGATGGTGAGCGTGATATACTAAATAACCGTTACTAAATAACCGTCTGTTACGAAATTCGTGCAAGTTTGATTAGCAAAAAATTCGTTCCTAACTTTCTGAAATCGAAATTTTACTTTAATATTATCTTTTGAAAATTTTGATTTTTTCGGCAAGTTTAAAAAAAGTCGGAGTTTGTTTACAGAAAAGTCAGGAGTTTTTTTAAGTTAAAAAGAAAACCGAGTATATGGTGGTTCTTCAATCAGCTGATGCAAGGGGAAAAGAACCCCAGATATAGGGCTTCAACTATTAAGGGTCACTCCCAATTTAATAATTTATCATATAAGCTTTCATAACTTCAAGAAAATAATATGAACCCTGAATCACAAGTCAACCCGACACTAAGTTAGCTACTAATTAGAGATAGTTTTATGTATTCTCCTTTCTAATTCACGAGACTTATGCTGTGTTTGAAACAATGGTATAAATATTGATAATTAATATCTAATCAATAAAAAATAAATATGATGAGGAGCAGTATTGTAAGAAATGTGATGCGGTTGCTTAGATTTGTATATGTTACCTTAAAAATAACAAAGAATTGGATTTCCGCTTTAAACAAATTATAGTTATATTAATTGAGATGGAGGTCAAAGTATAAATGGACTAAATATGAGTTATTTAAAGGGAAATACGCATTTTGTATATTGTCAGTGTTCTAAAAGTCTCACATACGCGGAGTTTAGATAGTATGCGTAGCCCATGAACCTAACAAAATAGACGGATGCGGCGGTGATTAAGCGAAATTAGACGGGATTAGGTGCTAGGCGGCGAACTTCCGCTTGAACGCCTGAATTCCGCCTAACGTCTTTTAAAACATTGTACTACGAGTTTTTAACTATCAGTTGACTAAATTAAAATTAAAGTAATGTGTACCGATCTGTAAAAACTCATATTGTACCACTGTACAAATTGGATATACTCTCGTATCTAATACTATAAATTATTTCTCTTTAGTCTTTACCGGATCCATTTTTGATGCCCTACTATTTTCAGGTTAGCCTGTCATAAATTTTTTGAGTGCCATTGGATCAAAATCAATCCAATATAATAGTAAAAAAAATATTTCAATTCAAGAAAACGTTAAAAAAATCGAGAAAATCAATAACAATATAATAAATCTGAGGTTGAGTCAAAACATGTTAAAAAATATTCTTATTGTGTATTTATGCGATCCGTATGTTGGATTAACACTACCGTGAACTCGGTTTACTATTATTTAGGGTGTGTCACACACTAAAAATTAAAAATCTAACACCAAACCAAAAATATCTAGTTATTTATACTAAAATTAATTCAAAATTGAAAATAAAAAATATTATTAATTAACACAGCATAAATAATAATATACAGAATTCATATAATTGTTTTTACTTGTACTTGGCACAATATAAAAAAATTTCTAAAATTTTGATTGACATTGCATTTCATGAAATGTACTAAAAAATCCAGAAAAAGTCTAACCTAACAATAGTAGGCAGCAAAAATATCCGGATTTGCCCCTTATACGTTTTGTCTTCATTTTACGTTGTCCATTTTTTGCTAAAACCAGGGTGGGACTTTTTGTGGCTCTAACAGTAGCTACGTGTCATTGCATATAGTACTAGAAGTGAAACGAACCTATTTCAGTGGAATCACATGACAAGCATGTGAATGGGACCATATGTTAGTACTTGGGGCAATATTAAAGTCACACTTTACCTTTAATTCTACTATTAAGTATTTCTTTGCATATTTATATAAAAGTTTTGGTTCCATAGAAAAGAAAACATGAGGCAGCTAAACACCAAATAAATGCTTTTAATCAGTTATTACACGATATTTTCCAAGAGTAATGAGGATGGTCCACCCTTCACGTGGTATACACAATGCCATGAAGGTCCACTCTTCACGTTGGCAAAGGCGACTATTTTACATTGTGGCTTGTGCTGTGCATGTTTGGGAAAATAACTAGTCTATGCAGGTCTACCCCCACAAACATTATTAGCTTTTAAGTTTCAATTTCAAAAAGAAAAAAGAATATACCGAGCAAGAGCAAACGTAACACTTTTTAAAATCATAGACAAACGATTTTCAGTTTGAAACTTAAGGGCCAACTACAGATGAGAAAATGAAAATGGTTTCACTCTGTTTTTACATACTAAACTTTTTAACAAAATTTTCATGGTTTCTGGCGAGTGAATGTCAGCATTCCCTCGTCCGGACCGTTACAACCCCCGAAACAGTGTGTCCGGTCCATACCACCACGGGTGACATATCAACCCGGACCTGGAGAGGTCGGGCTGTGCCTACACCGGCCTTAAGAAGCGTTTCGAGTACGCTTCCCAAATTAATGTTGCTGCTCACTTGAGGGACCCCTCAGCATTTCATCGACGTGACCCAACCACAGGTCATCAACTGTGGGCCCCGAAAAAGGACTGTATCCTTGTCATGGTCATAAATGATCTAACGCCGTTGGATTAGTACTTGACAGTACAGTGATCCAAGGGCTAATACACATCTGGATCACACTATAAATAACCCCACTAATACCACTTAGTAGGTGACAGAAAGAGAGAGAGAGGAGAGATAAAGCTGAAACAACCCGGTCTACCTAAACACAACCTGTGACATCCGATACCACGGTTTGTAACCGGTCCGATCCCTCACCTTTCATTACATACTTACTTTCAGTCTCGAACTATACTGACTTGATCGTTGGAGAGGAAAAATCTGGTTCCAACCCCGGGCCCCTGTTCGTTTCTTGTACGGAGCCGACGCATGCTGTTGATTAAGCCGAACCTAGGAAGAAAATTAGGCTCGTCAGTTTCATCCCTTTTTATGTGTAAAACGGACTACGAAGAACAAAAGTTAGTCGTGCACCGAAACTTGACGATTAACACAACTGGGAAAATAGAAAATTTAGTACCACGGCTAGTCAATTTATTGATCGCGTTTTGTGTGTATTTGGCGTTTTTGAACATCACGTGAAAGTAAGCCAACTCACCGATTAACTCGATAAAAGCGTAAAAGCTATTAGTGTTATCAGTTTTGGTAGTGTGTTGCGTCTGACCCATTGACCATTTGTAACTATATCAGTCGATACTTTTGATTACAATTACGTTTGCTTTTCTTGCAGTGCAACACAATTTAAATTTGTGTATTTCACACAACATGAGGAACAACCGAAAAAGTAGTGAACAAACACGACACTAGTTAAGAAAAAAAAGTGAGGAAAAAAAGACAAATAACTTAGAGCATATCCATCAGATGCATCAAATTCTAATTTTTCATAGATATAAAAAATTTATCCCAAAAACCACTCTATATCTATCTCATTATATCTAATTTAATTTTTAGAGAGGATTGAAATACTCTTTAAATTCAGAGAGGAATCAACTTTATCTATTCTATTTTTTTGTCCTTCTTTAATTACTAGTTCCATCAAATATCATTTTCCAATCTTTCTTTACACCTTTAATAGTTGAAAAAGTAAAGATTATAGGAAGACAGGTAAAAATCTTCAAATCTTGTACCTCTCCATATAATTGAAAAAAGTAACAATTTATCTTTTAAATACGAAGAGAGAGGGGGCCCGCAAAAAAGGCAACTAATTTTAGATTGTTTTATTTTTATATGTTATTGGGGAAGATTGAAGACTTATACAGTAGTAGTGAATTCTCATCTTATAGGTAGACAGGTGCTTTTTGCACTAAAATCTATAATACAGTTGTTTTTCTAGGGAGATTTCACTATACCAACTTATATGGAGTTTGTACCTTTGTAGTTATGAATTTTGTTTTTACCAACCAAGAAAATGCTTTTAATCAATCACAGAATATAGTACCGAAGTTGGTCCCAGTCTTCACGTGGATATCCAAAATCCATTTGCAAAAGGGTACAATTATGCTATACACGTTGGGGAATATATATATATAGTTTTAGATAATGGTTTTTAAATCATTCTATCCAGACGCAGTACTTTAACAACCCCACACTCATCTGACTCTCTGAACTATCAAATTTTATCTATACATGTTTAAATTTGTTTGCCATATACCCCTGAATAGGTAGTAAGTGAAACAAAACCAACCTAAATGTTTATATGTTTATGAACTAAAATAATTATTCATGTTTATTTAAATTGGAACGAAAATTTGATAAACATGAACCGAACGTTTGACGAGCCGAACACGAGTTGTTCGTTAACCTCTTTCATTCAAAACATTCGATAATTAAAAAAATATAGTATTTTTTTTCTTTCTGTTAAAATATATTTTAATTTTATTATTTATCATTATATTGTTTACTACGATAAACTTGTCTACACATAAATAAATCATTAGTTAATTAATTTATTTGACGTTATAATACAAATTTGTCTTAACTTTTAAGTTTATATATAAAATATAAATTCTTTTTTACATACGCGTAATTGATTATTTTCACGAGTCGAGCAATTAACAGTAAAATCGGTGACTGTATTTATAGTACAATGCTATAAATTATATTAACAAGTTTGAAATAATACAAACATTTCATTAATATTATTATACCATAAATAGTTTTATTAATTTTATTTTATCAAACTTTATATATAGTTACACGAACCGAACAGAGTCTTGTTCATGTTCAGTTCATTTAATAGACGAACACTATATTCTTGTTCATTATCATGTTCGTTTATAAATGAACGAACATGAACCGGACACTAACCGAGCCAAATACGAACGATTTCACGAACATCTCATCTCATCTACAGCCCTACTCCTAAAACATGTGGTTTTTGTTTTCTTATATTCGATCTATTGCCGCAACAAGAAAAAAAATTGAAATTAAGAACACTCCGTATTTCGATATGGCTCCTGTGTTTCCAAGTTGGTTTCTCGTGAGGTATTTTAATGTGTGCACAATGAACCAAGCCTAAAATGTGAAAGAATTCCAAAGTAAGGTTAAAAAACTTTACAAAGAAAGTAATCCAACATTCTCAGTCAACATAAGCAACGCAAAAGTATTAAGACTCGGTGTTTTGTGTGAGAGCTTATTGTGTCTTAATCGGCCTTGTAGCAAATTCAGTAAAAGTTAAAACAACCGTAACAAGTACTGTAACTTTAGTTATTACTTGGTTCCTTCCATATAACCTGATAAACAAGGTGGGAAGAAGTATATCAGGGATGACAGAAATTCGGGTTTTGGCCCGATCCGACCCGACCCGGTGCGCGTTGGATAAAAGTGCAGGTTTATTTGAACTGGGTTGGATTGGGTTACTTTGCACTTTTGTGCAAGTTGAAATATAATGAATAATAAAACACAACCTAACACACACATGACACATCTATCTCACATATATATAGATACACATATATACATGCATAGATACACTGTATAAAACATATGTGCCTAGTGATGAAAATATGAGAGAAAACTAATTATCAACGATAAAATATTAAAATGTACCCATTCACCAAATTAATTAGCCATGTCTCTTGTGTACTAGGTTTCTCTCTGTGTATATATATATATATACTTATTTTATTTTAGCCTGTTATTTTACTTTTTTTGTCAGTTTTTTTCATTTTATTTTTTTGAGTATTGTTGTAAAGAATAATTTAGATTATTATAAATTTTTACCAGGTAAATATGAAAAATTTGAAAAAAAATAAGATTTTTAGGCTTTTCTAATCTAGTTAAGTGGTTATTGTTAGATGTTTAATAATGGGTTGCACTTATTTAGCTTATCAAAAAAATTCCGAGTCAAACGGGTCGGATCGGGTATAAACGGGTCGGGTCGGGTTATGTGCGGATTGGTGTGCAGATTGGGTCGGGTCGGGTTTCGAGAAACCCGGCCCAATTGCCATCCCTCAGTATATCCCAGATCTTACGGGATCAGTATCATATTCTTTTCTCTGTATTTTCTGTTAAAATTCATCTCACAACAATAAAAAAGTGTATACTTGAACAAGAAGGAAAGAAAGGGAGGCAAACAAAGATAATTGAATTCAATTAACCCCCAAAAAACCATAATAAACTGGGGTTTGTTTCATATATTATTGGTCCAAACGGTATTAACAAGACAAATAGCTATATATTACAAATTACTCCAGCAGCTGCAAACTTTATATAAATGATCAAAATGATAAATACAGGCGCGATTGAGTTATAATCGCCACCATCATTCACCAAAATCGCTTATGATCCATCCATGAAAAAAGCATTATAGCCACTAGCTTTGATGAATTTCTTCAACAAGAGCACAACAATAGCAATTGCAAGTCCCACAGCAGCTAAAGTGAAAAGACGATCATCTCCCCCTCTCTGAATCCTCGGCCCTGCCAGCTCATCACCCGAGAACCCCTCCTGAACCTGTCTCGTTAATACTGCATTTCCAGTCCTAGGGTTTGCAAGTAAAGGAGCCTCTTCAACTTCTTCAGCAACTCTATCACCTAACTCACCATTTTCACCCTCTTGGGAAACCTGATTACTTTCTTCTTCATTATTGGTAGAAACCTCTTCAGAAGCCTGTGAAGGGTTGATCTCAGGAACTGAGGGTGCCTTACTAAGCATATATTCATGAATCTGAGCATTAAAAAAGAAATGTTATTAGACGATCATATAACATGCAAGTACTGACAAGTAAAAAAGGGTATTTATAATTAAAATAACATACCTCGTCTATTAGTTTTTGGCGCTCTGGAGTACCGAATTTCGGGGCATATTCACGAGATTTAATGGCCAGAATACGCCTTTCTTCCTTCTTATAGTCTAATGAGCCCAATGCACCGTTGGGATTGGTTGGCATGAATGCAATTAGAGCTACCAAAGCTGTTCGAACTGCAGAAAACAACATGTATCTCCAATTATCATCAGTATTTAGAATATGAAATTACCAATAGGCAAGACAACAGGTAAAAGCAGAATAATAAAACAAAATCGCGAAGTAACAAAACAACTGTATAAGATACAGTGACATAATAACTGAACTAAACACTAAAGAGTAAAGCCTTCATTTTCTGCAGCATTAAGCTCAGCTTAATTGCTAAAATCTGGATTGCATTTGGTTGATCAACTACAAGTTTTGGCTTCCTAGGCTACAACTTCCAGCTTATTTTAATCTGGATGAACCTAGTTTTCTTTTCGACCAACAAAATTCCAGCCTATTTGCTAAAAATCTGCAACTCAACGACTTTTAATTGTACAAGGCCGAATTGTATATTAGACTTATCACTCCAGCTACAAGTTTTGGCTTCCCAGGCTAAAACTTTCAGCTTATTTTAATCTGGATGAACCTAGTTTTCTTTTCGACCAACAAAATTTCAGCCTATTTGCTAAAAAGCTGCAACTCAACGACTTCTAATTGTACAAAGGCCAAATTGTAGACTACACTTACCACTCCAGGATGGTTGCCAATGCTCGGGATGATGATTTGATATGCTCAGACATATCTTGGTTTGTGTTTCAAAACGACCATTTGGCTGTAAACAGGGAAATTAAAGTTCATTAACGTGCCTAACAAGTAAAACATAAATAAGAAACAATATAGGAGTTATTTTTGGAAAAAAAATAGAGAGGTTAATTAGTACGTACTGTCAAGAGCATGAATGAGGGTGGTTTAAAAGGGTATTCAGCTGGCAACTGAATTCTCCCATGATAAATACCGCCTTCAAATTCGCTATCGCTCGGCCCCCTTATTGCAAATTGCCATTCAAATAAGTTCTCCTGATATTAAATGAAAAACAATATAATACAACAAGTCAATTACTATGAGAACAAGATAAAAAAGGATTAAATGTGGTTCTAGCTGAATAGTTTCCCAATCACAGTATGTTTCTATTGATTAACTGTAATTACAAATTTACACAAGACACGGTATTTAGCAAAATCATTAAAAACTCAAATCATTTTCAAGTCTTTTGTCCATGCTATAAAAAGGCCTCTTTGGTTGCAGCTTCTAGCAAATAAGCTGGGTTTCTTTTCGGTTCTGAAAAAAGCCTGGTTCATCAAAAAACCTCCCAGAGTCGGCGAACCAATGAACCCCAATTTTTACGCAAACAAAAATAAAAAACCAGCTTAAAAGCTACAACCAAACCAGGCCAACTTTATAATAAACTATGGAAAAAACAAAAATACAAGGTGAAAACAATAATGGGGATATAGCGACATAAAATCAAAATAGTTATTCAGAAGTAAGCATAGTAATTGAACTATGTGGTCATACAACATAGCCGCCATTTTGGAAAAAAATGACAATATTGCACGGTATTTTTTATTAGAAAGCTTGTTAAAATCCAAGTTTTAGGACAACTACGCCCATCAAATCCCCGATACTATAGGATTAATTCCTCTAAAGTCCGTTAGACTCCATTTTATGAACTGAGGAATGTAGGTGTATAAACGATGACATCTTTAACAAACGTTAAATGAGATAGCTAACCATGTCCAAATCTTTTACTTGTGTTTAATTGACATCAATGATCATTCTAAAGAAATTACAAACACCCCCTCGCCCCTTTCATAGAACTTTACAATGTATGAATAACTTGCTTGTTAAAAAAAACACAACTGTCGAAAAACTGAAGAATGTGAAGGCCAAATGAGTCCACCTCATTGTATTAGCAAAATCAGGAATGACTACAAGCACAAACGGTTTTTCCTTCCTTGTTTTCTCTCTCCTTCCATTATTAAAAGCCAATTCAAAAGTAAGAGATGGTCCTTCTTGAAATTCCGGTGATTTCTTTTTACAAAGGTGGTATTTGACTATAGAGAGAGAAATAAGGATGATAGGATAATGTGGGTAAGAGGGTAATTGATACAAGTGAGTATGTTTTTTTTTTTACTTATTAAGGGGATCAAATGCTATCACACATAGCCCCTTGATAAGGTTTGAACCCTGTACCTCCTAGAGAGTACGGGTTCTGGCCCACTAGGGAGTTTAGCAACAAATGGTAAAAAAAACACGATTTGAAAATTACCAAATACGCTACCGTTTAATAAACTGATGGTTTTCAATCCATAAGGTGGACTCGAACAGTCGAATAGATCTAAATCCAATATTATAACCGCTGTATAGCAGCATGTCACAATACTATAAAATGAGGCTTGTTTGGTTGCAACTTCCTAGAATATAAGCTGGGTTTATTTTCGGTTCTGAAAAAAGTTAGCTTAATCATCTAGCTTTTCCATGCACAAAACCAGAAAACTTCGGATCAACATCCAACCAACCGAAGGACCTCCAACTTATAAGCAAAACCCCCCAGAAAACTGAGCTGAAAAGCTACAACCAAACAAGGCCAACTTCATAAAGAACTATCAAAGTGGAAACAAAAATGGGGATATGGTGACATAAAATTGAAATGGTTATTCAGAAGTAAACAGAGTGATTAAACTATGTGGCCACACAACGCATCCCCCATTTTATCGAAAAATGGCAATAATACTATAATCAAGGCTTCTTTGGTTGCAACTTTCTAAAAAAACAAGATGGGTTTCTTTCCAATTCTGAAAAAAGTCGGTTTCATCCAGCTTAATCTTCTAGCTTTCTCAGGCCCAAAACCATAAAAAAACACTCAGCTTTAAAGCTACAGCCAAACAAGAACAACATTCTACATCAAGCAGAGTAATTGAACTATGTAGCTAAACAAGAGTAACCAAATTTCGTAAAAAAAAGGACAAATTTTCCAATAATTTGACTATTATGTAACATAGTCAAATTCTGCCAGTAATATCACTTAAACAAGAGTAACCAAAATTCGTAAAAAAAGGTCAAATTTGCCAATAGTTTAATTATTATGTAACATAGTCAAATTCTTCCAGTAACAATAATAACTTTAACCCTCATAATAATATCAAAAATTCAAGTAGAGTAATTGAACTATGCAGCTAAACAAGAGAGATAAAAATTTCATAAAAAAGTACAAAATTTACAATAATTTGATTATTATGCAACACAATCAAATTTTCAAGTAATATCAATTTAACCCTCATAATAACATTTAAATTTCAATAAAATGGGGTCAGCCCCAAATTTTTCCAGTAATATTATTTTAACCCTCGTAATAATATTTAAATTACAAAAAATCGGTGTCATCCCTCTCCGATCGAATCCTGAAACAATTATACGGATAATTTTTTTTTGAAAACAATACTGAAACAAGTATTAGCCCTAAACACCATCACTGTTTCAGTAATTAGTCAGGGAACCAATAATAATAATAATAATAATAATAATAATAATAATAATAATAATAATAATAATAATTGAACTATGTAGTTAAACACGAGAGATCACATTTCGTAAAAAAAGGACACAATTTACAATAATTTGATTATTACGTAACACAGTAAAATTCTTCCAGTAATATCACTATAACTTCATAATAATAATTTAAAATTCAATAAATTAATGTCAGCCCCAAATTTTTTCAGTAATATCACTATAATCCTCATAATAATAATATTAAAAATTCAATAAATTGGTGGCATCCCTCTCCGATCAAACCCTGAAACAATTATTGGGATAATAAATTGAAACAATTAGCCCTAAACACCATCACTGTTTCAGTAATTAGGGGGGGGGGGAACCAATAATAATAATAGTAATAATAATAATAACAAATTAACAATACTAATAATACTAGTAATTGAACTATGTATTTAAACAAGAGAGATCACATTTCGTAAAAAAAGGACAAAATTCACAATATTAGTATATCATTATGTAACACAATCAAATTACCCCTCATAATAATAATAATAATTAAATATCAATAAATTGGCGTCATCCCTCTCAGATAAAATCCTGAAACATATTTTTGTTTGATAAGAAAAAACCTGAAAAAATAAAATGGATAATAAATTGAAAAGGATAGTGAAACAATTAGCCGTAAACACCAAAATCGTTTCAGAAATTAAATAATAATGATAAATGAATGAATGAATAATAAAAAAGAGAGACCTCTAGAGGGAGGCTAATGAAATCGGGAGAAGGATTAGATTGCATCTCTTTAACTTCTTGCAATATCCTTTTTACACCTGGGTTCTTCATATTGTATTCCCCCATTTTTATTATTATTATTATCAAATATCTAATTATATTCCCTTATATGTATATGTATGTGATCACCGTTTATTTGGATTGAATTCGGAGTTATAGAGAGAGAGGGGGATCAAGATGAGATGTTTTAATTGAAACAGGTCATCTCGCACGTAATTATTGCTTACGTGTCTTGTTCTTATTGGTTGGTTTCTCGTGGAAGCTTCCTTCCTATTGAAGAAGAAGAAGAAATGTTAAATTAGATTATATGGGTGGGGTGGGTGGGTGGGTGGGTAAAGTAACATATTTACAATATTTTATACCGTTATTCTATTTTCTTCTTACTCAATAATAGACTAAATTAATACTCTCATCTCTCTTTCGTATCCACTTACTTATTTTATTCAAAAAAAAAATTCTAAAAAAATTAAAAAAAATTATACAATTACTATAATACATGTATCACTACATTCCAATAATTATTTTTAAAATAAAATCCACACAAAATTTGTTTTGGAATAAATGTATAAATTAGTGTAAATTAAATATTGAATATCAAAAAAAATGTCTAAAACAATATTATGTTCAAATGTTTTAAAATTTGAATACCATATAATATAAAAGTTTATAAAGTTGCAGTATAAGTTGTGAAAATTTAAATTTTAAGTGAAAAAAAGCAAGGGGCACGGAAGGGATAAAGAAGAGGGATAGAAGATTTGGGCTCTGTTATTATTGAAAATTCCGCAAAATTGTAACTCGATCCGTACGAATTAGGGCAGTTTGAATGTTTAAAAAAATCAATCCGTTCCGTCTCAATCCGCTATATATTTTACGGGTTGGGTTAGGGTTGAGGTTTTCAAAACCGTAGGTTAATCTGTCCCAACCCGTTTTAAGCCGTAATATATATATATATAATTATAAATATGTATATTTATATATACATTGTGTGTATTTCAAGATACCAAACTTTCATTCTTGTTATATTTTAGTTTTATTATTTTTTCGCGAATGTTCTAAACATATTTTGATTGATTTTAATTTATATTTCTCTAAAAAAAGTTAAATTATTTTAAAATTCAGATTAATTATGCAAACTATGAAAAATAAAGGATCAAAATAAAAAAGAATCAATCACAACCCAACCCGCAATTTATTTTGCGGGTTGGGTTGGATTGGGTTGAACTTTTAATTTTAACGGATTAGGTTGGTTTGACATTTAAATTTTATCAACCCGTATCAATCCGTCCCACCATTTATTTTGCGGTTAGGTTATGATTGAGGTTAATCCGTCTCAATCCGCCCCGTGCCCACCTCTATTGTTATTCATAGTTTACTCCTAATAAGTATTTAGTAGTAGGGTTGGTTTCGGTCTGATTCGGGTCGGTTTTTGGCAAAACCGAAATCGAGCAAATTTTTCGGTTCGGTTTTTTTCGATTTTCGGACTTTTTTATTTTTTTGTACCGAACCGGTTTGTTTCGGTCAGGTTTCGGTTTTTTGGTTTTTCTTCGGGTTTTTTCGGACTTTTCGGTTTTTTAGTTTTTTTCGGTCCGGTTTTATTGTAAACCGAAACCGACCCGAAAAAGTTTCGGTTTTTCGGTTTCGGTCGTTTTTTGGTTCGGTTTTTTCGGATTTTCGCTCACTAGTTTTTGAGTTTTTTGCCAAAATGGCTCTTTCAGCACAATTAATGCCCAGAATGGGCTACCTTTCTGAAATATTCCCAAAATGGTCTACTTTCGAAAAACGACCGATCGAAATGATTAAAACGACCGGTCGTTTTATTATTGAACTCTCTGGAACAATTTGGACAATAAACGACCGATCGAATTGGACAATACGACCGGTCGTTTTTTAGACAAAAACGATCGGTCGTTATGTACATTTCGATCGGTCGTTTTTCAGAAATAGTTGTACTTAAAAAACTCATCTCATTTCTGCAGACCACTGTACTCATCTCATTACCACTGTAAAAAAAAAAAAAACAGACCTCTTAGATCATTTTAGGGCAAATCTCAGATCTCTTCCAAAACAGGTAAAAGCTCAATATTTTGTGTTGTTGGAGTATTATTTGAGTAAAATTGTTAATTTTACCGTGTGGTTATCGAAATGAAAAATCCTACAATTATGTGTTATTGGGGAGGTACGATAATGGAAACTATTAGCGAGGGGTTATCTTATGATATTTCTTATAAATTTTTTTTTAAGGTATCTAGAAACACGACATACGACCAATTTTTGGAAAATTTGTTTAAGGTACTTGATGTATCATCGACTTCAAATCGTTTGAGTTTAACATGTCGTTATCCATATCTGACTACACTTACTGAGTTTAAATATATGCGATTGGCTGTTGATGATAATGATTCGTTGGAAACCATGCTTGAGTTAATAGAAGAAAATGGAAGAACGTTTATAGAGTTATATGTTGAAATTGAGCAAGTTTACTCTTCTGATCAAGATTACGGGTTGTATTATAATATTCTTTCCACTAATGAAATCGGTACATCAAGTGGAACACCCATTCGACAATAGTCAATGCATGAAATCGGTACATCAAGTAGAACACCCATTCGACAAGAGCCAATGCTAGAGGTATATTCTGAGAACAACGAACCAGATTTGACACATTTGGATGCAGTGTGTCGATTGGCAGATAATATTGGTTGGTCGATAGAACTTGGGGATGAACCAGAGGATGAAGATCCGGACTTCAATATTAACGAAAACGAGTCTGACGATGACGAAGAAAATGTAGAAGAAGTTGAGTACGAAGAATTATCATCTGAAATGGGCTTGTATATGGATGAGGATGAAAACGACCAATCAAGTGGGTCACAATTGGCGAATAATACTATCCTCGATGAAATTCCTATGCATCAACCAATGTCAAGTTTGTTTAATGAACCGTTCGACACTCAAGAAAATTATAGTAACCAGAGACGAAATTATATGATGTATCCTGGATTTTGGGATCCTCAAGTTAATGATCCTTTTATTGGTCTTTTATTTAGGGATAAAGAAATGTTGAAAAAGGGAATAAAACTTTGGTCAATCAAACGTAACATCCATTTTTCCACTAAAAGTTCGAAGGCAAAATTTTGGGAAATTCGTTGTAAACTGGCCGAAACTCAACAATGCAAATGGAAACTACGAGCTTCACTAAGAAAGAAACATGGATTTTTTGAAGTGTCGGTGTACAACGGTCCTCATACATGCATTCATGCCGAGCTTACAACTGATCATCCACAGTTAGATTCCAATCTTGTTGCCCAAACCATTCGAAATGCCATCACAACTAATCCTATGATGAAGATTTCATTAGTTAAAGAGATTGTGAATGCCCGCTTTGAAATGTCAGTTTCATACAAAAAAGCTTATTTGGGTAAACAAAAAGCAATCGCAGAGATATTTGGTAATTGGGAAGACTCGTATAAGGTTTTACCTAAATTTATGAAAGCGCTTCAAAAGTATAATCCCGGTACCGTTGCTTCTTATGAGACCACGCCAGTTTACGATGTGGTAGGAAATCCAGTGGGTGAGGTATTGAACAGATTTTTCTTCACATTTAAGGCCGTTATTGATGCATTTCAGTATTGTAGGCCAGTTATCGCTATTGATGCTACTCACTTATATGGGAAGTATAAAGGTAAGATTTTGTTGGTCATGGCATCGGATGCAGATAATCATGTTTTTCCCATTGGTTGTGCATTTGTCGCTGAGGAGAGTACAATTTCGTGGAGCTATTTTCTTTCTAACATTATGCGACATGTGATTAAAGAGCGCGTGAATATTTGTTTAATTTCGGATAGACATGCTGGTATTCTAAGTGCAGTGAGAGGAGTTTGGCGTGGTCAAGGTTTTGTTCATCGATATTGTTCAAATCATTTTTTGGATAATTTTAAGAAAGCTTTCAAAGGAGATCCTGACTTACACAAGTTAGCGGAGAACGCCATTTGGGAATTACAAGAAAGAAAATTGAAAAGAATCATGGAAGCAATAAAAGTCATGAATCCTCAAGCATATCAATGGTTGATAAGAGAGCCTGCGGAAAAATGGTCATATTTTCATGATAAAGGGAGGCGACATGGTAACATGACCACAAACATGGCTGAAATTTTCAATAATATTTTAAAAGCTGCTCGTAATTTACCAATCACTGCTGCTGTGCAGCTTATTTTCTATAAGTTGGTACACTATTTTTGCGAGTGGAAAAAGATATTAATCGGGATGAGAAACAGCGGCACAAGATATGGTCCCAATATCCTTAAAATTTTAGAGAAACGTAGGTCGGACATTGGTCATACCAATGTTACTTTCGATTATGAAAGAGGGGTTTATTCCGTGTGTACAAGTTCAAGAAATTCCAGGGGAGGCAATACTCAAGTTGTCGACTTTTCACTTTTCACTTTTCACTTTTCACTTTTCACTTTGGCACAAGATATGGTCCCAATATCCTTGATTTCGGCCATCTTAAAAGACCTAAACCTTGTTCCCGGTGGAACCCTTTTCAAGAACAAGGATAAACACATTTGGGACACCTCTTATCTTGCCCAAATGTCAATAAAATTCAACACTACCGCCAAGACCATTACTTGGTTCGGTAAACGAGTGTCCGGCCCCGACTACACTACTCTTTCCGCCGAAGAGGAAGAGTATGTCGGCCCTAAGGCCACACCGCAAGCCGCTCGTGAGGACGTGCCTATTTCCTCCGAGTCCCTTCCCCCGTCTCACATTCCTTCCTCTTCTCGTCCCACTCGAGGTCGAGGAAAAGCTCAAGTCGGATCTTCCAACCGTCCTCCGCGCACCGAACAATTTTACGACGATCTATACATCGACCAATATCAAAATGCGCGACTCCACCGACGCATGTTTCGCTCCATGAACACAAGTCAAGAAGACTTGGACGAAATTGATAGGATAAGCACCGAGCAACGGGCAAAGTTCTACGGGTATTTTCCCGATCTAGCCGGTCCCGCCGATGACGCCGATGAAGAGGACGACGCGACCTCCCACCGCGACTAGGCGGTTATTTTTTTTATGTTTTTGATGATGTCAAAGGGGGAGAAATACCCTCTTTTATTTTGCGTTGTATTTCCTTTGTTTTTCATTTTATTTCGAACTGCGTTGTTTTTGATGTAATAAGTAGCAAACGCTTTGCAATTATGTTATGAATCTTTTTTATGTTGCTATTTATCATTACGTGTTAAATTGTATGACGTTGTGAGATTGCGTATTTATAATTCTAGAAATGCGATTTTGATGTTATTATAACTTGTGCGCATATATATCTAGTTGATTGGGTTATTTGTGTTGTTTTTCATTTGTGGCGATTGACCGTTTTTAGACAAAACTATGGCCAATTTTTCGCTTGCATTTGATCGTTCGTTTTCCTTAATCGTTTAGCTTTGTTTAACTTCGTTTTAAATCGGATGTTTTAAATCGGATGTTTAGTAAAACGTCACCTACACATCTTATACTAAACATATTAATTTACGACATCATTTTATGTGATAATACTTGTGCTATAAATCTTCCGGACAATCCGATGTACTAAACATATTAATTTACATCATTTTTTAAGGGATCATGTTCGAAAAGGGGATCATGTTTTTATATATTTTTTGCCAAATCAGTGTCGAAAAGTGCCAAAAATTCTTTGTTCTGTAAATTGTTTACAGTCGATCGGTCGACTGTGAAAAACGACCGATCGTTTATCCACAGACGACCGATCGTTATTAAAAAACGATCGATCTAATAAATCCAAATTTCTTCCAGTGAGTTCACAAGAAAAACGATCGATCGTTTTTCAGAAACGACCGATCGTTTTAGGTATGATTTCTTCCAGAGAGTTCACCATAAAAACGACCGATCGAAATGTACATAACGACCGATCGTTTTTGTCTGAAAAACGACCGGTCGTATTGTCCAATTCGACCGATCGTTTATTGTCCAAATTGTTCCAGAGAGTTCAATAATAAAACGACCGGTCGTTTTAATTATTTCGATCGGTCGTTTTTCGAAAGTAGACCATTTTGGGAATATTTCAGAAAGGTAGCTCATTCTGGACATTAATTGTGCTGAAAGAGCCATTTTGGCAAAAAACTCCTAGTTTTTATTGTTTTGGTGCATTGAACTGTTGTTTTGACTATATTTATGTGTTATTATTACTTACTCCTAATGAGTACCAACTAACTAGACAGTACTAGTTGTTATTGTTTGGTGCACTGACAAATTGTTTTAATTATATTTATGTGCTATTAATACTTGCTCCAAATAAGTACATAGTACTTGGTAGTAGTAGTTTTTATGGTTTTGGTGCATTAAACTATTAGATTTAATTAGTTTTATGATTATCTATTAGCTTTCTTAGTTTCACTTTCGTTTAATTTTGACGCACAATAAATTTTATCTAAATGAATGGGCATTTACATAATTACATTCCAAGTATGTATGTATTAGGCCAAAACCAATTCTAATCCATTTTTAATGAATTTGAGCAAAAGAGTATGATCCATCATGTTTAAAGTTGGGGAAAAAATCATATTATGTGGATTCTGATGGTTCCATGGCTATTATCAACTCGATGAGAAAAGATAAGTTAACATTTAGTAGTATCCGTAATTTCATAGTCGAGGAGGTTACGAGGAATGATACTTGTAAGACTTATGTAGTTATGTGCATTATGGTTACGAATGTACGTTCAAGTTCAGGTCATAAAGTAAGTCTCACTCGCGAGATAGACAGTGATAAACGAAACAGGGTTAGTATCATTAACATAAGGCCCTCGAGTGTTATAATTGTTACGACATCAGACATATCATCATAAGTGAATAGACTTTAAGTCCACAAGCGCCTAGCCTAGGCTCACAACCTTTTGCGTTTGTTACAACCAACTAGCGGAAAGTTATTATAAAACATGTTTTAAACTTTCACTCACTTCTAGATAAGAGTCCCTATTGATTACTCTTTTACAATGCTATACCATCTATCAAGATGTATAAATTCCTCTCGAATGATATACCGAACAAAGAATTTCTAGAAGTGTATCCTATAAGTTAATAGGCTTGTATGAGGCTTTTCTCGTTTAGGTTGTGTCTTTGATATGAACACAATGACCTCCTTTTACAGTGCATGAGTACTACCCGTGATAGACTTGGTTCCTTTTCATCCTTGAGTCGATTACAAAAACATCTTTTCAGCTCTGCCGTCTCTGCATGCGTGTAACCAGTTACAAAATTCCCATGTATAAGTATAACCGGTTATGCCGGATCGTTATCAATTTGCACTTGCTTATTTCATGACGTTTTGACCTTCCTTATAAGCTTGATTTCGTTTTGATAGCTCTTCATAGTTTTTTTTTAAGTTCTTCAAATATGAATATATCATTTCCCAATCATTTGAAAGATATTACGAGTGTATAACACCGTCATGAATTTTTCTTTGTCGAAAATGTTTCTTCTTTCTTCAATGCAGAACCATTATAAAAATTTAAACTTATTCATAAATCCAAATTTACGCTTTGATGGCAGCGAATCCATAGGAATGATTATTAACCTTCAATTGTTGTAGAAAAATTCTACCATATGGAAAAACGGAGGAATTCTCCAAACAAAAAATATTAAACAACTTTGAAGGCAAGGGATAACTTCGACTCTGTTTGTTGTTAAGTCATCTCGTTGGAGACCTGCTTGATTAACTAAGACTAAGTCGGCCTTTCTCGGTTCAATGGATGAGTTTGGCGAGGGGATGTCGGTACCCCCTCGTCCGGACCGATATCAACCCCACAGCTGGCGATCCGGGCCTGTCAACCATGGGTAACGCGTCACCCCGGATCTTGAGGGGCCGGACCGTGTCCAGGCCGGCCCGGAGAAGCTTGTCGAGTACACTTCCCCAATTAATGCTGCTGCTCCCTTGGGGGACCCTTTACGTGTTTCATCGACGTGGCCCAATCACAGGCCAGCCCTGTGAGCCCCGGCCGATGAACAGTACCATTGTCAGAGTCATAAATGACCTGAAGCCGTTGGATCTTTATTAGACAGTGCAGTGATCCAAGGGCTAATACGCCTCTGATCAGACTATAAATACCCCCCACTAATACCAATTAGAGGGGGACACAAAAAGACAGAGAGGAGAGATAAAGCTAAAACAACCCGGACCACCAGAATATCAACCGTGACACCTGACGTCACGACTTGTAACTGGACCAATCCCTCACCCTTAACTATATTCCTACCTTCAGTCTATACTAATACTGACTTGATCGTCGGAGAGGGAAAACCTGGTACCAACCCCGGGCCCCTGTTCGTTTCTTGTGCAGGCACAAAAGAACACCTCGCCATTGAAGGAGACATCAACCGAAGCAGATACCTTGGAAGATCGGAGCCGACGCGAATAAAATATATAAGCCGAGCTTGGGAAGAAAAGCAGGCTCGCCAATTGGCGCCGTCTGTGGGAATTTTACGCGCTAGCTCCGACAATCCGTTTTCAAGGAACCATGACAGATAATGATCAGTATGAAAGCCCGCCCCCACGGCAGGTCCCGGCATTTGGAATGCCGAGAACCCTCTCTTTTGGCATGCCGGGAAATGCGCCTGAGGGGCAGCCTGCTCCGCTCACTGCGGTCCAGGGGACGCCCCGATTGCGCGACGAGCTGACTCGCATGATGTTAGAGATCCATGAGAAGGAACTCGTTGCCTTGGCGGCTCAAAAGGTGTTGATAGCCGCAATGATGGCATCTGAGCCTGAACCCGGCTCTCGTGGCGAAGCGCAGCCAGAGCCCGTTCGCATCCCCACCAAGAGCGTGATGTCGCAGTTGGGAACCCTCGAGACGACCCCCCCTAGAGGTTCCTGAGGAGCCGGCTAGGGAAGAGGAGTCAAGGCGTTCCGACGAGGGGAGTTCGCGCCGTATAAACGACCGAAGCGTACACTCACGAATCAGTCGGCCAGGTGATGGTCACGATTCACAGCTAGCTTCGAGTCATGCACGGACTGAAAGCCCTCCCCGGAGGAGAAGGCGGGGTCGTCGCGCTGGCCGAGATGAAGTCGCGGACGAGGCAGCGCTAAAAATCGTTGCCTCCACCCGCAGTACCCCGTTCTCAGATGAGATAGAGTACAGTGCGCCCCCCGGAAATTTTACTGCCCCCGTTCTCCAAGTTTTCAATGCAGATTCTGACCCGGAAGCCCACCTCCGGCACTATCGATACCAGATGAGCCACTGGTCTCACCTCGATCGCCTTATGTGTAAATGCTTCCCCGCCAGCCTGGGGAGGCTCGCAAGTAAATGGTTCCAGTCTCTGCCTGCCAACTCTATCCACTGTTGGGATGATCTGGCCTATGATTTTGCACACCGGTTCATCAACTTGAAGGAAAGGGTTGCCCAACCGGAGCAGCTGTACCAAGTGAGGGCCCAACCCAAGGAGACCCTCGAGAGTTACGATAATCGGTTTTGGCAGAAGCACGCTGAGTGTGCCGAATGCCCCGATTCTACTGCTATAGCTGCTCTCAGGCAGAACATGATCGTGGGAAGCAGGATCCGCAACGAAATGATAGCAACCCCTCCTGGCTCAGTTTCCCAGCTCCGGTCACTAATCAAACAACATGTCGATATCGAGAAAGACATGAGATCTGATGGAGCGACGCGTTCAGTCGCCAGCATCGAGCAGCCTCGGGGAGGAGCCGTCTCAAGGAGCATCCGGTGAGATCGCCCCATAGCGGAGAGGTTGGAGAGACCGCTAACGAAGGAGATACTGGTACACACTGATTCCCAATTAGTCAGTAGCCAGATCAGTGGTGAATTCCAAACGAAGGACGAAAGGATGGCAAAGTACGTGGCCATCGCCTCCGAAATACTCCAGAGCTTCGAGTATCGGGAGATCGTCAACATCAACAGAAATGAAAACACCCACGCCGATGCACTAGCGACCCTAGCCTCGGCCATGAGTGATAAAAAGGAGCGAGTCATCACCGTAGAATACGTCCCTTCGCCTAGCATTGAAGCTAAGGCACGAGTTAACGTAGTGACTGACCTCTCGTCGGAGCCGAGCTGGATGGATCCCATCATCGAATACCATCGCACAGGAAACCTCCCCGAAGATAAGAAAGATGCTGAAAAGATAAGAAGAAAGGCACTGGGGTTCTGGTTGGCCCCCTGCGATAAAGTTTATAAAAGGTCGTTCTCCGGGCCCTACCTGCTCTGCGTCCATCCCGATATGGTAGTGAGGGTCATGGAGGAGATTCACGAAGGAATGTGTGGGAGCCACACCGGGGGCAGGTCGCTAGCCAACCGTGCCTTAACTCACGGATATTGGTGGCCCCTCATGCAAAAGGATTCTAAAACATTCGTGCTCAAATGCGAGAAGTGCCAGAAATACGCCCCCATACCTAGAGCCCCGACCCAAAAGATGAGCAGCGTGACTTCGCCTTGGCCCTTTGCCCAATGGGGCATGGACATCGTCGGATCATTCCCTCGGGCCCCAGGAGGCAAAAAGTTCCTCCTCATGGTCACCGACTACTTCTCGAAGTGGGTCGAAGCTGTGGCATTAGCAAAGATAACGGAGGCCGAGGTGATCAGGTTCCTCTGGAGGGATGTAATCACGAGATTCGGAATCCCCTACTCGATAGTGGCAGATAATGGGGGTCAGTTCACCGGAGCCAAGTTAAAAGCGATGTATGCGAAGTACCGCATCAGGAGCTATTATTCCACCCCTTCGTATCCTCAAAGCAACGGCCAAGCTGAAGTGTCGAATAAGACCATCCTCGACGGAATAAAAAGGAGGCTAAACGAGTCCAAAGGACGATGGGCTGATGAGCTGCAGCACGTCCTTTGGGCCTACCGGACGACGAGAAGACGGGGCACCCAGCAAACGCCCTATAGCCTTACCTACGGGATGGAAGCTGTCATCCCATTAGAAATCGGACTCCCCTCTCTCAGAACCGACATGGTGGAGAACGGCCTGAACGAAAAAATGATGGGCCTCGAACTCGAATATGCTAAAGAACGAAGGGAAGTCGCGGCCATCCGTAACGCCGAATACAAGAATGAGCTGGGGCGTTCCTATAACAAAAGAGTGAACGCCATACGCTTCCAAGACGAAGACCTCGTGCTACGGAAAGTAAACAACAACACAAGGGTGCAGTCCGACGGCAAGCTAGGCCCCAACTGGGAAGGCCCCTACCGAATCCTCGGTGCGGCGGGCAACGGGGCCTACCTATTAGGTCGCCTCCCCAACGATGTCCCGATAGATCGACCTTGGAACGTCAATAACCTAAGGAAGTACTATCAATAGGGCTCGACTTTTGCGTTTTGATGTAAATAAGAGTACGATGTAAATGTGCCTGAGGGCTTAATGAATAAAACTGTTGTTATTCCGAAATCATCCCGTCTTACATTTTCAGTTTATTTCACAAGTGTTTCAGAACACAAGCCTATACGGCACCCCGTCTTACAAGTGTTTTAGAACACGAGCCTATACGGCAACCCGGCTTACATTTTCAGTTTATTTCACAAGTGTTTCAGAACACGAGCCTATACGGCAACCCGGCTTACATTTTCAGTTTATTTCACAAGTGTTTCAGAACACGAGCCTATACGGCACCCCGACTTACATTTTCAGTTTATTTTATAAGTGTTTCAGAACACGAGCCTATACGGCATCCCGGATTATATTTATTTGAATTTTTCAGTTCATTTAAATCTTACTAGTGTTTCAGAACACGAGCCTATACGGCATCCCGGATTATATTTATTTGGATTTTTCAGTTCATTTAAATCTTACTAGTGTTTCAGAACACAAGCCTATACGGCACCCCGGTTTATATTTATCTGGATTTTTGAGTTCATTTAAATCTTACAAGTGTTTCAGAACACACGAACCTATATGGCACCCCGGATTATATTTATTTTCTAAAGTATTAATTCGAAGTGCGAGCTATATAAAATGAGTGCCCCAATGCCGAAGCATACCGGCCCACTCATTGGGGGCACGTACACACAGGAACGTACATGCATCGGAAGTAAAAAAAAAAAAAACAGAAGAATAAAAGACAAGTCCAAAATTGTTTTTTCATTTTAAGAAGCTATTACAAGCTAAGTGCAAAAAAGAAATTACACCACAGAACAGGAAATAAAACTATCCTAGGTAGCCCCGTCGTCATCATCCTCGTCCTCTTCGTCGGAGAGAGCTCGAGGAGTGAGGGGAACCACCTCGGGAACGGGAGCCGAGGGGGCAGGGACGATGATGTTGTCCATATTCCACACCGGATGATCCGGTCCCGCCCTCAGAAAGGCAGCTGCCTCGGTCCACCCTTCGACATAGAAGGAATTGAATTCCTTCTGTGTCTTTGAGGCCCAGGCGGCACTCAGCTCGGCTTGACCAGTTTGGACTGCCGTCTTTATCTTATCGGCTATGCCAGCCTCAGCCTCTTTTAGAGCCGCCTCCGCAGCCTGGGCACGCTCCTCGGCCTCCACCCTAGCTTTCACGGCCTCAACCCTTCGAGCCTCAATCGAGGCATTAAGGTCCTCGGCCTCCTCCGCCCTTTTCTGGGCCTCCTCCGCCCTTTTCTGGGCCTCCTCCAGAAGCCTGGCATTAGCCTCGGCCTTCTCGGACCATGATCTCACCTGCCGGCCTTGGTGATAGACATATTGGTTCATCATCAAGTAGGCCTACAAATGGAAGAAGCAAAACACTTGGCAAAATATTTGAGAAATAAAAGGAAACATACGAAATAAGCACTGTGAGGAGTTTCGTACCTGAGGTATCATGGCCATAGCCGATGCCCAAAGGTCACGTCCCTAGTCAGTCTCGACGCTTTGCTGCTGGAGCGCAGCCAAAGCCAGTAGGCCGGCGGACGGATGAGCCTCCATTATGCTCTTCACCCCCGTGGTCGCCTTCACCTCCTCGGGTGTTCGCACAGGCATCCTGTGAAACGGAGAAGAAGAGGAGGAACCCGAGCTTTGAGTAGGGCCCAACGTCACCTTCGGCCTCTCCTCCACCACCACAACCTCAGACGGGGGGCTCCCCCCAGCCCTGGACTTCTTTCCATCACGAAGGGGCCTCGTCCCCTCCACCTTCCTCTTCCCAAGCTAGGCCTTGCGGGCGGTCCGATCAAGCCTGGCCTTAGCTGCCATCTCATCCGCAGCATCGGCACCGGGTAGAGGTACGACAACCTCCTTTTCCCCCGCCACGACCGCCACCTCATCCCTAGCTTCTTTCACCCCCTCCTCTATAGCCTCGGGCTGAATGACCTCACCCCCGCCGTTGCCCCTCTCGACAACCTCATCGTCATCCCCCTCCTCCCCTTCTTCCACCTCCTCGTCCTCCTCGTCAGAACGGACCACCTACACAGGCCATACAAGAAAGAAGTTAGAAAAATTAACACAAATTTCTAACACAATTTAGCTAAGTGTAAAAGTGCAAAACTGGAGTTATTGAAGCACAAAAGGCAACGTACCCAGGTCCGTGAGGTGCCTAAGGTTGGTCCGGAGGGTTCGGCCTCAGTGATGTTGTCTTCCAAGCGAAGGGGACTCCCCGCGGTGGGCTCTCGAGACCTCAAGGGAGTTACCTCTGTCAGAGGCTTCCCATACTGGTCTATATAGTTGCGGGTACCGTCCGGCCCCACCCTATAGTGGAGGACGGTACCATCCGGCCGGGTCTCAAAGTGAACCCCGGCCGATGTAGGAGCGGAAGAGACCACCGTCACGACCTTCGCCTTGCTGCTTAGCTTAGGCTTCGCCTTCGGCTTCATCGCCTTTTTAACCACAGGCGTTGCCCCGGCATCGGCCTCCTCTTCTACCTTGGGAGGGAGGGTCGACTCCAGACCCTTCTCCTTCTCCCATCTTTCCCTGGAATATCCCACGGGACAGAAGGTCCTATGGGGCCATTTGAAGCTGTTCCCCTTGCAGGAGGTGGGGGAGCCACAAATTAGCAGACGCTCCTCATCGCGCGCCCCTACGTCGGTCCCGTCTGGACCCCACCAATTAAGAGCCACCTCCAACGACTCTATGTTGGGTTCGCCCAGGCCCCTCAGCTTAGAGGCCACTGTGAATTTATTTTCCTTGGTGCTCATCACCCTCCCCGGCCTGGTTGGCAGAACCAGGTCGTCGCGGTGGAGCCAGTGCCCTTCCACCACGACTACATCTTGCGTGTAACCCCGATTCGAATCGGAGTTACCCGTAATCAGCTGATTATGGGACCGGCACCTCAGGTAGGGCTGCCGGCTCTTAGATTGGGAGCTTGGCTCGGTCTGCAAGAATTCATAGCAGGCCAAGAGCTCTCTGAGCCCTAATGGTTCCGGGATGGCCGGGCCCAGCATGACACTTAGGGCCTCTATTCCGGCGCAGATCCGGTGCGCCTGCAGAGGCCACTGGCATGGAAGAGTCTGCGTCCAGGCGCAGAGCTCCGCCAGTAGCTCCGGAATGGGGAGGTGGGTACCCCCGTATAGAAGAGTAGAGAGGGAGAGAGTTACCATACTCTTGGGATCAGCCACGATCCCGTTCACCTCATCTGCAGTCGCACAGGTCCGAAGTCGGAACTCCCCCCCTATGCCGCATAGTTGACAAAACTCGTCCAGGTCAGCCCCGTCCTGCCTGACCATGATGCTGTTGTCGTTTACTGCCACGGATATGGCCGGATCGATAACCATCTCCCGGAATGGCAAGGCGTTTGCCATTACCTCAAGGCGCCGTGGTTGCGGGGCAACCATCGGGCCTTTTCCAGCTCCGTGTTTGATAACCATGACGGCTAGATGTTTGATGAAATCTGCTAAGTGTGAAGGAAGAGAGAGAATGGTCTGCTGTGTGAAAATTTTAGTGAGAGAGTGAGAAGGTCAAAATGAGATTTCACTGAGGGTATTTATAGACCCCCACCAGAAGATGAAAAGACATTTACCAGAAGGTGAAAAGACAGTGGCGGTTCATTACACAAACTCCCACAAATAAATGCTGCCACTCAATCGATGCAGTACACGTGTACAGCAAATAGAGGTCAACCGCCAAGTGTCACTCACCAGCCGTTTTAACATTGATGGCATTGATGGAATCGAAGGGACAGAGGCGGCGCCTCATAAATGCACAATGGGCGTGCTCCACGTGTCAAAAATTTCAGAATATGAGAACACGTGTCGGACTACGCCGAGACGTCTCCACACCGTCAAGCGTAAGAATACAATGACCGGAGCCCCCGTAACGACTAAAAGTCCCCGAAGACCTCGTCCCTAACGACGACTCCGGACAGGGAGCTGTTGGCGAGGGGATGTCGGTACCCCCTCGTCCGGACCGATATCAACCCCACAGCTGGCGATCCGGGCCTGTCAACCATGGGTAACGCGTCACCCCGGATCTTGAGGGGCCGGACCGTGTCCAGGCCGGCCCGGAGAAGCTTGTCGAGTACACTTCCCCAATTAATGCTGCTGCTCCCTTGGGGGACCCTTTACGTGTTTCATCGACGTGGCCCAATCACAGGCCAGCCCTGTGGGCCCCGGCCGATGAACAGTACCATTGTCAGAGTCATAAATGACCTGAAGCCGTTGGATCTTTATTAGACAGTGCAGTGATCCAAGGGCTAATACGCCTCTGATCAGACTATAAATACCCCCACTAATACCAATTAGAGGGGGACACAAAAAGACAGAGAGGAGAGATAAAGCTAAAACAACCCGGACCACCAGAATATCAACCGTGACACCTGACACCACGACTTGTAACTGGACCAATCCCTCACCCTTAACTATATTCCTACCTTCAGTCTATACTAATACTGACTTGATCGTCGGAGAGGGAAAACCTGGTACCAACCCCGGCCCCTGTTCGTTTCTTGTGCAGGCACAAAAGAACACCTCGCCATTGAAGGAGACATCAACCGAAGCAGATACGTTGGAAGATCGGAGCCGACCCGAATAAAATATATAAGCCGAGCTTGGGAAGAAAAGCAGGCTCGCCAGAGTTCTTTGCGGAAGTGTGAACTAGAGACGACTTACTTTGGAAGCGGAACACGAATTTTTTTAGCTATCGGGTTCTTTTTTTCCAAACAACGTTTCTCCATCTATTTTTTTAGTCGAGCCTCTCTCTCTATGTCATTATACCTTGAGAAGTAAAAAGAATCCCATCTCTCATCCTGCCCTAGGGATGTCAATTTTTCGGGTTTTAACCCGACCTGACCCGCCACGGGTCGGGTAAAATGCAATTTTATTTGGATCGGGTCGGATCAAATTGGATAAAAATGCAGCTTAAAAAGTGAAAGTTAAAAAATATAACTTTAACAACTTAATACTCTCTCACTTCTCTCTCTATTATACATTAATTTATGTCTTTCTTATGTAGTAATGATATAGTAATACATATATGTATATTTTAATGGTTTACTAAATAAATCTTATATACATTAATTAATGATATTTATGTTAAATGTTAATGTATTAATTAATGACTAACATATTATCCTCATTATTTTTAGAAGAATTTACGGGAAATAAATCATCATATCAATCATATACATTTATATTACACTTTTACATATAACAATGTTTTAATTGGTGAAATTAATGAGCCTAAGATAATTCAATAAACATGAAAATGTCAAAAATAAATTGTAAAATTTAAATCGCTAAATTAATATGAAAGGTTATTTAATGCCCATTAGTATTTATATAATATTTTTCTAAATCAAATAATTTTTTTTTACCATATGAGTTTTTAACAAATTCTCTTTCAAATCTTGACATTTATTAGATTTATTTTTCAAAGAAAAAAAAAGTATTGTAAAAAAACGGGTCAAATGGGTCGGATCGGATTAAATTAGTAAAAGTGTAACTTTGTACATGAGTCGGATTGTATCGGGTTTTGAATGATCCGACCCAATTGGTATCCCTGGGCTGCCCACTTGAGATTTTGATATGATTGCATCACAATTATTTTTTCAGAATCTTTTTTGAACATGTGCAGAAAAAAGTACATGTACGACTTCTGAGGGATTCAACTCTACCCAATTCCATAAACTTTCTTACTGATAATAATAACTTAAATTCAATTTAGAATAATGACTTTCAGAAAATTGTACCCGAGGATACAATGCTTTGAAAACGAAATATACTAGCAACGTAGTTTAGGATACAATGCCTTAAAAACTAAGTAAACCAGCAACGCAGTTTCGTTTACAAATACAACCAATACCCATTGTATCCGAAAACGAAGTTGGTTGTATTTGTAGGATATTGGATCTCATTTTCATATAAATGTAATGATGCATAAAACTTCATGTTCTTTAATTTATTATATACAAAGATAGTATCATTTTCGTTTGTAGTATGATTGCCTATGATAGATATAAATTGTTTTGTATATCTAACAGGGATCAAGTCGAAGGAGAAGATAGAGAAGACAGGCGAATGGTTAACGAGTTTTGCCAAGTCCATTAACTTGCCATTCTCTTTTGAAACAGTTATGGTTTTGGATACGTTACACCTCAACAGTGAAGATTTCAAAATAGAGGAGGACGAAACAGTTGCAGTCTATACATCATATTTTTTAAGAACCATAATTGCTAGGCAAGATAGTCTGGAATCTTTGATGAGATTGCTAAAAGATATAAACCTGTGTATATCTGTGGTCATTGAAGTTGAGGCAAATCACACTTCACCTTTCTTTGTGAAGAGATTCATTGAGTCCTTATTATTTTTTGGCGCTTATTTTGATTGTTTTGGAGATTATATGGACTCGGACGATCCACACCGTACAGTGACAGAATCAATTTATTTTGGTGAGGGAATACAAAACATTATTTCAGCTGAAAGTGATGAACGGACAATAAGGAATGCGAATATTAGCGGTGGAGGTTATTTTTTGCACGTTTTGGAATGATCGAGGAAGAGATCAGTACAGCGTCGTTGTACCAAGCGAGTTTGCTAGTTAAGAATTTTAGTTGTTGAAGTTCTTGTTCTTTTGGAATGGATGAGAAGTGTCTTGCGGTCGGATGGAAGGGAACGCCACTTTTTTCTATTTCTGCTTGGAAATTTGCTCATCAAGAATGAAATAAGTTTTTTTCCCGGTTAGTAATGAAATAAGTTTTACGATTGTTGTTTCTCATTTTTCCTGTAGTTCAGAATATTATTGAAGTCTAATTAATCATATATTCGACATCCATCATTATTGAGTTCTGACACTCTTGATGGTTTATAGTTTGATTATGTACTTCAGGAATCGAATCAAGACAAAAACAAAATTAGTTAGTTTTTGAGTTTGGTGCTATCATCTTTTTAGAAATTTGACGAGATTTTTGTTCTCTTTTCATGATTATGGTTCATTTGAGCCCTTTTTGTTTGTCCTCAACAAATTTTCATCATTGGTATTATTATTTTCTATGCTAAGAAATGGCAATCTGGCCAGAGGGTCACCTAATCCAGAGGAGGTTTGTTCAAGAGAAGCAAAATTATAGTGGTGCTTTTCTGTAGTGGTAGTGGTGCTTTTACAATCTTCAAGTTTTATTTGTTTTTGTTTGTTGTTTCTGGGGAGTGCATAATTGTACATTTTTATCGGTTTTCACTGCATAAACGTTTCCAAGAGACCATACTTTCTTCGTTAAGGATTTATTTTCATTCTTTCTCGATAAATCTTGGTAGTAACAAAAAGTAAGTTTCTTTTCGAAGATAAAAGAAAAAGAAAATTACTTATTTGATTCATCATCAATCAAACTGATGCATGTTTTGCAACTGCTTTGTCAATCTTAATTTGTGTGAAATTCTTCTCAAAAACTCCTACAGCAAAACTCAGTCCGGTTAGCATAATTTAAAATTACTTTTTTTAATTAATGGGCAACATTTGTACATGTTCTTTATTTTGATACGTTTAAATTAAAAATAATACTTACCACATCACCAAAGTGGCTGTAGTTTAGTGGTAAGAATTCCACGTTGTGGCCGTGGAGACCTGGGCTCGAATCCCAGCAGCCACAATATTTATTTTTTTATTTCCAAATTATATACACAACTTACTATGTTACACGAGCAGGTGAATTTCGTGTTTATTCCACACTAATAAGGTTTTATTTTTCCAATTAAACCCACCTAAACTGACTTGAGCAGCCACAATATTAATTTTTATTTTCAAATTATATACACAACTTATGTTACATATTAACAGGTGCCACAATATTTATTTTTTTATTTCCAAATTATATACACAACTTACTATGTTACACGAGCAGGTGAATTTCGTGTTTATTCCACACTAATAAGGTTTTATTTTTCCAATTAAACCCACCTAAACTGACTTGAGCAGCCACAATATTAATTTTTATTTTCAAATTATATACACAACTTATGTTACATATTAACAGGTGCCACAATATTTATTTTTTTATTTCCAAATTATATACACAACTTACTATGTTACACGAGCAGGTGAATTTCGTGTTTATTCCACACTAATAAGGTTTTATTTTTCCAATTAAACTCACCTAAACTGACTTGAGCAGCCACAATATTAATTTTTATTTTCAAATTATATACACAACTTATGTTACATATTAACAGGTGAATTTCGTATTTACTCCACACTAATAAGTTTTTTTTCCAATTAAACATATTTTTTTCCTTTGAAGAAGTGGGTAAAGAGGAAAATATCATTGAAAGTAGTTTCTCACCATTGAGCATAAAATCTCCTTGTTATCATGTAAAATCAGTTTAGGTATTTTTGATTGAAAATAGTATTGGTGTAAAACAAGCCCAAAAATGCACCTTTCTATCATGTCAAGTCAGTTTTTCAAAATACAAGTATAGTGCTTAATTAAAATTTTTCCTATTCCTTAAGCATTATGGTGTATTTTCAAAGGAACATTCAGATTTTTTTTAAGTGCATTTTTGTTGCAAGTTCACAAATTGCTTAGTGGTCCTCCTGGGAAACGATCTGTGCATACATTCGGTATACGAATCATGCCTTTTTGTCGCAATCTCATAAGTTTCTTACTGGGTCTTCGGGTAAAGATCTGTGCATACATCTGGTGTATGAATCATGCCAAAATACCCATACTTGAAATGCACGTCTGATTTATACGCCATATGCAAAAGCATCTACTCAAAATACCCTGCCCGTGCTTTCGAATGCAAATGAGCTAAGATACCGATTTCTATATATAAAGTAACGTTACTGAATTTAGAACAACAATTTCTTTACCAGATTTTACTGCAATCACAAATCCAAACGCACAATCCTGATTTTTCGCGTCTGAACTAATAGTAATTACAACCTCGGTTGGTCTCTGATCAGCTGGATTTCCTAACCCTTTACAGCTTGTTTAAGCAGTTAACAATAACAAATTACGACGACTGTTCATATAACTTTGAGACGAGTGCTCTTCAACATACAAACAAATTGTATATTAGGCTCCATATAAGCTAAAAAGAACATTTACTACTCACCAATTTTCTAATTTTTTGTAAAACTAATCACGATGTTTTCCATACGAAGTAGTATCTTATCAGTGGCTACAAATCACAAGAAAAAAACAACTAAATCAGAAAACTTTTGATCATTGATTATAGAACCCTGAGGCCACAACACTCTCTAATTTTTTTTTTAATCAGCAAAGCAACCAGCTTATCATTAATGAAAATAACAAGCTTATACAAGTATCAGTGCCCATGGAACAAGCTCCAAAAAGTTACGAGAAACGAGAAATACTGAAATAATTAAGACCCATCCTAAATTCTTCCATACGGATAGACAAAACATAACAACCAAATTAAACATAAAATACAAAACATAAAAAGTCATAACTAGTGATCAAGTCTTGTATAAGCTCCAAAAAGCCACAACACTCGCTAATGATCAAGTCTCTCAAGCTCCGAAGGACGAAGGGTACACTTTTTGCTCAGTCATGAAAGATGATGCTCAACACAATGAAAGGTTATTTACTGAACATTAAATAAAACGTTATATATCTCAAGAAAAAAATAAGCAAATGCATACATTAGAGGCTTACAGCCAAAGAGCAAAGATTCATACAACAGGATGTGGCTCTGATAAATGAAGTTCAAACACAAGCAGCAAATTTGGTAGTTGGTACTAAATTTAAGGAGACTTCCGCAACAAAACCGTACCATATCATGGATAAATCTCTAGTTCTCTACATGTTAAAGAGTCATAATAGTTCGTAAAAATTAGTCCACAAAGGAAAAAAAAAATATCCGCATAGGCAACTCATAAACTTCTAACTCAATATCTCCAATTATGACCACATTTAGGGTTGCAGCACACGAAGACCATGGTCATGCCTTCTTCTCCTCTAGATTTCAGCTATAAATAACGATATAAAAGCAGAAAATGTTAGTACTAATTAGTAATTAAGGAATGGAAATCAACATTATCAAACGAGAATCACAAAATATAGTCATTACTGTCTCTACTTATGAGTGGCTTTCAGAAACATGTTGGACCTTTTGAATCTGTCTGTTTGAAGGAGTTTCACAATATTTTGTAAAGAAAGTAAAGATATTGCCAAAAAGAGACTCGGTCCAAACTCCAAACTCCAAACCAATGTAATATAACCAAAGCAACATTACAAATTTTTCATAAATAAAAACGAATGTGTTGATTCTGACGAGCACAAGAGTGAAATTGATGAGTATCGACGAGCATAAATCCTACTTCCTCACGGTTTTAGTTTAAATTTGACTCGTTTATCAAAATTTATAAACAACAGATTCTTCTTATAAGTTATAATCCAAATTTATTCTCACCGTAGTGCCCTTATGTTTTGACCGATGAACTAAATATACATCGTCTAAGGCAGTTCAGTTCAAAGTGAAAGCAACAAATTTGACATAGTTTGGCTGCAGTCAGCAGCTGTTTTTCTTTCCTCAGCAACTATAGTGCATTTGGTATTTTGGTTGACCGGCTTCGAAGTCGAGGTTTTTTGGATTTTTGGCCTGAAAATTTAAAATGCTTTAAGCTGGATAAACATTTTTTTTTCCTGAACCTAAAGAAACAAGCTTATTTCTGTAAAATCTGCCACCAAACAGGCTATGCGTGCTTGTTCTTCAAGGGAATAGAAATAGAAATACTTGTTTCTAGAGAACTATGCAGCACATAAACTAAGCCTTAATACAGAATTTATTTCGACATTGCATTTTTTCTTTTCACTATATGCTATTCTCATTTAGCAAAACATGACCCTAGTATCATAAATTAAAAGGAATACACCTGGGAAAATGTTGGTGATTTTAGTATCATCAATGTATTTTAGTAGTAATGTGATTTATTATAGGCCGATGCAATAATGCGTTAAACTCGGAAACGAGTTAGGGAAGTGCGGAGTGCACGCTCGTCGAGCCAACGTATAATTGAATATGAATAATTGAAACGGGGTTCCAAGGGACAGAGCCCCTGGCGGGGTCCAAGGGGCAGAGCCCCTGGCGGGGTCCTAGGGGCGAGAGCCCCTGGCGGGGTCCAAGGGGCGAGAGCCCCTGGCTGGGGTCCCGCTGCCAGGACAGTTGGACCCTTTCCCAACAGTTGCTTCCTTTCCGGAAAATTTTGAATAGTTGGACCTTTTCACAACAGTTGCTTCCTTTCCGGAACAGTTGCTTCCTTTCAGTTTCGGTTATTGATCTCCTATATAAGAAGTCATTTGGCATCGGTTTTGGTCACAGAAACATATAAGAAAATTCTCTCTATATTCCTAATCTATTCTCCTTGCCAGAAACAGATTGTTCTTCAAGAATTATCCCCACAAAGATTTCGTGAACCCAGTTAATAATAGGGTCGAAATACTTTGTTCGGAAAGTGTACGAACACGATTCTTCGAAGTTATCCAGGATTATCATACCCTAAATCTCTAACAAACGAACAAAGTATTTTCTGATAATCATGGCTGGAGGAAGCACCGTCAAGGAGATGACTACAAATTTCGGAAAATTGGACAAGTTTCAAGGACAAGACTTCAGGCGTTGGCAGAAGAAGATGCATTTCATGTTGACAACGTTAAAGGTGGTGCACGTCCTGTCTACACCGATTCCAGAATGTGTGGAGGATGACACGGTTGAAAATCTAAGACGCAGATCAAAGTGGGAGAACGACGACTACATTTGCAGAGGGCACATTCTTAACGATAGAGGTGGTGAATATTATGATCCTGTATTTTTCCAATCCGTAGGAATCATACATGAGACTACGGCACCTTATACACCTCAACAAAATGGTGTGGCTGAAAGGAAAAATAGAGTTCTTAAAGAAATGGTGAATGCCATGTTATCTTACTCTGGTTTAAGTGAAGGGTTTTGGGGAGAAGCTATGTTAACGGCTTGCTATTTGTTAAATAGGGTTCCTAATAAAAGGAACAAGACTACCCCATATGAACTTTGGTATAAGAAACGACCAAACTTAACATTTTACGTGTTTGGGGTTGTAGGGCCGTGGTTAGACTCCCGGACCCAAAAAGGAAAATTTTGGGTGAAAAGGGTATAGCTTGCATCTTTGTTGGATATGCTGAGCACTCCAAGGCCTATAGGTTTTATGTTATAGAACCTAATGACTCGATTTCTATTAACACGATTATAGAATCGAGAGATGCCATATTTGATGAGAATTGTTTCTCTTTTATACCTAGACCAAAGGACTCTATACCTAATTCAGATGAATCTCTAAGGGATGATCATTCAATTGATGTGCCAAGTGAGACACTTGAACCCCGTAGGAGCAAAAGAGCTAGAAAATCTAGATCTTATGGATCTGATTTTCAACTATATTTAGTTGAGGGATCAAGAGATCAGATTGGTACTCAATACTATTATTGTTATAGTATAGAGGAGGATCCAAGAACGTATGATGAAGCTGTGAAATCTCGAGATTCTGTTTTTTGGAAAGAAGCAATTGATGAAGAGATTGGTTCTATCATGGAAAATAATACTTGGGTATTATCTGATTTACCACCAGGTTGCAAACCATTGGGTTGCAAATGGATCTTCAAAAGGAAGATGAAAGTCGATGGTACAATTGACAAGTTTAAAGCTAGATTAGTTATCCAAGGCTTCAGACAAAAGGAAGGGATTGATTATTTCGATACCTATGCTCCAGTTGCCCGTATCACTACTATTAGATTGTTGATTGCCTTGACGGCTACTCATAATCTAGTGATTCATCAAATGGATGTCAAAACAGCATTTCTGAATGGTGATTTGGAAGAAGAAGTGTATATGAAGCAACCTGAAGGATTTGTAATGCCTGGTAATGAGCATAAAGTGTGTAAGCTAGTTAAGTCGCTGTATGGGCTGAAACAAGCTCCGAAGCAGTGACATCAAAAGTTTGATGAAGTAGTTTTGTCTAATGGTTTCATTCTAAACCAAGCAGACAAATGTGTATATAGCAAATTTAATACATCCAGTAAAGGAGTTTTCATTTGTCTATATGTTGATGACATGTTGATCTTTGGCACCGACCAAAATCAAGTTGATAAAACGAAGAATTTCTTGTCATCAAAGTTCTCCATGAAAGATATGGGAGAAGCGGACGTTATTCTTGGTATTAAGATTAAACGGGAGAATAAGGGGATTGTAATTACGCAATCTCATTACATTGAGAAAATACTCAAGAAGTTCAATTATGAAAGTTGTTCTCCAGTAAGTACTCCCATGGATCCGGGAGAAAAGCTTATGCCAAATACAGGTAAACCTGTGGATCAACTTGAATACTCAAGAGCTATAGGCTCTTTGATGTATGCTATGATTAGCACTAGACCGGATATTGCTTATGCGGTTGGAAAGTTGAGCAGATTTACTAGTAATCCTAGTAGACATCATTGGCATGCGATAACTAGGGTATTCAAGTACTTGAAGGGTACTATGAATTATGGATTGGCATATATGGGATTTCCTTTGGTGTTAGAGGGTTATTCGGATGCTAGTTGGATAAATAATGTTGAAGACTCATCCTCTACAAGTGGATGGGTGTTCTTGCTTGGGGGAGGTGCCATCTCATGGGCTTCCAAGAAGCAAACATGTATAACTGGTTCCACAATGGAATCTGAGTTTGTAGCATTAGCAGCTGCTGGTAAAGAAGCGGAATGGCTCAGGAACTTGGTATATGAGATTCCGATATGGCCTAAACCGATATCACCAATTTCTATCCGTTGTGATAGTACTGTCACACTGGCTAAAGCTTATAGTCAAATATACAATGGAAAGTCTAGACATTTGGGTGTTAGACATAGTATGATTAGGGAATTAATCATGAATGGGGTGATATCTATTGATTTTGTTCGGTCGCAACAAAACTTAGCTGACCACTTGACGAAGGGGTTAGCTAGAGACTTAGTGAATAAGTCGGTAATTGGGATGGGATTAAAGTCCATTTAAATCTATTAGCTGTGGTATACCCAATTCCCTTCGAATACAACGTTAGAAGCAGAATTCAATGTGGAAAGATCATAGTTAGAGATTGGAGCAATTGTGTTTATCTTCCCAAGGTATGTGCTCAGACCTGCAAGTGATGGCTAGGTTGAAGTATATCTTCTTAATGGTTCTTTTGAAAAATTGCAAATGCAGGTGCAAGATTAAAAGGATCACCTATGTGAGCATGAAGTTTTGCCGCTTCAAGAAGCTTGGACTTGGCTTTCTATATGCTTATTAATGGATAAGGACACATGGCTTGTAAAGTGTCAAGTATGAATAGTAGAGTATTGTAAGAAACATATGTGTACTATATCTTCAGATATTCAAATGGATTGACGGGTTCAATCGTTATGACACCCAGATTTTCGAGTATTTGGAATGTGTATTTGTACTAAGATGAAAATTCAATCGTAAGACATTTTCATCTATGCATTTGTTTGATTGTTATACCTGTGTGTTATACCCTTGTATATATTATTGTATATACTGAGTAAATCAAGGATTACACTAAAATGGGGGGATTTGTTGGTGATTTTAGTATCATCAATGTATTTTAGTAGTAATGTGATTTATTATAGGCCGATGCAATAATGCGTTAAACTCGGAAACGAGTTAGGGAAGTGCGGAGTGCACGCTCGTCGAGCCAACGTATAATTGAATATGAATAATTGAAACGGAGTTCCAAGGGACAGAGCCCCTGGCGGGGTCCAAGGGGCAGAGCCCCTGGCGGGGTCCTAGGGGCGAGAGCCCCTGGCTGGGGTCCCGCTGCCAGGACAGTTGGACCCTTTCCCAACAGTTGCTTCCTTTCCGGAACAGTTGCTTCCTTTCCGGAAAATTTTGAATAGTTGGACCTTTTCCCAACAGTTGCTTCCTTTCCGGAACAGTTGCTTCCTTTCAGTTTCGGTTATTGATCTCCTATATAAGAAGTCATTTGGCATCGGTTTTGGTCACAGAAACATATAAGAAAATTCTCTCTATATTCCTAATCTATTTTCCTTGCCAGAAACAGATTGTTCTTCAAGAATTATCCCCACAAAGATTTCGTGAACCCAGACAATAATAGGGTCGAAATACTTTGTTCGGAAAGTGTACGAACACGATTCTTCGAAGTTATCCAGGATTATCATACCCTAAATCTCTAACAGAAAAGACCGCTTCTCCATGTTTACACTTGATGCAACTGACTTTGTTTGTGCGTGGAAGGGTTGGATCACTCGCCATGTACTCAAAGATTTGGGTAGTCTTCCCTGCTACAGATTGTATCTCATTCCTATATACGCAATTATTATCTGCTAGCTCCTGTTCCATAATTATACACCCAATTAAGGTCTTGGGCTCAGTTGTTCATTTATTTTTTGTTTCAAAATGCTAGAAACCGTAATTTTCTGTTTATTTGGCCTGAAATTCTAGATGTTTGAAGATGGATGGAGGCAGGGAGCCAGGATTTTTCTCAACTAAAACAATTACCAGTATTTTTATAAAAAAAAAATCTGCAGCCAAACAAGCCCTGAAATCGGAAAGGCTTCGGCTCTTACCCTTCATGTGCGCCATACAGATAGGCCAGATAAACTTCAAGAAGAATCAGATACCAGTCCCCTTTTTTTTTAGCATTACTATGCAATTGTTTCCATGACATTCATAAGCAATTTCTTGGTTTCGTTATTAGACCCACAGTTCATGTCTAGTTCAACTTCAAAAAGACGACGCACAAATTGAGCCATTCCATATACGAAAAAAAAAGGCATAAAACAGAAGATTTCACACTACTACTAATTTTCAGAAGTAATTTGATTTATACTAGTGCATGAAGGTTATGGTACTTAAAAGAGACCAACGCATAGAGAAGGGAATGGACCAAGAGAGATATAACTGATGAGTGCAATGGCGGCAAATATGGAGGAGGACCTTATTGTTTTTGTTTTCCTTTGGGTAAAGAATGTTACCACTGTTAAATTCAAAAAAATAAAACTAAAAATCGGCTAGTATTACAAGACATTGGGGCTTCAACTTGAACCCGTTGCACTTAACGAAGGTTCAAAAAGAGAGTATATGAAGTAACTAGGTGGAGACAATGAGGGGTTGCGTCTCCTAGATAAAAAAAATTACTATAGATTTTGACTAAAATCTTAAAAAACTAGCGTTTCAGCCCCTCGTTATTATGAAAAGATCGTATATAGTATGAAAAGAAATCTATAGATATCAACCCCTCCCATTTAAAGTTAAAAGCCCTCCCATTCAAAGTTAATGATTCGGTCCCGGGAGGTATTTGTACATATCTTTACACCCCTCCAATAAAGTTATTCATTGATTGGATTATACACTACTGTACTACATGTGATTAATTAGTTGCGGAACCAGAACTTGCGAGTGAGAGAGCGAACTTCATGTGATTGTTTAATTTATCATGTCATGGGCTATAAAAGCCTATAGTAGAAAATCAAGAATTTCTCCATTATTTTCACTTCACTCTGTCTCGTATTAATTACTCCCCTATATAGAAAAGAAGTGATAATTACCATTGCTTGCAGAATTTCATGGTACTCATGTTGGAAGAAACTGGCTGCGTTTTATTTCTCTATCTGTAGTGATTACTTTGTCTCTGGAACACAAGCATTAGTTTTCATTGATTTTCTGGAATATATAAGAGGGTAATCCTGAACAAACTTGGACAACAAGTATTTCAGTTAATGTCTAGTTAATTAGGATACACAGAGATCTATTAATTTACATTTTACACTATCTTCGAATTGAATTTTATTAGCTGTGTATAACCCGGGCCGGCCTAGGCGTAAGCCCAACAAGTCTTGTGCCTTGGGCAACCGAACCCCGAAATGGCAACAAAACTCAATAACAAAAATCCAATTATAAATATGTTTGTATTATCAATACATATTTCAACACTTGATTTCATGGAGTTGTGTAGTTAAATCGATGATGGTAGATTCACTTAATTTCATACCCTTTGACCAAGATTCGAATTTCAATAATTAAATTTTTTTTCCTATATTTACTATGCAACATTATTAACAATGGACAACAAAAAAAGTTATCGTCTTAGACAAGCCACAACTGTGGACCGCCCCTGTGTATAACTTTAGCCAAGGTAAAATAGCGTAATATACTAATGTTTATGTATATTCAGAATGTTTTTTTTAGGGATTTCTGATGAAATTTGAGTCATAATACTGTTAAATTGTAATGAGATATTAATTGTCAAATTATGCACAGGTATATCACTATACCGTCAAATTGATGTCAATTAATTATAATGTAAAAATGTCTATAATCAAGCAATACTTTCTTTAAGTTAGCCGTATTTATTTTCAATTTGATAGTAGTTATTGTGATTGATTTGACAGTATTTAAATATTTAACACCGGTGGAATAAAATTTGAAAATCTTTGATTTTGTTAAATACGTTTGTACCTTAGGGCAAATTCCCACTATAACTTTTCCATGGTAATAGATTGGAACCTCGAGAAAAATATAGGGGAAATTAGGGATTGGTTTTAAAAATCAAAAGTATTTAAGAATTGATCTTAATTACAAAGTTAATTAAGTATTATTCTATTTTAACAAAACTATTTAATTATTGATTCAATTCTAATAAATATATAAAAAAAACCTCAGATTCTATTTCTCTCCTTTATCATCCTCTCTCTAAAAAAAAGCCCACCTAAATATGTTTAACCTATCACCCACCATCGCTCCACCGTCGCCTCTCTCTCCCACTCTATTTACCCCGCTCTCCCTCTATATATATATATTTGTGACTGCAATAATTAGGAGGGGGAGCGGCGACGGACGGTTGATGGTAGTGGCATGGAAGGCGGTTGTTTTCCTTCCGTTGTTCTCTCTCGGGTTGTGAAAGTGAGAAGGAGGGGATGGTTTGGACCAACTATGTAATTTAAGAAATTACAAAACTGATCCACTATTTTTGAACTATCAAGTTCCGTTCATATATACCATGGTCGTTGATGATAAGAAAACATATAAAAAATTTGTTATTGAAATCCATAATAAATTACATCAAATATTAATGTTTTGAAAATTATTGAGACTGTTTTTAAATTATTTTGACTGTTTTTAAAATGACTTAAAACGACTCATACTCTTTTTAAAATTACTCAGATTGTTTTGAAAATGACTTAAAATGGGTTATACTATTTAAAATGACTTAAAATGGATCCGACTATTTTTAAAATGAGTTAAAATGAGTCGAACTGTTTTTAAAATGACTTAAAATGAGTTAGACTGTTTTTAAAATAACTTAAATGGATCCGACTATTTTTAAAATGAATTAAAATGAGTCAGACTGTTTTTAAAATAACTTAAATGAGTCATACTCTTTTTAAAATGACTTAAAATAAATCAGACTCTTTTTAAAATGACTTAAAATGAGCCAGAATATTTTTAAAATGACTTAAAATGAGTCAGAATATTTTTAAAATGACTTAAAATGGGTCAGAATATTTTTAAAATGACTTAAAATGGGTTAGACTGTTTTTAAAATGACTTAAAATAGGTCAAATGGGCCAGACTATTTTTAAAATGGCTTAAAATGGGTCAGACTATTTTTAAATGACTTAAAATGAGTCAGATTGTTTTTAAAATGACTTAAAATGAGCCAGACTTATTTTAAAATGACTTAAAAAGAGTCAGACTATTTTTAAATTGAGTTAAAATGGGTCAGACTGTTTTTAAAATAACTTAAAATGAGTCAGACTGCTTTTAAAATGTCTTAAAATTACTCAGGTTGTTTTTTGATTTTTTTGCGTTTTTGGATTTTTGATTTTTTTAAGATTATATTTTTGTTTTTGGGGGGTTTGCCTTTTTTAAAGATTTTTTGGAATTTTATTTTATTTTTTCAGTTTTTTTTTAAATTTTGTTTTTAAATTTTCTGAAATTTCCCTACTTCTTCCTATTTTCATTTAATTTTTGTGATTTAATGTATCAAAATTTTGAATTATATAGCTTTTTATAATTAGATTTAAACTAATGGGACTGAAATGATAATATCTAAAACTATTGGGCAACTCTATAAATTCAGCAAACAGTGGGCGCGATCTAGTGCTTCGCGCACAACACCTATTTGACACGTGTTGCTCTCTGAATGAGCGTCGCTGAAATGGACCAATACTTAATTAGTTTCAGTTTTATGAACCAAATCTTAAGTTGTAGATAAGGTAACAATTCAAAATTTACCCAAAAATATAATTGTATAAATATAGCTTTTTAAAAACAAAATATAAATACTTTTGTAGGATATTATTGTACATATTTGGACTTAGTTCATAGCTTTACTTAAGGTTTAAGTTGGTTTTGCTAGATCTTACAATCCTATCATATATATAAGTGGGTTATGGGGTCTCATATATATGTATAAACATATTGTTGGTCCGTAGGAGTCTAAACCTTAGAGGGGGGGTGAATAAGGTTTTGTACGTTTTTCGCGGAATAAAAACTATGTGTTATCTACTAAGTTAATAAGTGGTTTTTATAATCTAAACTCTTTCGTTAACTAATTATCGCTAAATTAATCTAAGCAAGCAATAAAAATAAGCGATAAATAAATATGAAAAGTAAAAGTTTAGGGAAAGAAATAACGCAAGATTTATAGAGGTTCGGCAAAACGCGCCTACGTCTTAAATCTTCGTTTCAAGGTTACACCTTAACGAGCTTAATAATTGAGTATCCCGAATAATTGACCTAGAGCTTTTAAGCTACACTTGCTTAAAAGCCTCTACCCAATTCACTCGCTCACAAATGAGTTTATAAAATTACTCTTTTACAAATATGATCACTCACTAACAAATAATATCTCGAAGTTTATAGAATTACAAGAATAATACTCTCGAGAATATTTAATAATACAAGTGAGATTTTGGTAGTATAAGCTTGAAGAATTTATTAGTAGTATTTGCTTAAAATGTTTTGGATGCTTGGATGATTTTCTTCAAAGGGATTGGGAGCTTTTTGTAGGGAGAAAAGCTCCAGCATTTAATTTAAGACCGTTGCTGGTTGTTGGCAGAATTGAATGTTGGTTAATGCAGTGGTTCGCCCAATTTTCAGGAAGAGCTTAAAAGCTGGAATTTGAAATTCTACAGAAACGATCGGTCGTTTCTGTAAAACGATCGGTCGTTTTTTATCTTGGCTCACTGGAAGAATTCAGCACTGAAACGATCGGTCGTTGATTCTGGCGATCGGTTGTTTTTGTTCTTTGCTCACTGGAAGAAAACATACTTAAAACGATCGGTCGTTTTAAGCCTGTGATCGGTCGTTTTTGTGTTGAGCTCACTGGAAGAAAATTTCACTGAAATGATCGATCGTTTTTGCTTATGAATCAGTCGTTTTTGTTCTGGACTTGTTTTCGGTTTTCTCGACAAACTTCGAAATCCCGTAACTAACTTGTTTCAAATCCGATTTAGGTTCCGCTTGAACCATTGACTTTGTAATTACACAATTTATCATTTTGAACCTTTGATACACTCGATAAATGATTAGTACACAAAACGAGCTTTTATCATGTTTTACAAATATTGTTATCATCAAAATAATCGATTAGAAGAAACATCGTTCAACACATATGAACTAATATGTCACACAACAAGATACACATATTAAATTTTATTTTTAACAAACACGTATAATATATGAGAATTTAGTTAGATATAAGAGCATCTCGTGCTTTACACTACAAGTTGCATGTTGTGGATTCAATGATAACATGCCCATACAATGAGCTATTATAGTAAAAACATAGAAATTTAGTAATTGTCGCTAATTATGTTAGATAAATTTCTTACATCTTGATCTTAGTGTGTGTGTGTATATATATATATATATATATATTATAATAAGCAAAGTTAAGAAAAATTGAGACCCAAATTTTGATTAATTTTTAAAAAAATGCACTTACTCTTTTCTACTTATTAATTACATTATTACACTTAATTCATAAAAAAAATAGATAAATAAAAACTAATAACAATATCACTCCCTCTTTAATAACATTTTTACTCCTCTTTAATAACATTTCCACATGTTTACCCTAAATTTTCATAAAGTATTCTGAAATGGTTTTTATCATTTAATGCCAATATGCGTTGTACATGCAACGCGTGTGCACGATTTACTAGTATTATGATAATCGAACTCAAAAGTTGGGTGAAACGGATAAAATACCAAAATTTAACAAAGTGTCCCTATTCTTTTTACAAATTATCATATTGTCTCATATTCTATATCTTTTTATTTTAAACTCTCAACTTTTATCAATTATATGTGTATATATATATATATAGATATATCGTGTATTATTCTGTGGCTGGATATTGTTTTGCTGTTTTAGAGATTTGTCTAGTGATTGTATTCTTGATAGTACTCCATGGTAATCTTTGACAATTAGAATAAGGAACAAATGCAATAAAGTAAATAAGAGACAAGAGTACTATGTTTTTCTCCCTTTATTTTGCAACCTGCAATAAAGTAATAGTTGGATCCTTATAGAGTAAAACCTCGTAGAATACTCTATATAAAAAGAAAATTCATACGGTCATGAGATTTTATGCCCCAATTTATAAATAAAAATAAACTCTATATTATAAAATTCCTTATTTTTTTAAGGTCCGGTTTTAAGAAAATTGACTCTTAGGATAATAAATAACATTGTAATATTGCATATTTGTATATAATGACATGCTTTGTAAATTACGATAAAATTTAAAAATTCAAAACATGTCATTATATATTTCGGAAAAAAACAAGACGCATATTTGTGTACCATCGTGAAATCGTTATGATTTGCATTTAATCAAATCTTAATTTGAAACGTTTTTGCAAAAAAATATCCAAATTGATGTATAAATTGATATACATATAGCCTCATATATATATATATATCATATTTTCATTTAAAATCATGTTGTCAATCACAGTTCGAACATAGTAATTAATCATATATGTGAACAATTTGGAGTACCAATTACGATATGCTTAATTGAGCCCAATGCATAGACATGTAGGCAACTGCATCTAAGTCACCATGTTAAAAGGAAATATTAAAATCAAATTGGCAAAAATGCCATTAGCTATATCTATAGCTAAAGCGAGCGTCGTTATACAGCCAACATAATGTGAATCCAGTCTGACATTCGTACTTTGAAAAACAAAGTCGTACTTCTAAAGTCAAACTCGTAGTTCTGAAATCAAACTCGTATTTACTTCTGAAGTACGGGACTTGACTTTTCTGAGTTGATTATGTAAAATTATGATTAGTGTTGTTGTTGTACTTGCGGTATTTTTAATATTTTATTACTGGCATTGCCAGTTGTCGCATTTGCTAAAATAATAAAAAAGATCTATTAAATATTTGATTGTTTAATGTGGACTTCTACTGATTATTTGAAAACATGAAAGCAATTTATCAATAAGTTGAAAGTTTCCCCGACCGATCACAAATAAGCTTTGCTTATTTCTTCAAATCCCACCGCTAAATAAAACTAAGTGAATCTTTCGTAATTTTCAACATTATATGACTTGGACCACTTGGTCAATTTTTGACGGTAATTTAAACTACGTACATTTCATTTTAACTGCAGTAATTTCAATATCGATAGTCATACTCCATCCAACTTGAAAATATTGTCCTGAGAGTCAGATTTGAAAAATCCGAGTCATGAGATCAAAATTTTCAAACCGTCAAATGTGCACTATCAAACATATTTGAGAAAATACAGCTATTTCTTTAAAGTTTATGTCATCGAAGCTGCTCAATATAGAAAGCATGCATATATAACAAACTAGCACATAATAGCATATATTTTCAGCAACAATTTAGAACTATGAAGTAATTTCAATGTCTATGTAACTAGAGTGATTTTAACACATAATATCATAATTTAAATAGTCAACGCAGAAAAATCAACTTTTTTAGAAAAGTCAAGCCTCGTATTTCAGAAGTACGAGCTTGATTTCAGAATTACGAGTTTGATTTCGGAAGTACAAATTTGTTTTTTAAAATACGAATTTCAGATTGAATTCAGATTATACTGACGGTATAAAGACGCCCGTAGAACTAAATGCAAACGCAGGGTGACAAATTTTGCTGTAGGTGCAATCATTAAGAAAGCATTGGCCTTTTCAAGTTCTCCATGCATGATTGGTCTTGCCAGAAAGTTCTCATGCCATATAAATAATGTTTTGTGTAGATTGTGACTAAACCATCTCTCACTTCTTTTGCAATCTTACTTTACTCGCAAAATTGACAAATAGTTCTACATCGCAACTTTACATATTCTTTTTTCATTTGGAATGTAGAAATTCAATAAAGAACAGAAAAGATTGCTAAATAAGACGTAATTGAATATATCAAATGCTGCAAAGTGCACATAGCCCAAGAGGCGACAGAATTCATATCCTATCATAACAAAATAGACGTCCAAAAGAGAAATAATGCTCGAACAATGTGAAATGTCCCAGCGATAGTAAACAACAACAAAAAGGTTAAAATACTCGAGCAAGAAGGTGTGCAACAGTTGAGATGGCTGCACCACTGATGGCACTTTGTACGAGCTTCTCGTTCGAATGATTATCTGTTGTAAGCGACATCGCCATTCCAGTAACTGCTCCCGCAACTGCACTACTTTTCTGCACAAAAATAGTGTAACTGCTTGAGAAAATTGAATCACCAAAATCATCGTGTGTCAAAGGCCTTATAATTTGGTTGCAGTTTGTAAGCTCTGACTTTAATTTTTTGTCTAAAACCTGGGTTACTTGATCAGTTTAAAAGCAGTTTTTTTCTGATTCTATAACCTATACAAATTAGAAGCTCCATGCTAGGTTGCCATGCTGTTTTTTTAAATAAAAAACCCCACCTTGTTCAGCTTATTTCATGGTTTACCAAATGCCTCAACTCTGGTTATATAAACTATAAAGTATAAACTCACCTTATTGTTTCATCTAAAAATTTACTACTTCTATATTTTAGCTTGAATACTACAACCATGTAGACCCTAGCTAGATAGGCTAAAAGATAAAAGAACTTTTGCTTCATGATAGCCAAATGACGAGGACCAAAAATTTATGGAAATGTCAATTGGAAAGGTTAATTGCTTCGCAGTATGTCACTTCCGTGGTTGCAGCTTATAAGCTCAACTTGTTTGCTGAAAAGCTTGTCGACATTTTGTTGAATCATTTGCTGTTTTCTTGGCCGCCTGAACAAGCTAAAAGTCTTAACCAGGACGAATTTGATTTCTTCTGAAACTAAAAAGTTCAGTGTATTTGCTAAAAAGTTGCAACCAAACAAGCCCTAGATATTCTAAGTTCTAACTAACCAAAGTGAAAAGCATGATTAGTGACATTACCCAATCATGAGTTCCTCTTGCCTCTTTTAGTCCATATGTTATACCTGAATACATCCCAGCAGCCAATCCTATAATACAAGAAGCTCATAGAATCATTACTTATATTTTTAACTGTAGTTTTTTACACGTCAATAAAATAAACAGACTTGCATTCAATAAGACTAGACCACTGCCTTAGTTCTGAAGAACATCTCCTTGTATAATTTATTACCTAAGAATTTCTTTTCTGTAACAACACCTATCTAGTTTTGTAAATGTAAGACAGAGACCTTAAGTTACAACAGGGGGAAAAAGAACAAAAACGGTGACTTACCCCACTGAAGAGATTCTTTTCCGGTTTTCTTTACCTGCAATTTTATCATACGACGGATAAGTAAAAATAAAATATGAAGAACCAGCCACTCCATTCATGATTTAGCAATGTCATACATAGTTGAAAACTTACCAATGCTTCAAAGCATTTGCCATTCATTTCTCCTGCAAAATATGCAAGGCACATTAAGGAACTAAAACTCTTGTTTCAACTAAGGCAGCTATGATCAGCAACTTTTCAATTCGAGTATTGTTATATGATAGTAATAAGATAACATTGTTGACAACTTCTGCGTATAATGAATGATTCATTCTCATGACCCAGATGCAAAAGGAATATATAAGAATATATTGTGAACCTAGAATTACTTAAAAAGTACATGTTCATCCAGTTTGCAAGATAGTGTGCAAGCCATTCAGAGCAACTGGGGTTATGAAATCGACCGTAATATATCAGGTTATTAAGAATATCCAAAAAATAAAGTACTGTAAGGATATTTTCTAAGAGTATAAATTTCCGAGCCGATGTCAACGAAAAAATATATTAAAAGCTCCATACTTGATGACATTATTATGCAGTAATAAAAATTATTTGTTAGGTATAACTCTAGAAAGTGCCAAGTTTGAAAATCCGTGCCATTAGAGAATGTCACTTGAAGTCAAGTTTCACACAGACTCGGTACCTTATATCATGCATAATTTATACAAATAAGCAATACATTATTTTATGATTTAACATAACATAGCAACATTGTGAAGAAAGGCACAACCAGGTTATGGTGGTATGATGCATGCATGGTTCCTAGGTCACACACAAAAAGGGACAAGTTGAATAGGAGTAAAACCACTATGTAAATGCGTATTTACCACAGATTTCACAGTATTTACTCCAATATATTTGGTTATTTATCATATGGTGGCTCTCCATGGTGCTAACTTATTGGATCATAGGATCGATCTCCTATACAGTAATGATCTCGCGCCGTCACTTCACTTGAGTAACTAACATGGTGGGAATCATATAAAACGACATACACGCATACAATATGCTAACTATTAAAGGAGTTGGTGAGAGTGAGACCTTGAGCAGAAGCAGCAGCATAAGCGTGATGTGACACGGCTTGGCCGGCTCCAACCTATTACACGGAGAAACATATTGTTATATATGCAGAATTTTTATTATATCATCCTGGTGTCAATGAAGGAGTGAAAAACTTGGAGTCATAATAAAATTAAGTTGGTTATTGTAAGATAACAATGATCAAAAAATTAAGTAGTAATGGCATAACCAGTCGAAACTTTACTTTTCAACTTTTATTTCGTTTAATTGGTTGTAACTGTATTGATCAATCAGATATTAGGAACAAAAGAAACCACCGCAGCTTTCTCAAACACCAATTTACCAAAAAAAATATTAAATTACATCAAAAGTTTAGTCTAGTGATCGTAAGCTCCTTTTACGTCTTTCATGGTCTTCTTACGTACTATTGTTTCCCATCGTAAAGTGTAGTCAGAGATTTATTATCAGAAGGAAATACGAGAAGGATGAGAAGGGTAGAACTCCCTGTATATATATATTGAGATAAAACCGATTTTTATTACGTAAAAAAATTACAAATTTTAGAATTTCCGCATGCAATATCATAACGGATATTAAAAAAAGGAGTTGAATTCATATTATAGCAAATATAATTTAAGATTACCCCAGCGGCTTTGATGAAGGTATCGGTAATGCGGTTAAGGAGAGGGTGTCCCAAATCCAACATTACACCACCTTTCTCCATTATCCTTAACTCATCTAGCAAACTTCTACTATCCATTTAATAATTTAGTAACTAATTAATATCCCTTTCCAGTTTCAAAAATAACACCACGGTAGCTAAACAAGCTAGCACAAAATTGTGTGTGTTGTGTGAGGGATATTTGTCATGTGCTGTGATTTATATAGCAAAGTTAATAGCATTTTTTTAGTGAAAATGAGAGGATGCGTGTTTGGTGCCTATTCTACCGTTAAGAACGCTTCTTAAGTATAAACTTGTAGCTCACAATTTAAATCCTTGTTTTTTTTTTACTTTGAAACCGGAGTGCTGTTTTATTATTTATCTCACGTTTTTCTTTTCTTGTTTCTGTCTTTTCATCATTTAAATATTGTATTGTATATAAAATTTGAAATGATATTCGGTAGATTTAGGCCAACTTGCGACTGCCTGAACACTACAAGAAAAAATCTGTATAACAACAGTTCAGTTACAATTTGTCTAATACTATACTGGTTGTTGCTGAAATTTAGCAACAGTATAACAATAAAAATTGTTGTTAAGTGTTGATAAATGTTGCTATATTGTTGCTGAATTTTCTATAACAAACCGTATAGTAGCAGACGAGTTGTTATTCTGTTATTTTATTGTAGTGGAAATATTGTACAATTACTACATACCACTTTCTTCTTTCATATAAAACTACCTTGTAACTTTGAGCAACAAAACGACACATATCTGAAGTGTTGAAATTAAAACTTTTAAACATTAGTCACATAGTTTGACAGTTACGCTAACTTCTGAAATTCGACAATTTATGTACGAGCTCTTCACTCGTCAAAAGTTGCAAGTAGTTTTGTAGAAAAAGAGAAAAATAGAACAGAGGATGTACTTCATTACAAAATTGCATAATTGAAAATAAAGATAACAACGGACGAGATGTGGAACGCAAAAATATGAGATGTGAATTTACAAAAAAAATCGTAGATATTTACTAATAAACATAAGGGAAGCGACCGAACAAGGAAGAAATATTATAGTCTTTCATGTCAAAATAGAATTTCTCGATTGATAACTACGGCAAGATAATTACACTTGTCTCTATCCCAGTCCTTGGCGGGCCAACAAATCCATCGATCTATCAACTCAACAGATGCAGTTTGAGAAGAAAATAATAATTAGCAATGCGCTTTTTCCTTCTTGGAAGTTAATATTAGCAACTCATAAGTTCTGAATTAACCATACAATTGCATTGCATAAATTTTCCGAAATAGCATTTGAGGTAATGAGTTTCAAGTTCCAAATATTACGGGTCCACTAAATCCATGTTTCGTTTTATTATGGACTGAATATTCTCTGTGCATCATAATTATTCACCATTATCTCTGTTTTAAAAGTAAAACCCAGAGAAAGGGCCAACTTTAACAGGACTAAAACCACTATGTCATCTTTCAGAATTCACGAAAATGTATAAAATTTCAGTTTAGAACACAAACTTGTTCATTAGAATTCTCTTAATCTACAGTTTCGTCTCGTTTAGTCATCAATGATACTGTCTCAACTCCTGATTCTCATGTCAGGACCTGAAGTATAATCAAATCTCATCTCATATCAATTCCCGGAGAGACGAGCCCTTCATATTCTAGCTGCACAAAAACAAGTACCAACGATGTTACAACAGAGTTTCATATACTAGTAAAGAGTTTTAAAACAAGAAAGGGTCGTTAAAGCTTTTCCCACGAGTTTAACTAAGGGCGTAAAAATCGACAAGTAACAAAGTAACTTTTGCATAAAAAAATTTGTTGGAAAATAAATCACTATATAGCTAAAACCGCATTACATATTACTTAAATTAAAAACTTCAAAAGAAATACAAAGAACATCATGCAAATATAAAATGAAAACCAAGGTTAAACTCAAACAAGACACATGATTGGTAACGATCATAAAGAGCTTTATGATATCATGGTTTAAACTACAGATTTGTGCTCATACTTTTCCAGAAACAGCAAAGTTTAAACTACCTTGTGTTTTGGAGTGCAAAAGGCGTTCCTCATGGCATAAAAAAAAGTAAGCACAAATTCTTTCGGCTTATAAAATACTTACCCTTGCTTGATCAAGGGACAACTTCATTCTTCGATACTCATGTTGTGCTCTCTTAGACCGGAAAATTGCTTGAACACGAATAACGGACCTTTCAATACGTTCTTCAGCTTGTTTTCTACTCGCCCTAAAGAAAGTTTCTTCCACAATATTGTCTTGATCTTGATCTTTTATAGGTTCTACAGAGCAAATCTTAAGCCCACGGAAGCCCTTTCTCTTCATACGCCAACGTAGAATTGCCTTTTCAAGCACCCCAACCGACCAAAGAACTTTTCGGTATTGCTTACGTACTTGGAATCCCCTAAAATGTGCCTGTATATCATTAAGTAAATTATTTTTTTTGTCAATGTCTCTTTTTGACTGTCTGATCTCCCTGCTAAAGTCTTATAAATCTCATGAAGTAATCTCAAGTCTTAATGGATCTCGATTGATGTTTTCAACATGAAAAAAGCATTTACGCAGTTTTTACAACAGTTTCACTAAAGCAAATAAGCATTGATGCATAATACGTGAATTTGCATGAAGTTATTATTGTATCCATAACACTAAGGTCTCGTTTGTTTGTTTTTTTTTGGGGGGGGGGGGGGGGTGTTCTAAATAGTCTCAGCATTTCTTTATAAAAATTACCACATTATCCAGCTGCACTCCACTTTTTCTTATCACTATCTCTCACCACTACAACTTACATACAAATCCTTTTTTACTTACATACACAGTGATAGTGATACTGATACATCATATTACATGGATTTCGAAATCCTTTTTTTTTTAGGGATATGAGTTTGATTTCCAATTGCTCTATTCTTTTGCTTTGAATTTTTGAGGATACGGGTTTGATTACGAATTTACCTATCATCTTCGATCAATTCACAAAAGAAATTCTTGAATTAGTAAGTTTTAGTTTTTATTATGTGAGACTTCAATTTTTTTCTTTGAAAAATCAGATATTTATGTATGAAGTGTTGCTATGTCTCTGATTTTGTCTTGTAATACACTTATTGTTATTTATATTTGCCAATTATAAGATTTTTCTTTTCTAATTCAAAAAAATTTTATGCATGTTATCAATTGCTCATTGTTTTCTCTTAATTTTTGTTAGTTGTATATTTAGTTTAAGTATGGGTAAAATCGTAAATTTAGTAAGTAATCCGCTTGCAATACCAATGTAAACAAACACTACGTTCGGATTAGTCATCCGGACTAGAAATCCCATCATCATTTGTATTACCGCAGGACTAATAGTCCCGGGACTAGAAGTCCTGTAACCAAACGAGGCCTAACTACATGCGTAACAAATCATGGCATAGTCATATTGAGTAAAGTAAAAACTTAAAAGAAATATAACACAGCTCAATACAATTATGTAAAATGAAATCGAAGAAAGATATAGAAAAGAAACACAACTACTACTAACGAACATAAAAAAACATTGTCATTCCTAAAATAAAAAGTTTTTAAAAAATATTTGGTTGTACTTTTCTTTAGAATATAGAAATACTTGAGCTCTTTACGTTTTGAAGTGCCAAAAACACACCTCAACGCGTAAAAAGTGCAAGCTTTGAGCTTTTCTCAAAACATAACATATCTGCGAGGAAAAGTGAGTTTTTTTGAGCTTTACCTCACAACATAAGATAGATCCTATTGGATACGTATTTTTTAAGTACATAGTTGCTTATCTAATAAGTGTGTTTTTGGTGTTCTGTTGACAAATTAACGAGACCTGCGAGATCGTTTTGTTCTTTATTTTGAAGAATTGTCGAAAGTCGTAGAAGTTATTGGACAGAAAAGTGGAAGAAAATACTGTATCATATAACCAAGCACGAAACTGGGCCAATATCAAAACACAAACAACTATCCAAATTAAACTAGACAAGGCTTACTTGAATCTTGACAGTGTTTCTTCGCAACTTGAGAAACTCTTTACGAGTTTTCCAAGTACGAAACCTGTATTGGATCTTCATTGCTGCAACTATGTTTTGTGCCTCATCATCTGTACTCCAAAACCGAGTTTCGTTCGTTCTAAGCTTAAAACTCTGCTCTCTAAATGCGGCCGTTATACGTGCAGCTGCATCAGCAGCCGTCCGATAAGCAGAGAGAGAATCCTTCAGACACAACTCGTCTTCGTTAACATTAGAAATAGAAACAGAATAAGGTGCGGTAGATTCTAATGAACCACTAACATTCCCAGCTATTGTCATGTCGTTAAAGTGGTTAAGCAACGCCTTTTCTGCGAGACAAGCGGCAAGCCCATCATGTCCGTTTTTAGATGCCAGGTCAGCAGCAGTGCACCCACCGAGGTTTTGGGATGTTGGGTCTGTGACCAAGTACGGCTTTGCCCCAGCAGAAAGAAGGGTAGCAGCCATTTTCTCCCTACAATGAAAGTTCCAGGAGTCAGTGAGACATAAAAATATTGAAAAGTTACAAAGCTAAAGATATAAATATTGTCGATATTTAATTCCAGATTACAGAAAGCTGTTATGTGTGTGACGAAACTACAAATTCCACACGGGGTTACTTAAGTTAATTAAGGAACTTATAGATAAAAACTATCTGTACAAATGACACAAAAAGAAATAGAAAAGGCAACAGTGCCAAAGGGGAAAATTGTTACAAACCTACTTTTAGGACAAAAGAGAAAGGAGAGGGATGGGTGATTTTTACATACGAAAGTGGGGGTCAAGTTATTATGAATCGGAAACTCCAGGGAGTTGGGTGCAATTGCAAATAGCAAAAATTCAACGGTCCCTTAGGCAATTCACTGAAAAACTCACGAGTGGGCAGGAAAACATCCTCTTTAAGAGCTGATTAAGGAATGAAAAAAGATCATTCCTGTTTTCAATTAGTAGAAGAACTAGAAGTACAAAACATTTACCATTCAATTTATGTAATTGCTTTTAACTTTTTGAGTTCTTTCCCTTCTAATTGTCACTTAATAACCTAACAGAAAACCGCCCCCAAAATATTGTTCTTACTTCTTATCATTCCTTATAGCTCAATCTCTCGTTTAAAAACATAAATCCTGCTTAAATTCCTGTAACAAATATTCTTCAAATTTAATTGAAGATTATAAAAAGCAACTATATGTCCAACAAATTTGAGAAATTAATGAACCATGTAGGTCCCCCAAGTTAAAAAAAGAGAAGACAAATAACGAAAAGTAAAAGTACCTTCCATAATATGCAGCCCAATGAAGAGCAGTCCATCCAAATTTATCTCTGTAATCCAACAATAAACCTGAAGAGGCATATGGATAAACAGCCCACCTGTAACCTAAAATACCACACAAGTGGATAACTCCTTGCCCTAAATCATCTCGGTCACAAGAATTTTCCCCGTAAAGTATTTTTTTTCCTAGCCATTCACATAGTCTATTCATCAAATTAAGCTCAAATAATTGATTCTTTGCTCGTTCAAAAGAAATTTTATTATTTTCTGTTGAAAAAAGCATTTCTGCCCAACGAGCAGCAATGTGAGAGGTTCTGTTGGCAAATGTTTTTGCTTCATTGAGGGTATTTTCCGATAAACTACTTGGCATGACACATAAACGTTCAGAATTAGAAAAGAGAAGTTTGACGAGCCTTGTTTGTACCCTTAACTCTTCCCAATTTCGCTTATCTTCTTCAGAAGAGATTAAGTTAATTGTCGTTGGAACACGATATTCGAAAGTTAGAACTTGACTAATGGGAGTTTGTCGATCAAAAGATAAATAAAGCTCTACTAATCCAGGGGACTGAGGTGATAGAAAGCAGCGGTATACTCCGGATTGTACCATCTCTAACAGAACATGACCATCTCCACATACACAATATATATCGGTGTTTGCAACATGTTGATCACCTTCACCAAAAAATCCAGTGATGAGGATCTGTGACAGCATTTGCAAGGATCAGAAAATGCCTCCACAAGACAATCATTTGCCTTTTATTAATGAGTTTTACTTTTACTCAATTTATTATAGACCAGAGACATGAGAAGTGGTTCATGTCATAGTAAAAAGATGAAATACAGAATGGTCCAAAACTTAAGGAGAAATCTCAATATGATCCACTTATTTTCAGTTGCAACACTGTTGGTCGTCAAAGTTGAATAAGTCACGCCAATGGTCACCAAAATTTCAGTTAAAGCATACTAATCCCCATAATTCCAATAAGTTACTCAGGGTGGTCTCTTATTATAATGATTAATAATGTTATACATCAGAACAACTTGTGTAACCTATTTAAAATGTGGGATCGTAAATGTAACTTACTGAAACTATGGGGATCAATAGTGTTTTCATTTGAGACTATGACGATCAAAAAGAAATTTTGAAGTATGAGGACCATATAGGTTGCGTTGAGACTACCGGGATCAAATTGGCATTAAATCTTAAGTATTAGGGGCAACTTTTATACTTCCACTACTAAACTACTGCAAATGGTCCACGATAAACAGGTAGAACTTAGTACTAGAGCCTTAACCTGTGCCTCAAGGAAAATGTATCTGTATGACTACATAAACAGGAGTGCAAAAATAAGTGGACTACATGCCTGAATGTCATGACATACCAAATAAAAAAGGGAAAGACCAGGCGACTTCCTAAAAAAGGAGAAAAGTACCTTCGTATTTTCAGTTGAAAATGCCCATGTAGGAGAGATATCAGTTATACTAAACATATGCCCTGAAACAGGGGATTGAAGATGATCTTTTGCTGATGACATGGACATGTCATGAGAAGTCGAACTGGAGGTTTGCATAACTGACTCGTCAAATGATACTGGAAAATCATCCAAGACACAATTCATCCACATATCGAAACTATCTTGACTTTGTACATTGTCCAAATTCTGCAAATCTGCAATTGTTTGAGAATCAATTCGTTCTAAGAAATCATTTTCGGGAAAACTGAAACCATTGGGATTCACTTGGATGTTTGGGTCAGAGAAGTTCCCAATAATGTTTTCCTTCCATATCTGGTTCGTTGACGAGATGTTACCCTGTCAACATTAAAATTTGAATTATGCCCTATTGGAAAAGAAATTTCAATTAATTAAGCTCGCAAAATTTATAGAAATGTATCCTACTTTAATTTCAAGGTACAAGACTACGATGGCATGTCAATAAAATGAGGTTACGGTCAGTATCAATATAATAACCACTTTAATGTGAGCATATACAACTGATAAATATCAAACTCGCTAGTGTTGTTCTTCAATGCATGTAAATTTAGCAAAAGTTTCCTTAGTTTCATAATTTTAATTTTGCCAAGTGTAGTACTATGCCAGATTTTCACCGTATTCTGCATCGCACCCACAGCCATGTAATCCTAACTATAACCTGCTTCTTTCACGTTCACAAGAAATTTAGACTGTGATTCAATCTACTGGGATAATTTTGGTAGAAACTTACATGACTTGTATATATGTTTGTTTCAGATTGGTTCTCCTGCAACAAGCACAAACCTTTTCCTGTACCCAGAAAATTAATGGTTAAATCAATTTGTCATGTAGGATAGCAATTAGGTCTAAAGCATTAGAAGATCAAGCTACATACCTCCATCAAGAGGACTTGATTTATTAGGATTATTTGGAGCCAAAAGTTCCTCCCATTCCAGCGTATTAATCTCATGAAGCCTAGTATTCATCTCAGATGAGTACAAGTTTTCATTACCTGAATGTATATTCTCAACAGCATCGCATGTCGGAGTCATCACATAATCAGTTTCATCTGACAATAGCCATGAAGCAGGTGGGTCGGATAAAGCTGGACTAGAATTTGAACTCAAAGGAGTGAGAGGAGAACCCTGTAACTGAACCACATTCACCTTAAGAATTAGGTAAACATTTTTGTGCACCAACCTATCAAATTTTAAAAATGATTAGATCATGCTATTAATTTGACAATTTAGACATCAATCTACAGAAAAGCTCACAATTATTTCATTTAACCTGTATCAAAATGCAAGATCTAGACACCAATCTACAGGATTATTACACCAGTCTATCAAAATGCAAAAATATAGACACCAATCAACAAAAAATCTACTGTACAACATAACAATGTTGTACTAATTCTTCGATTTTGTGGATTAGTGCTTAGTACACTAGCTCAATCGAAGAATCAATACACAACTAGTGCTTTTTGCTGTCCTAATTGTTCGAATTTGTGTAATTGGTGTCTGAATTGTGAAATTCAATAAGTTGGTGTACTGATTGTAATAAGTTGAAATCTTGGTATATAAAAGCGATAGTTTCCCAATAATTACGAATAAAATGACACATGGGGACAATCGTGTGGCTAAATGAGTACTGCAGGGATGTAAATACTAACCTCTTGAGTTTCACGATAATGCACAAGGACAATGTTTTCTCGGGCCCTGAGAAAATGTAAATACTCAGTGCAAAGCTATAAATATGTATATGTATTATCGATAGGAAGAAAATTCTCTGTTGGAAATGCTTGAAAAATTAAATAGGAAAAATGCTTCCGGGAAGTATGTAATCATTAGTACTTACTTATCAAGTAGCCAGTAGCATCTGCGAACAAAAGTCGGGTTATCTTCTCCATGTGCATAATAAACATGAATCCTTTCCTCATTACCAACCTGTGTTCAGACAAAAAAGATGTCTTCATTGGCTAGGTTATCATCAAAAGTTTACTCAATCAAATAGGCCATTAATTTAACAATTTTTAAGCAAAGGATGATGTGTAAAGTACAGATTATGCAGGGTACGCTAGTAGACCAGAAGCTTACTTTTAAGTGCTCATGAGCTTCTCTAACCGTCTTCTTATCCTTTTTCTTCTTCCAGTTATGACCATCTTTACGGAAATTCCTGAGTGATTTACGGTCAAACAACACTATTGTACCACCTGTTATTTTTCGAAAACATAAAACCAGACAGAACAGCTAAATCGCCATGAAAGCTAAAATTGCGGTAAACATCACCATCAGAAAATTAGTTCCAAAAAGAAACTAACAAGAACGGAAATGATCTTTTTGTTTCAGGTAACTAGGCAACATATTCAAGATATTAAGACAAGTCTCCATCCTTCTTCTGATTCATTGTTAGACAGTAAACATAGACTTGCTTTGCAATAATCTAGTGGATAATAAATGAGACTTAGGTTTTGTAATTGCTTACTCTTGGGCAAGTTCACTGGCTTTACATGGATGGTGAAATTACTATAGTTGCATAGTATTGCATGAATCTCATTAGGCCTCAGCCACCTAACCTTGGCTTCTTCCATGATGGTCCTAACATCCAATTCTGTTAAATATAAAAACTAAACTGAAATTTTCCATAACCCTGAAAAATGAACGACATAATATAAACAAATCTTACAGAAACGAGATCAGATAACATGAAACGAGTCACAAACTTATAAGCAACTAGGAGCTGCTGTTAATATAACAAGCAAGCTGAATCAAGAAGAAATAGCAACCATAAGGGGGTAGCCTCAATTCATTGCTTTAAATAGGGAATTGGTAACCAGAAGCACAAAGCACCATCAAAATTAATACTTTCCTACAGTTCTATGATAATAAATCATAAAAAAACCATACAAGTCAAAAAATTATAATTGAATAAGACCTGTAACACGGCCTTCGCCCAACTACTTTGTAACCAGTTTTGTTCAACCTCTCAAAAAGTGCCTGTCATATCCTGTAGTGCGTACTTTCACAAAGAAAATGACGTGAAAAAGGCAACACAAAAAATATATTTCTGGAACCACATTTGAGCTATTCAGAATGATACAGTATAATAACAATAATACGATCACTCCAACCCTCCACCATTTCTTCACTCTCCCTTTGCTCTAGCTACTAAGTTCAAATAATGTGCATTTGATCCCTAAGAGAGACGAACTTAAAAACAACAACAACATACAAAGGAGTGAACCCTCAATTTAATATGTCAATCCCTTTATACACATAAGTGGCCGACCAACCAATTGTTCGAGCAGAGCTCGCAATTTACAAAAAATGTTATTTCTTCTAAGTTAATTTTTTAAAATAGCTTTGAAAGAATCTGTTTCGGTTGCAGGGTTAAAACCAAAAATTACTGCCCGCTTTCTCGATGTTTTCTCACATTTTCGATAAAGCCTATCGTAAAAGTCTTTTTACAACGTTTTCAATGATACTAGCAGATGCTATCCATATCCACAATGCGTATAAAGGTTAGTACATTAGCAATAATGTTTCTACTTATAATGTACTAAATTCTTGCTAGTTAAAAATTTGTAAATAATCAACATGTTCTTTTACTCAAATTTTTCCAGCAAATTAACATTTCGTATTTAGCAACGCCAACGTAGTAAATTAGTAATGTTGGCTCCGCCACCTGGCGTGTCAACGAGACAACAACTAGAAATCGGATAAGAAAAGCTTAAATACTCAAGGTGGTATATGATCAATTATTCAATTTGTTAAATTCTGGAATATGGTGACTTCTATTGTGATTCTTAGTCCATCCCCATGTATACAAACAATGCATGTGACATACAAGCAATTACAAATATATAATTTAAAAAAAAAAGTTAAAATTGAAATACTCAAAATGGTATATAAATTTGTTGAAATTATGGAATATAGTGACTTCTATTGTGAATCAAGTCCATCCCATGTATACAAACAATGCTTGCATGTATCATAAAAGCAATTACAAACATATAAGTAAAAAAAAATGAAATTAAAAAATTAAAAAGGGTAGCTAGGGTTTTAAAGTAAATACCTTGGAAAGTTCGAAAACCATGAGCTTCCCATCCTGTCAACCTATTATTATTATTATTATTATCATTTTGATTATTATTATTTATCATCTTTGCTATAATAAAAAACCTCAGCTGATGATCATCAAAAATCTTTATTAAACCTACAACAACACAAATAAATAAGAATTAAATAAAAGAAATAGAAAATAAAAGTAGACAATACTCGTACGTAAGAGAGAGACAGAGAGAGAGTTACTTTGTCGGATTAATTATTATTATTATTATTATTATGTTATAACCTCAGAAACGAATGTTTTATTTATGCATATAAAAATACATATATATATATATATATATATATATACAGAGAGAGAGAATATTTTGAGTTTTTTTTCTGAAATGGCCTATATCTGGGACTGAAAAATAACAGAATAGGTGGTTACCTTTCTTAAAATTCCCAAAATGGTTTACTTCTGAAAAACGACCGATCGAAATGGTAAAAACGACATGAACTCTCTGGAACATTTTGGACCAAAAACGATCGGTCGTTTTTGCCATTTCGATCGGTCGTTTTTCAGCTGTACTCACCGGAAGAATTTCTACCTAAAACGATCGGTCGTTTTAGGGTAGCGATCGGTCGTTTTTGTGTTGTGCTCAGTGGAAGAAATTTACTCTGAAACGATCGGTCGTTTTGTCCATTTCGATCGGTCGTTTTTCAGAAATACTTCGTATTTAAAAAAACTCATCTCTTTTCCCAGAGCTAGTGTACTGAAAAAAAAAAAATAGAGATCTTAGATCATTTTTATTCTCCCATCATATTTTAGGGCAAATCTCAGAGCTCTTCCAAAACAGGTAAAAGCTCAATATTTTGTTGAGACTCTATGTTTCTATAAGAGTCAATATTTTGTAAAGACTCGGTTTTTTCCACTATTTTGTTGTGTTGTTGAGTATTATTTGAATAAAATTGATAGTTTGACCGTGTGGTTATCGAAATGAAAAATCCTACAATTATGTGTTATTGGGGAGGTACGATGATGGAAACTATTAGCGAGGGGTTATCTTATGATATTTCTTATAAAAAAAAAATTAAGGTATCTAGAAACACGACATACGACAAATTTTTGGAAAAATTGTTTAAGGTACTTGATGTATCATCGACTTCAAATCGTTTGAGTTTAACATGTCGTTATCCATATCTGACTACACTTACTGAGTTTAAATATATGCGATTGGCTGTTGATGATAATGATTCGTTGGAAACCATGCCTGAGTTAATAGAAGAAAATGGAAGAACGTTTATAGAGTTATATGTTGAAATTGAGCAAGTTTACTCTTCTGATCAAGATTACGCGTTGTATTATAATATTCTTTCCACTAATGAAATCGGTACATCAAGTAGAACACCCATTCGACAAGAGCCAATGCCAGAGGTATATTCTAAGAACAACGAACCAGATTTGACACATTTGGATGCAGTGTGTCGATTGTCAGATAATATTGGTTGGTCGAACAATATAAATGAGATAGAACTCGGGGATGAACCAGATGATGAAGATCCGGACGTCAATATTAGCGAATACGAGTCTGACGATGACGAAGAAAATGTAGAAGAAGTTGACTATGAAGGATTATCATGTGAAATGGGCTCGTAGATGGATGAGGATGAAAACGACCAATCAATTGGGTCACAATTGCCGAATAATACTATTCCCGATGAAATTCCTATTCATCAACCAATGTCAAATTTGTTTAATGAACCGTTCGACACTCAAGAAAATTATAGTAACCAGAGACGAAATTATATGATGTATCCTGGATTTTGGGATCCTCAAGTTAATGATCCTTTTATTGGTCTTTTATTTAGGGATAAAGAAATGTTGAAAAAGGGAATAAAACTTTGGTCAATCAAACGTAACATCCATTTTTGCACTAAAAGTTCGAAGGCAAAATTTTGGGAAATTCGTTGTAAACTGGCCGAAACTCAAAAATGCAAATAGAAACTACGAGCTTCACTAAGAAAAAAACATGGATTTTTTGAAGTGTCGGTGTACAACGGTCCTCATACATGCATTCATGCCGAGCTTACAAATGATCATCCACAGTTAGATTCCAATCTTGTTGCCCAAACCATTCGAAATGCCATCACAACTAATCCTATGATGAAGATTTCATTAGTTAAAGAGATTGTGAATGCCCGCTTTGAAATGTCAGTTTCATACAAAAAAGCTTATTTAGGTAAACAAAAAGCAATCGCAGAGATATTTGGTAATTGGGAAGACTCGTATAAGGTTTTACCTAAATTTATGAAAGCGTTTCAAAAGTATAATCCCGGTACCGTAGCGGATTATGAGACAACGTCAGTTTACGATGTGGTAGGAAATCCAGTGGGTGAGGTATTGAACAGATTTTTCTTCACATTTAAGGCCGTTATTGATGCTTTTCAGTATTGTAGGCCAGTTATCGCTATTGATGCTACTCACTTATATGGGAAGTATAAAGGTAAGATTTTGTTGGCCATGGCTTCGGATGCAGATAATCATGTTTTGTTCATCGATATTGTTCAAATCATTTTTTGGATAATTTTAAGAAAGCTTTCAAAGGAGATCCTGACTTACACAAGTTAGTGGAGAACGCCATTTGGGAATTACAAGAAAGAAAATTGAAAAGAATCATGGAAGCAATAAAAGTGATGAATCCTCAAGCATATCAATGGTTGATGAAAGAGCCTGCGAAAAAATGGTCATATTTTCATGATAACGGGAGGCGACATGGTAACATGACCACAAACATGGCTGAAATTTTCAATAATGTTTTAAAAGCTGCTCGTAATTTACCAATCACTGCTGTTGTGCAGCTTATTTTCTATAAGTTGGTACACTATTTTTGCGAGCGGAAAAAGATAGTAATGGGGATGAGAAACAGCGGCACAAGATATGGTCCCAATATGCTCAAAATTTTAGAGAAACCTAAGTCGGACATTGGTCATACCAATGTTACATTCGATTATGAAAGAGGGGTTTATTCCGTGTGTACAAGTTCAAGAAATTCCAGGGGAGGCAATACTCAAGTTGTCGACTTTTCACTTTGGCAATGCGATTGCGGTAAGTGGCAGAGGGATGGAATCCCGTGTTCACATTTGTTTTCCGTATGCGCTGCCAACTGTCTAGATTGGGAAGCTTACATAGTAAAATATTACACTCTTGAATCATACGAAGGTACGTACTCGGGGCAATTTTTCCCACTTCGGCATGAAGACTATTGGGATTCATGTGATAGATTATTTCTTCCGGATCTTACTCTTTTAAGAGAAAGGGGTCGTCCAAGATCTACTCGTATTCATAATGGTATGGATCAGTCGGAGAGACGAGCACTTATGAAATGTTCTAGTTGTCAAGGGCGATGACATGATTGCCGTAAGTGTCCGTATCCAATACGTGGTCGACGCTTATGATTTTAGCTGTAGCTTAACGAGACAATATGTATCTTGTACTATTTTAATTTTTCGCTTGTAATTGTCTTTTTGTAAGATGAAATATCTATATTTATTCTCAGTGTTTTTTCGTACTGTTTTTTGAGAAGATAAACTGGTTTGTTAAGTATGAGAGTAAATAAATAAGTGCAATTAACATAAAAGTAGAATGAACAACATAAATAAATAAGTGCAATTAACATAAAAAGTAGAATGAACAACATAAATAAATAAGTGCAATTAACATAAAAAGTAGAATCAACAACATAAATAAATAAGTGCAATTAACATAAATATATATATTTGATTGATTTTATATATATTTTAGTATTTTTATATATTTTTCTTGCCAAATCAGTGTCGAAAAATGCAAAAAATTCTTTGTTATGTCTAAATGTTACAGTCGACCGATCGCTTTGAAAAACGACCGATCGTTTTTACACAGACGACCGATCGTTCTGCAAAAACGACCGATCGTTTTTTTAGTGTGCTCACTGGAACATTTTTGTCCCAAAACGACCGATCGCTGTGAAAAACGACCGATCGTTTTTACACAGACGACCGATCGTTATGCAAAAACGACCGATCGTTTTTTCAGTGTGCTCACTGGAACATTTTTGTCCAAAAACGACCGATCGTAATTTCAAAACGACCGATCGTTTTTCTGTTTTCCAGTTTTTAAACCTCTTTCAACCCTAATTCTCTTTCACTTTTCAAAATCTTTCATCTCTCTTTATCAAAAAATTCGCCACCTCTCCCTAAAATCTTCTAAAAATCTCAAATATCTATATATATATAACCCAATTCTCTTATTAATACTTATAATCAACAATCGATTGATTCCGTTTCTTGAAAACCCTTTTTTTTCAAAATACCAATTTTTCAAAAACCCTAATTTTTTTAAAAATCCAACCATGGTTCGCACCAAGAAAGCTCAAGCTCAACCACACCTCGTCGACGAACATGACGACGACTACGTGCCTCCGTCCCCGAGCCGCCCCCGTGTTATACGTGGTCGACGAACCGGCTCCTCCACCGCTCCACCATCGGGCCTCGGTGCCTCTTCCGGCTCTCTTCCTCCTCTCTATCCACCTACAATGGGTAAAATAGCTATATTGACTAACTTTACAATATATATGGCTTTATTTCTTGAATGTTTTCCCAATCTTATGCAAGATTTACACTTCCAAAAACTCGACGTTATTCTTACTCTAAAAGAGCCTTTCTTCGCTGAAAATATCTATGAATTTTACCATAACCTAGTTCTTGATAGGGATCATGATGACGCACTCCACGTGCGTTCATCGTTTAATGGCCAACCCTTCGTTTACGGTATAAACCGTTTACGAAATCTTCTACACCTCGATGCTGAGGGGGTGCACGAGCAAAGTGACGAACTTTGCGAAATGCTCTAACATCGTTAATTTTACCGATTTCAAAGATGAGCTATTTCATCCCGCCCATAACAATCGCTCTAACAAAGCCCACGGCCTTCTCTTCCGAAATAAATTAGCCTACCATATCCTCTCTCATATTGTCCTTCCCCATACCTCAAACTTCACGGATGTTACCAATGAGTACATCTTCCTTCTAGGGTGCATCCATCGCCGAGTCAAACTTGACTTCGCGACACTCATCTTCTTTAAGATGGATTCGCTAAAAACGAAATCCAAGAATGGGTTACCTTACGGTGCCTTGATTTCGGCCATCTTAAAAGACATGAACCTCGTTCCCGGTGGAACCCTGTTCAAGAACAAGGACAAACACATTTAGGACACCTCCTATCTCGCCCAAATGTCCATTAGATTCAACACTACCGACAAGACCATTACTTGGTCTCGCAAGCGGGTGTCCGACCCCGACTATGCTCTTCTTACCCCCGAAGAGGAAGAGTATGTCGGTCCTAAGGACACACCGCAAGCCGCTCGTGAGGATGTGCCTATCTCCTCCGAGTCCCTTCCCCCTCCCACATCCCTTCCTTTTCCCGTCCCTCTCGAGGAAAAGGAAAAGCCCAAGTCGGATCTTCCAACCGTCCTCCGCGCACCGAACAATTCTACGACGATCTATATATCGACCAATATCGGAATGCGCAACTCCACCGACGCATGTTTCGATCCATGAACACCAGTCAAGAGGACTTGGACGAAATTGATAGGATAAGCGTCGAGCAACGGGCAAAGTTCCAACGGTATTTTCCCGATCTAGCCGGTCCCGACGATGACGCCGACGAAGAGGACGACGCTACCTCCCACCGCGACTAGGCGGTTATTTTTTTTATATATTTTTTTTGATGATGTCAAAGGGGGAGAAATACCTCTCCTTTAGTTTGCGTTGTATTTCTTATGCATTATCATTTCTTTCGAACAACGTTGTTTTTTTTTTGATGTAATAAGTAGCAAACGCTTTATGCTATGAATCGTTATTATGTTGCTTTTTATATGCGCTTGTTATATTCTAATGCGTTGTGAGATTGCTGTTTAGATGTATGCATGATTATACTTGATGTTATTGAAATTGGTACGCATAAATTGCTAGTTGACTGGGTTAGTTGTATTGTTTTTCATTTGCGGCGATTGACCGTTTTTAGGCAAAATTATGGCCAATTGCTCGCTTACAATTGTTCATTCATTATTTCATATCGTTTTAGCTTTGATAAACGTCGTTTTATCGGATGTTGTGACATTTAATTGCTTTTTCACTAAACCTTTTATCCAAGTAAAACGTCATCTAATCGATTATTTTGATGATAACAATATTTGTAAAACATGATAAAAGCTCGTTTTGCGTACTAATCACTTATCGAGTGTGTCAAAGGTTTGAAATGATAGATTACGTGAATACGAAGTTAACGGTTCAAGCGGAACCTCAATCGGGCTTAAAACGAACAAGTTACGGGCTTTCGAAATATGTCAAGAAAACCGAGAAATTACTAAGGCAGAAACGACCAATCGTAAGCCGAAACGACCGATCGTTTCAGAGTAAATTTCTTCCAGTGAGTATAGACCAAAAACGACCGATCGTTCCCAGAAACGACCGATCGTTTCAGAGTAAATTTCTTCCAGTGAGCACAACACAAAAACGACCGATCGCTACCCTAAAACGACCGATCGTTTTAGGTAGAAATTCTTCCAGTGAGTACAGCTGAAAAACGACTGATCGAAATGGCAAAAACGACCGATCGTTTTTGGTCCAAATTGTTCCAGAGAGTTCATGATAAAAACGACCGGTCGTTTTTACCATTTCGATCGGTCGTTTTTCAGAAGTAGACCATTTTGGGAATTTTAAAGAAAGGTAGCCTATTCTGGGATTTTTCAGTCCCAGATAGGCCATTTCAGCAAAAAACTCGAATATTTTGATGGAGAGAATAAGGTTTTTTTTTTATAAATAATTCATAGAATTTGTTTTGAATAAGAAATGAAGTAGTTACAGAGCAAGCAAAGCAAGTTTATAATTCGTATTTAAATTATTAAAATGTAAATTTTTAAAATTTGTTCATATAGTTTAGCATTTAAAATATGTGATTATATTTTAAAAAATTCCACTTCAACAACATAAATTATGAGTTATTTATTAGTTAAAATTACACGTATTTTCGTATAGATAAGGAGTAGTAAATATTGTTAAAGGACATTTTTAAGAATTCAATAAAGATAAGAATAAAAACGCTTGTTTTAATTAATGGGTCAAAATGGGCGTGGGCAATAATACAAAAAGTCATGTCCTTTGTAATGCGTGCGTTATCTTTTTTTATTAATTGTATGCGTGTATAATGTTTAATTTTTACTTCGTTTTTATACTCGAACATTAAACAATGTTTCAAAATTAAGTTATATTTAATATAAATATGGTTACAACTTACATTTCATATCATAACATTATTGGTTTACCAAAAATATGTATTAAATTAATCAATTTCGTTAATTATTATGGTTGTGTCATTACTAGTAATTACTACAATAAACATATTAAGACAAATACCGTTACCTATGACTAGGGACATTAGTTAGTTTTTTAATTTTTTACTTTTGATCAAAATTCTGAAAATGGCACTAAGAAACAGTTGGATTAAGCCAAATAAGTCTTTTATTTTAAGTTCTTAATCTATAAGAAATTCAACTTACAATTGTAGTTGATGGTATAGTAGTAAGGGAAAGGAAAACGGGAAGTAATTCGGGAAATAAAAAATGGAAATTTATATTTATGGGATTTATTTAACAAAATAGTAGAAAACAAAGAACGTAAATCTGAAATAGAAAACGTAATTTTGAACTGCTAACGGGAAAAACGGTTTATGTAACAGGAACGAAAAATGATCTTCTTAGCAAGTAGGGGCCGTCCGTATGACAGTCGAATAAGGCTCGAACCTTGAATAATAAAAGATTAAATTTTTTAAGGGTAACCCCGCATCTCCAATCATCTAATTATTAGAATATTACAAAGTAATTCAAATCTTATTGTCATCTAATATTAATTTTTTTCATATTAAAAAATACAAATCGGGGCAACCATGCCTTTTTTAGGCTCGTACAACATGTACTAGTGGGGTGACACTGTTAGCAGATGCGGAGTTACATGGTCTTTAGAGGGGTCACATGACCTCCTCACCTTTCAGGGTATGCACTAAAAATGAATTGAATGCTAATGTTTTTTCAGAGGTGATAAGAAAGGAAAGGAATCAGGGCTAGACCCAAAAGGCACGGGTCTAGAGCCCCAAAAAACATATATCCGTTTCACATAATATTATATTATATTATATATATATATATATATATATATATATATATATATCATTTCTCTAATTAATAGTTATTTGTGGTCGAGTGGTTGGTTTCCTTACTAAAGAGTCGATATATAACCCGAGTATTTGCGGAGACAATATTGTTTTTTTATTTCATTATAGAATTTACTAATTTAGTACACTAATGAATTCTTTAATTTTATATAAGATTTTATGTGGTCTCTTATATTAAAAAAAATAGGTAAGTACTTGATTTATTGAATAAATAACAGATTTGGTCCCTGGTTTCCTTTTTAAAAAATTATAGTATAATTTTAGTTCGAATACGAAGTTTGTAAAAAATTTGTTTCGTATCATTGAATTTTTTGTTAAATATACTCAACTTATTGCATCTAATATTTTCTACCTTAATATTTTACTATTTATTAATCGTATCTTATAAATTTTATTTAAATACTTTTTTTACGGAGAAAAAAAAGATCCAATAGTGTAAGGCCCCTAAAACTCTGAAAACAAGCCTAGGCCTAAAAATGAACTAAACTAATATTGTTGTTTTTTATAGTACCGATCAATGGAAAACCGTGTATACCCTTTACAAAAATAAAACTTGATTAATATATGCAGCTTGGTCCCTATAGTATATTTTGAAAGATTTGTTAGTTCAATTTCACAATAAAAAAACAGGTTTAATATGTTAAGTATGACGCCACATAATTCCGTGTTAGATAAGATTTTTTCTTCTCCATTCAACTATTTTGTATATAAAGTATGACCCCTCTGACTAAAAATTGTGACTCCGTCATTGGCGGTTAGCAAGTATGACTGTAAACATGTTTTACTTTATACTGTTCGTATTAACAATTGCAATGGATATATAACTCTGTCTAGCTAACACAAATACCTTGTTTCAAGCAATTTTATTCAATCGTAACGACTTAATTGCTATAACTATCTGTAGCTGGTATTTCTTTAATTTGCTTTTTGAGCTTGATCAGGTAACAACTGGGTTACATGGGATCAGCTGGTCAGTGAGGATTATCGGGCACAGATACGACATTGGGCCAGATGAGGAGTTTGGGCATCCCTAATGGGCTAACAATACTGAATTACTACTATGAGCTTGGTCTTTCGTGCAGCCCACGTTGTAACATGCGTGTTCTTAAGAGTCTGTTACATCGGTGGCGAAATGATGTGCCTTCTTTTCCTTAGTCGGTGGATGAGTATGCATGTCCAAGTCCAACGCCAACGGCTTATAGTTGTCGATCATTTATCGTAGCATCATTTTTTGGACATTATAACTATGTTGACAACCAGTAAACTTCTACTAGTAGCAACTCTCATACACTTGAAATCATCGGTAACAGGGGCTGAGATGGAATTAAACCAAATTATGCATTTTCTTTTTTACCCCAAAATTGCTGGATTTATAGTTTAAAATAGTTTTTGTGTTTTCTTTTTAACAACGCATTTGGTGGAGTTATACTTTGAAATAGTTATTTAGGGGTTAAATTTTAATGGTAGTCAAAATGTATGTATCCATCACTTTCCTCATAGGTGTAATACGAATCTTCCCTCTTTTAACTTTTAGCCTATAGTCTGTTTTGTTGTTCATTGTTTAATAGAAAATATAATGGTAGTTACACTTTTTTGAATTTAAACTTTTAAGTTGTTTCTGGTTCATGTTCAGAAGAGATTTTTATTATGCTGCTAGATTACTTTTTATGTATTACATCGATGTTTTGGGCCTCAGGGTTCACATTTTTGAGAAGTTTTTTCCGATATTGTGAACTACCTATCTCTTTTTATTTTATTTTAGAAAATGGGTATTAGTAAACCATATTTCAAGTCTCTTAGATGGTTAGCTTACAACACATTAGAAAGATAAATAAATTTGATTTCAACTTTGAAGAAAGAAGGCCTTAATTAGCAGAAAAAAAGTTGGTAACTTGCACTTCAACTACCTTCTCCTCTTAGTCACCTCTGCCTCATATTTTATTTACCAGAAAGTGAGAAAGAATGATAACACACTACCTTGGTGATTCTCCCATTTTAGTAACCACTAAACACACTTCTCTTACAATCTTCTCCATTTCCATGTTTCTCTATTTTTGCAAAGTTATTAGGTTACATATAGTAGAATATACAAAAACTGAGGCATACCTGTTATGGTAAACTTGTATTACAATTTACAATGACTCATGTCCTTGTAATTAAATTACAAGCTCCTTTTTTTTTTAAAGAATAAATTGTAACCTCCTTTAATACTTAAATGTTTTCTTCTTTTAGTAGTATTGGTTTGCTCACATCTATATATAGTATACTTGACTCCTCTTCTCTCCAATTAACTTGCAAGTTTGTTGACGGATAGCATCCGGTTATCGTTTTCTTTATTTTTTTCTCTTGTAATTCATTTGCCCTTTTGGGCGGGTTTTCCCCATTTTAATTAAAGTTGGTTCGTTTAATTGTCAAAAATAAATAAAATTACTTGCAAGTTTTTCTGGTTTCTGTATTGGCATTTATAACGATGGTTAAGTACTGGATTTTGGTGTTAGCTCTCATCAACATCATTCAGTTCAACTGCAAACTTGGTACACTTCTTTTAGCAAATCTCCGGACACGCGATTTTTCATTAAAAAAATCTCACACTCTATGTTTATCAAACTATAATTAGTAACTGTGACATTTTTTTTTTAATTTTATAATTGGCAGGGAAAGCAGAAGAAGATTATTCTGAAGTTGGAGAAACTGAAAATCCAGCTCAAACTATTGCCAAGGCCTTGCTATGTTTCAACAATAACTATGTAAGTAGCTGAAAACTTAACATATGCTCATTTAATAATTCTTAAACAAGATATGTCTTGGTGCAAAACGATATATCCATTGCGAAGTGTATCTGTCTTGTTAGAAATCCTTACATTTTCAAGATTGATTTTTCACTTTAGCAAATAAGTAACGGTGCAAACACATACTTTTTGCGCATCATTATTGTTGGCCAGTACTCATCGCCCCGTCCAAAATTAAACAACCGTGAAAGACGCTATTGATTACAAAATTGCTATTGAAATTGATAGAAAATATCAGAATATTATCGTCCAGATCAAACTGTTGTAAAGCATTGTTATGTTTCAACAATAATTTCATAAGTAGAGAGAATTTCAGTTTCCGCCCTGTGATGCTTTTAAACAGTTTTTTCTAAGTGACTAGTGCAAAAAATCCGTAGATCTCATCGCCAAACTTGTTTATCTTGTTAGAAATCCATTCATTTTCCAAAAGAGTGATGACAGGAAAATGCTTATGCTCGTAAATAATCTTGTTGACAGCTTTTAATCCAATCATTCAAAAGCAAAACCAGGGAAGTATTTAAAATTAAAGATGTCACTCGACATTACAAAGTTGTCATCGCCATGAAAGTGTCTAAATCTAAAGCTGTCACTCGAAATTACAAAGTTGTCATCACCACCTCATTGTGTTTCTACGTAATTATTTATGACATTTTTCTTGGCAGATATACAACAGTTGTGAGAAATCATATAGATTGACAGAAAGTGGGACCCTCAATGTGCCACACGAATACACAGATCAATACTGCAACGGCCCTTGTAAAACCGAGACGCACCTTGTGCTTGACTGTATCGGAAATAGTTTTTTGCACTTTGAGTTTTACAACAAGGCAACTACTGAAGATGTGAGAGAGACCATCAAAGCAGGTTGCGGATACGGTAGTCAACGAGGTAACGGAAAACTAAAAATATCAACTTAAATTAATTTACTATTAAGATTCAAGATTGACCAAGGTGTGAGAATGTCTTTTTTTTTTTCTGCAGGTAATTTTAATGTAGCAAAGCACTTCAGTTATGAAGAGGGAAGTTCAGACAAGATAACCATACATGTGCTGTTTGTGCTTATGTTCATACTTTTTGAAATTTTTTTATTGTTTTGAGAGTGTTGAATTTTGTTGGTTTTCTGTTTGGTAATTATCATTGTACTTTATTTAAGAAATAAAAAACTTCACAAGTTCTTCGGCGTACTTATTTAATGTAAATGTGTGATAACTATTTATCTTAATAGTTAATACTAATGTCGTTTTTTTTTTAAAATTTAACTGTCGTGTTTTGTTGTCACTATATTCGTATATAACTATGAAGACAAACTGTGAAGTAAATAATTAGTGCTATACATATAAACTATATGATATACTAACATTCTGTACAGAATGTCATTATCAATATTTGTATGCATGTAGAAGCTTATACAATCTGCATTTCTGTAATGCATCATTTCCTGGTATAAGAACCTACGAATAACCTGATTCAATAATCAATATACATCTCATTCTTACTTGTATTTACAAAGTTAAATAAAATGAAATGACACGTCTCTAATTATGATTTCGGAAAACCATCTCCAATCTCTCTGGAGTAAAACCGATATAAACCATGCCATAGATATTAAGTAGGACAAGAGAGAATGACAAGAAAAATAAAAGAGAACACAATAACATAAGAAACGGAACCCGTAAAACTGGCGATACCTGACCTCTTGTTCGTAGGTTGACCTTTGAGAATTTTAGTTGCATTAGACTTGAGCTTTCTACTATGTTTCCACTTTCTCGCTCATAACTTTGATGACGTTTGCTTTTTGGCCTTGCTGCTCGAGGCCACAGGTCGATTATTTTAGCAGCTGCTTCCATAATTTGAGCTGCATTTTTAGACGAAATAAAACTGGAACTTTTGCTAGGAGACAAACTTCTGTAATGAGAATTGGGGTCTGCTGATTTAGGAGGTAAATTTGTGACGGAAACTGCTTCATCTGTCGATTCATAGTCTTCTGAGGCTCTGCAATGTGATTTCCTGGAATAAATTTGAGCTTCTCATGAATTGTTTTTAGAATTTCCAAGACACTGTGAATCGAGAGGTGGGGTTGAAAAGAGATTTACAAGATTAGATGTTGGTATGATATTTAATCCCATAAGCTTCATAATTACATTTGGAGCTTCCCAACCATATCTTTTTTCATCGGTCACTGAAAAAGCACAACTGTATAAACTGTTTCGTTAAAGAACTTGAGGGCACTACATACTCGTCCACGTCCATTTAACAACACAAATCAGTAAATCACTTTTACATACTCATGTTTTAAAGTTAACATGAATATTGTTACCCTCAGAGTAATGTGTTGATATTGCACCAATATGATGTGGTTGATGGACAGTTGGAGACACAGGGATCATAAATACTACAGTAGTTGAACTTAATAAAGGAATAGAGAAAAGTGCTAAACTCAAAGAATGCAGTAACCGAGAAAAATATGAGGATGTGGTTGAATGTGCTGACGCTTGTTTGTTTGCAACTTTCAAGCAACTAAGCTGGAATTTTGTAGGTTGAGAAGAAACTACGTTCATTCAAATTTTTAGGAAACTTTCCTCCTAAAATTGACCTAAATGTTAGGCTTTTATGATAAACTTGGAGTGACGGGCACATATGTCTGCGTTACCATGATAAAGTGAGGCTAACTGGCTAATAGAGAACTCCATCTATCTAAATGCATATTGAAATCCTACAAATTTACAGTATAGTTTCAAGTTTCGATAAAAGAATCCTTTAACCGAGTCGTCCATACAATGAAACTAGATAAACACGATCGCATTTGTCTTTTCGACAGATGGAAACCAACTACCCAGCCTAAACAAGAAAAGAAGTTCCCCAAAATTCATTGTCAACAACGAGATTATTTTTTTCTCCATTAACCCTTAATTTAGGGACATTTGTACATACCCTTTTCCGCAACCAAGCAAAGAAAATACAACAAGATAAAACAGTAGTATGCACAAAATATACGATAAACAATTATACTCGTCGAGTTGCATTGTTCAGTCTTTCATCAAGTTGGAAACAGCTTTGCACTGTTTAATTTGGTTAATTAAAAGAAAAATATAAAGGAAGTTAAAATGCCAGAGTTTGGAGTATTGAATTTGGACGGAGAGAGAAGGCACTGAATCATGTGTTCAACTTTTAACACTTTTAAGGGTCACAAAAGTCGAGCATTAAATTTATGAGAAATGGAGTACAAGTTATGACATTTCCCCACATTATTTATCGAGAAGAAATAACTGTGTGGTTGACGCATGACCGAAGACCAACGAGTAAAATAAATGGAGGCGGGCTCTTGATTAAACATCTGCGTTATATAGTTGAGTTTCAGGAGAGTACCTTTCTTAACATCATATTCTGTGTCACCAAAGAAGATCCTAAATTCCTAATAACACAAGATTGTAGGACAGTGCTATATCCTAATTACTCAAGGAACGATAACGATAGGGCTCGCCTATGCACAAAAGACTGTACTACAAGCAATCCCCCAACAACTAAAAGGAATTGCAGAAACAAATTGCATCTCACAGAATCAAGGCCATAAAGATGCTCAGAGGCAACACATTAATACTGAAAATTGTTTATTCAAAAAGAGGAAATAGGATTCAGAAGCCAGACTTTACAAGCAGCAAAAAGTAAAATCAAATTTATAAGATGGGCCATGATAAGGTGTTAAACTAAGGACTTGATCTACATTCTCAGATTCCCATCATTCTACAAGCGGAACAAGGTTAAGATCTCATTTCAGATGTTAAAAAGATACAATAGGCAACCTAAGTAACAACATTCACTCCTCTACTTTATTATTCTAATTATCGTTCTTAATAAGCACAGCCAGAAAGAGCCAGCAAAAGCATAGCTGCTTGTTCATCTTCCCCAGGTCGCCTTCTTAACCTCTCTGCAATTGATCTCTGAAACATCACTTCTTGTCCAAGTGGTGCTAAATTCTTTTTCAGCAATTGACTCGATTTACTGTTGGCATTGCTGCTGTTTCCTTTTTTTTTTCCATTGCTTTGCTTTTCGTTGTCATTATTGCTGCTGCTAGTAGATGTCACATTCTGAGTGTTTGTGCCAAGTTTCTTTGCTTTCTTTTCTTCTGTTGAGCTTTTAGTAACACCCGATACTGCTGTTCCTTTTCTTTTCCTGCTTTTGATCCCACAAGCATTGCACAGGGACTGCGAATTTTTACCAAAACCACAATCAGATACAGAAACAGAATGTACAGTTGAGATTTAAAAAATCGAAAGAGAACTGTGCAATAATACCCATCTACCAATAGCGAATCATGCCGTTTCTATTTCATAACAGTTTGTTCAGTAAACGATAGTATCCCAGGTCAATATGGCTAGGTACTAAGTCTAAATTTCCATTTCTACATTGGACAAAATACAGAACACCAATAAATTAAGCTCATACGGAATTGACAGAGGACACATTATCTACTTGAATCAGACAAGTATCTAGGGTAACTTTAAGCAAGCTTGTGCTTTCATATAATTCGTCCATGGCAAAAGGGTAGTAAAAAAACAAACACTAAAGCTGAACAAAAGTTTCTGTGTCTCTCATCAAGCAAGACTAGACTAAAGTCACTAAACTCTTCATCTAATAGTATGTAATCGTGAAGGATCATATAGTAAGAATTAGCTATAGAGGCCAGCTCAGTAATTCTAACTATGTTTTATAAGATTGAAGACAAGTTAATCTATCTACCAGAAATCCGACAATGATAGAACAGAATTAAAACTCAAATTGAAAGAACTGCAAATCATCATGTAAAACCAATCATTTATGAAACCTAACAATAGATCCAGGCTCAAGTAAATTTACATAGCTACTACTATTGAAAAGGTTAACCACGGCTTACATCATAGGAGAAAAATCAGCATTATCCAACAATTAAAGATTATGACACAAGGATGCCCAATGGAGATAACATGCAGATACACCTCAAAGTTCATAGCAATGCATCACTAAAAGTACACATAATGTTTAATACTTTCTCAGTGACCCATGAAAACAGAATTTGAAAAGGAAGTATGGCGATGACCTCTACACATAACAAACACTGCTTTGTTTCTATTTTGTAAATAAAGGAACTTCATCAAACTTTGTTTCCCAGGTTTATGACTGGGTATTGTATTTATATTTCTGAATAAAAATAAATGAAGCTTAAAATTTGGATCTTCAATCAAACAATAAGTGAAGCTTAATTAGACTTTGACTACAAAGATCATCTTGCTCATCAGATATGTTACCAATTGCGAGGAAGACTTATTCTAAGCCCATAATACGAGGGTAAATATCAACCAAACACTAAAATCAAGCAATACATTAGCTAGTTACCTAATAAAACAAGAATACTCATTAACCACCTGTACGAAAAACTAACTTAAAGCCAGATCAATAAATCTAATGACAAGACAGAGGATCTAAACACACCACAGGAACTCCCTCTAAATTAAATAAAGTACTGATATTTAAGCATACAACAAATTGTTTCTGTCATAACCTCAGCTACTCCACACCTTAATCACAGATCACGCCACAGCTAAAAGAACAGTAATAAAACATGTCCAAATTTAGATCTTTAATTAAGGATTATATTTATAACCAAAGTATGAACTATGCTCCACAGAGCAGTAAACACAAGTTCAAGTAAATGTTGAAACTATCAAGGCATCATTCAATTGTGAGAAATTAAATAAGTCATCTCTACTCATATGTAGTCATCAAAAGAAATAATGCAGGGATATAAATAATGCTAACTAAGTCCAAATAATAGAGGAAATCTCTCATCCCACAAAGAAAACCCGGGTTACATCTAAAATGAACGTCTTACCATCAACTATAAAATAAATAAAAACTACTTAATCCCAATCCAGGTCTCATATCAGGGCTTACGTCTATCTGTTGCCGTTATAACATAAATAGATAGATACAAATCCATACCCAATCATCACCACATCTGATTATATAACATCACTTCTAACATTGCCCTCGTCTTTTTTATTTAATTAGCTAGCTAATAAATAGCAAAACAATCAGCTACAATTTCAGGTTCCATCAAAAGATCAAGTTTGAAAGATACTTCTACAACATAGAATGAAAAAGAAAGATAAAAATATAAAAACAGATAGATGCATATGTATAAATACCAAAAACCCTAACCCCAATAGTCTTACCCCACTACGAAAAAACCTAACTTTATAAAATAGCTACTAATTAACTAACTACATAATCATCCATCAACACCATAATATTAAAAAAAAAAAAAACTAATTAGTTGCTGACCAAGGTTCTATCAATGCGATTAAGTTTTTTTAGTTTATTTCAACAAAATGGAATAAAAAGAAAGATAAAAATACATACAAAAAGATAGAAAGATACATATGTATGTATAAATAGATAAAGACCTTAGGGCCAGCAGGTCCACTTCTCCAAAGAGGGGTTTTTGTTGCTCCACAATCAACACAGCTCTTCACTTCACTTCCTTCTTCACATATTAATTCCTGTTATTTAATCAAAACACAATTAAAAAATATTATCAGAACCATTTAATATCTACTATTTAATCAAAACCAGGTTACTACAAAAAAAACATGAATCCCTGCTATTTAATCAAACCCCAATTAAAAAAAACATCAGAACCATTAATCTCTACTATTTAATCAAAACCCTATCAAAAAATCATTCAGACCCATCAATCTCTATTATATTTAATCAAAACCCTATTACACAAAAATAAACATAAATCCCTGCTATTTAATAAAAAACCAATAGAAAAAAAATCATCAGAACCCTTTATTTCTACTGTTTAATCAAAACGCTATTTCAAAATAAAATAAACATTAATCTCTGCTATTTGTTCAAAGCCATCAGAAAAAATCATCAGAACCATATAAACCCTACTATTTAATCAAAACCCAATTACAAAAAGACATTTTTTTCCTGCTATTTAATCAAAAACCATTAGAAAAAACATCAGAACTATATGAACTCTACTATAATCAAAACTCAGTTACAAAAAATAAAACCAATAATCCCTGCTATTTAAATTAAAAAAATTCATCAGAACCATTAATCTCTGTTATATTTAATCAAAACCCAGTTACAAAAAATAAAACCAATAATCCCTGCTATTTAAATTAAAAAATTCATCAATCTCTGTTATATTTAATCAAAACCCAGTTACGAAAAGAAAGCCATTCATCCCTGCTATTTAATCAAACCCATTAAAAGATTCATCATAACCATTTAATCTCTACTATTTAATCAAAACCCAAATACGAAAACCCATTAATGCCTACTATTTAATCAAACCCATTAAAAGATTCATCATAACCATTTAATCAAAACCCAAATACAAAAACCCATTAATGCCTACTATTTAATCAAACTCCAATTACAAAAAGACATTATTTCCTGCTACTAATGAAAACCCATTTGAAAAAACCCTAAAAAACACACATTTATGAAAACATAATGAGAAAATAACAAAAAAAAGTAGTAAAAAAAATAGAGGAGGTGATGACTTACTTTATCCTCACGAGGATCCACCATCTCTGTCACTTATTTAAACCAAGAATATAATTAAAAATTAAAAGCTCAAATGAGTGATCAAAGTGGGTTATTGCGGCTGAGAAAGGAGAGAGAGAAACTAGGGCTAAACAGTGTATTAAAAACTAGGCATTTTTTTTAATTTTTTTTTTTTGGGGGGGTAATGTTGGGAACAACATAGAGGCTGGATGTGTAGATATAGATACTTACATATTTATAATATTGCAAATCAACCCATTTAACAATTCTTAAGTTACAAATAGCCCCTATAAAACTTATACCTCAAATTTATGTTGAATAGTGGGATAACCTGATATTCGTTAAACCATCCAGAGCATAAGTCTTAGTGTATACTTTAGTGTCAATAGTTAGGAAGGGAAAAGTTTTTATTTTTATTTTACACATTTCAATAGTCATGATTTAGTGTCAGACTCTAAATTGATGGTCACAGTTAACAAATGAGTTAACTGGTGACATGACATTGCTTGAGGGTTAAATGTAAAATTAATGAATTCAATTTCATTTATATGAGCGGAGAGCATTTATGTCTATATAGTATTTCAGTTTATGGCAACTTGTCGTGAACTTTTTAATCAATTTATTAAGAGTTTAAAATAGTTAATGATATTAAAAAAAAAGTGGTAATAAGCGAACTTAACATGTCCAATGTGATAAAAACATACAAGATGTATATGACTTGTGTTTATGTAAGATAATGGTTTTTTTTTGTTTTTTTTTTATTTGGAACCATGTAACCGGTGAAAGCTATTGCATCAAATGTAGATACTCTTAGTTGATTTTGGATTTTCACTCTGTTCACTTGTTAAATGGTATCTTATAACTCCACACTCATCCCTATTGAGATGATAGTTGAACAAATATCGAACGTTCGATGATTTTAGATGAATTATTAATGTCTGCATCTTAATATATATTTTTTAGGCCTTATGTTCCAAATATATGATGGTTAGCAACTTAACAATGTAAACACAATCGTATCCCGTTGATTTAAAGAATTTTTTTATGTACATATGTATCTTTTTAATATCTAAGTTTGCAAGAACTAACTGAAAATTGTTCAAAATTGTTTCATGAAAGAAAAAAGTAAACAAAATTTGCTTTTGTTTTAAAAAGCGTTAAATATGAAGAAACTAATTAGAGTACACGAAAACCATACTAAAATGGACCTAAATATCACATGGTTATGCCATCTTAAAATAAGATTTGAAATATTCTACTGAAGTTCGGAAAAATATGGGAATAAATTACAAAAAGTTTAAAATTTATCGAGGTTATTTGGAAATTAATTTCAACATGGGTGTCATTTGCATTTTAACCAATATATTAACAGAGGATGAACCGACATAAGACCGAAACTGGTTCGGGAAAATACTAAATATATGAGACAAGAAAACCCTAGAACCGGATCGGTTAATTACTATATTACCCTCTGGTCTAAGTGTTGGTGTTACATTTGTTTACCCGCCAAAATTATTTGCCAAATGAAATTGGCGCCATTGTTTTTCTTTGTTTAACATTTTTAGCCGGCAAAAATAAATTTCAAAACATTGTCTTGCCTATGAAATTCGAAGACATGTTCATGTGACAATTTTTGGTTTTTCTGTTGTTCATGTCTTTTTGTGATTACATTAAAAAAAAAAGATTATTACTTCTCTTCCTGTTTATTTGAACCAAATATATTAGTGTGCTGTCTTGCAAAATTGATGTATTTAGTTTTTGAAATAATATTTTTATGGATCGTGTTATGATTAATCTTTCAATATTTTAATTTTCACAACTTATAAACGCTAATTTGAAAGTCGCTCTAAGAGATTTTAGTTCAACCGAACGAAGCAGTTCAGATCCATTGTCATATATATATATATTGCACAATTGTCAATTGATATTGTGGCTATAGAATGGTGTTTGTAGCTAGCCTTTTATAATTTTGTTAATTAATGTATCGTTAAATTATTAAAGTGAAAGAACATAATTATATATTACATTAGATATATTGGAAACGTAAATAGGTTATTAACGGTAACAAGAGTAAATGGTCACCGTTCTTGACAAACATAGCTGACGACTAAGATTGTTCATTGTAGCATAAATACAACGTGATAGAAATCGATTATAAGAGGAAATTTTGTAAAACAATCTATAAGTAATGCTTAATAATTACTAAGTTTTACCAACTACACAGTAGACATAGATGGGTGACCCCCTGGGAAGTCCTTGTGTTGCACCCTTTAAAAAAAGAAAAAAAGATGGTTAAAAAAAAACTTTCATTAAGTTGTGAGAAAACAAAAATTTACCGACGAACCCAAAATTTATCGCCCGGAGGTCACTTCGCCGACGAATCAACTAAATTTGTCGGCAGAAACGAAACAAAAAGTTTAAAAGTTGATTACACTTTTCCCGACAAATTAGAGAATAAAATATTTCGTCGGGTCAATTTTTGACGACGAATTCGTTAATTGGTCGGCTCCTAAAAATAATTATTTACTGGCGAATGTGTGTATCTATATTTTGTCGACTGATTGTCTTAATTTAGGCCTTGTTTAATTTGTACATTTATTTTAGGCCTTATTTAAATGGTTTAAGCGTTGTTTGGTTTTTGATGATTTTTGGATGTAAATGCAATTTAGGCCTTGTTTGGTTACAGGTTATTTGATAATAGTAGCTTATTAAGGCATTGATTCATGTAAGTGTTTACTTAATTAATTAAAAAAAATAGATTCGGATATTAAAATTCTTTTCAGAAGGGTTGTTACTAATAATAGATTAACTGTAATTTGCAGCAACGCAGGTCCCATGACATCCAACTTTTCATACTTTTATAATGTGCATGTTTCCTTTTCTTTTACAATTTGCAACACGGGGTTTTTTTTCCTTTATAATGTCCATGAATTTAAAAACTAATTGGACTTTAGGTTGTGTTTATTTTGATGTAAAATATGAGGAAATAAATATTTACGGATAAAATAAAATTTACAATTGATTAATAAGTCCTAAAATATATTTTTTGGGAAAATATTTCCCAAAGCAAACGGAAATGTTTACACACAAACAAATAAATGGAAACATTTTCCCATGTATGGACAGTTGCTATATTCACGTCAACTATGCCAATTTCAAAGTTGAATTTTTATAACACATGTTTTTAAGTTTTAAATAATTTAAATATTGAAGTAAAAACATATAATTTTTTTTTAGTAGTAGTAAAATGGTGAATATTAAGTTTTAAGCTAAAAATTTTGGTATTTCGTACTTACCGTCCTATTTTTTAATAGGCGGGAACCAATAAAAAAATTCCCACCAACTAATAATAATACCTCCAAAACTACTCCATGTTTCACTCTCTCTCCCCACCCCCATGATCTGCAACTAAAGCTCTCAAATGTAGTTTTCTGATTTTCTATTAAATATTCTTTTGTAGTGATTCGATCTAATAAACTTAGATTGTCTGGATATTATAGTTATTTCATCCGTTACTGTCAAGATTTGTGTCCTTTTGGGTTGATCTGGTTTTATGAATTTTATCATTTTTGTGCTTGTAAACTCCCAATAATTTGTATAGTAGTTGTTTACTTAATAATTAGATATGTCAAAATTGATTACTCCAAATCCCATGTTTGATGTATCATTTAATTCATATGTTGATCTTGCATATATTTATATGTGCATCTACTGGTTAATGCAACGAGAGGAACAAAAGAGTTATTGTTTTATTAATGTAAATCATATCCTTTCTTTGTAAATTTAGCACTAACGATATTGATTAATGGGCCGTGGGTCTAGTAGACCAGAAAAATGCTATTTCAGTTTTTATGTCATTCATTTTGGTGGTTTTGGTTGGATTATTTTGTTGTTGTTGGCTCTGTTTATATGTATGTATAAATTCTATGGTTTCTTCTATATATTATTTTTATTTATTTTAGGTGAAAACTTTCATAAAACTAAGTCGGAGTAAACCTTTTAAATCTTTGTTTGGATATTGAGGAAATCAGAAACAGAATATGAATCGATTCTGTGTACTTCCCAGGTTTTTGGTTCATTTTGGTATCGAATTAAATTCGTTTTGGGTACATTGTGGTTTAATGAATTATCTTTATTTGCAATATTAACCTCTCAAAATGGTCTTTCTCAATCGAAGAAGTAAATTTGGTTTTTACATTTTTTTCCCTCAGGAAATTTTTGTCTTTCACCAATTTTAGTGAAATGCATCCTTCCCACAATTAATTGTATACTCGTATGTTATTTTACTTCCGTTAGTTTCCCAAAAAAAAAATCCATTCACCACCTTGTAACTCGAGTAATTAGTTTCAATATCCGTATAAAGTGGTGCTAATCTACCAAAAAATCTCACTGGCCAACGCTAGTGTGATACTTAAATTAACTATTAGGAAATACATAATTGGTACACCTACACATCCATATCACCAGCTGAGAATTTTGGGCAGGAGAAATGAAGCATGTCGCATTTGTATTTGGTTCTTGGAATACAATATGTAATTTACTTTTCTATTCTCCTTGGATCAAACAGGTGCTGGTATTTTCTTAAAATTGAAGAAGCCGGCAAGTTGCAGAATTTCATTAGAGTTTTGTTCATGGTTGTAATTGAGTTATTCATTTTGTATCATTGTTCTGCATATGAGTATGTCACCGAAATCAATCAAACAGCTAACTTATTCGTAGATGTATCTGCTTCGTCAGGACGAAAGATACCAGATACTCTTTTTGGCTTGTTCTTTGAGGTGAACTATATTCAATTACACTAAGATCCTGCTTCTTAATATTGTTTCATTGTTTGTATGCTCTTTGTGGTAGCCTAAATTTTCATGTATTTGCAAAATTAACTTTTAGCATTAGTATGGCTTATTATCACAATCCATTGTTTGTTTTCCAAGTGAATGTAACTAAGATCTCGGCCAGGTGCCCCCTATCGAAAATAATGAGATACTTATATATCGAGAAATAGCATATCTCAAGCAAAACATACACTTCACTTTTCTTGTCATTTATAGATGGAGATTACCGAATCATTATTTAGTCTTGTTGATGATATTTTGCTTCGGAATTTATCATTTGGTCCTATTCAAATGTAGACTTATGGGGTGGAGTTTTTGCTTTCTCTTCTTTGTTCTTATTTTAATGTGTTAAGCACATAGAGGTTCTTATCTTGATATGCCTATAGTTTACTTTTTTCGTTTGCAGGGAATTGATATGTTTGTATGCTAGTATCTATTTAATTATGAAGGAGGTCAATTTTCTAAAAAAACTACTGCTAATCTGCAGGAAATTAACCATGCTGGAGCCGGTGGTTTGTGGGCAGAGTTTGTCGACAATAGAGGTTCACTATTACTCTACTCATGTTTATAAAGTAAATCAAAATAACAGCTTATATTTTTCGATCTTTATATTTGTTTAACTTGCCTTTAAATGACTACGGAGGGACTTTTCTTATAATTCCTCTTTAAAGGAAGACTATCTATTGAAAAGTAATTAATTAAATATTACAGGTTTTGAAAAATGGGGGCAAAACACTCCTTCCTACATTGAGCCTTGGGATATAATAGGAAGTGATTCACATTTGATTGTATCGACGGACAGATCTTCATGCTTTGAACGGAACAAAGTTGCACTTCGAATGGATGTTGTATGTGACAACATAGGCCCAAATCCGTGTCCAGTTGGCGGAGTGGGTATCTGGAATCCTGGATTTTGGGGAATAGTATGTTCTTTCCACCTTTTATTTGGTTGTTGGCGTTGGATGTGCTCTTGAACAGTGCGACACATTTACCGCTTTTCTTTTGATAATTTAACATGGATAACATTATTGTGAACGATAGTCTTATATTTAGAATTATTCATTTCTATTACTCGTTTTGTAAATGTGTTGTTTGTATTTTTGACATGAAATTTATTTTATTGATTGTTTTTAATAATATCGATCTTAATATTCGTTTAATCAATTATTAGATAAAAATAAATTTTGTAATGATTAATTTTAATAATAAACTATAGATAGACCAAATTATGCCGACAAATCATTTATCAAAAATCGAAATGAAATATTACATAAGAGTTGTGCCGACAAATCTTTTTTCAAAAAATGTGTTAGATTCGTCGTTAAAATATCTTTCTACCGACACAATATTTGTCGGGAAAACCATGCTTTGTGAACTTATGATTCACATCTAGCGACAAAATTTTTCGTCGGTACTCATCTAGCGACGAACAACTTTTGTCGCCCAATTCGTCGGCAAAAGTGAAACTTGCCCGACGAATTCAATTTTTATCGCTTGGTTCCCGCCCGACAGTCTATACGCGACGAAGTTTTAGCGACGAAAGTTTTGTCGGGTAAACGTTTAGGCGACGAAATTTCGGCTGTAGTGACGAATATTTTTTGTCGGCCTAGCGTATTTTTCTTGTAGTGATATATATATATTGCACAATTGTCCATTGATATTGTGGCTATAGAATGGTGTTTGTAGCTAGCCTTTTATAATTTTGTTAATTAATGTATCGTTAAATTATTAAAGTGAAAGAGCATAATTATATATTATATTAGATATATTGGAAACGTAAATAGGTTATTAACGGTAACAAGAGTAAATGGTCACCGTTCTTGACAAACATAGCTGACGACTAAGATTGTTCATTGTAGCATAAATACAACGTGATAGAAATCGATTATAAGAGGAAATTTTGTAAAACAATCTATAAGTAATGCTTAATAATTACTAAGTTTTACCAACTACACACAGTAGACATAGATGGTTAAAAAAAAACTTTCATTAAGTTGTGAGAAAAATTAAAAGTAGTAATTAATAAATTCTTCATTGCTAATTTTTTTAATTAATTACTTCATCAGTTCTCAATTAATAGTACTCAATGTAACTACGATCAGTTTTGACCGATCAATAATTTAAATCAAAGTTGTTGAAACGGAAATTTATAAAAGTTAATCATATAATTCGAATGTTCAATTACATGACTTCATTTTTTTTTAAAATAATTTTGCCAATTTTGATATGTCAACATTTTTTGTGGTTTTGTGATTGACAAATAAATGGGAACGGAAGTACTACTAGGCTTCTATCGAGCCAATATATGATAGGATTCATCAACATTACTCGATTGATCAATCGCCGTGTCATCTGATTTATTACTTCACGCTCAATCTCATGTAATATTGTCAAGAACATTTCTATGCATTTAAAATCATGTTCTCTTTCTTCCATCCTTATACTATTTCATTTCCTACAAAGCGTTCGAGTCTCATTAATCATAATATCCCTATATGTAAAGCAATTTGAATGATAACAAAAAGGAGATCTGTGAAGAAAATTAACAAATGATAGATCTCGGGAAATTTATGTATTATTTGGGGAGTAAATAAGTAAGATTAGATTGACGACTGAAATTTAGAGAAAATTACCAAATCATACAAATTTTAAAATAAAATTACCAAAAGTCACAACCAAAACTTTTATTCACAAAAACTAAACTCCTGGAAAAAAAAAATAACAACACAAGGCATCAATTAAACGTGAGATAATACCTTTTGTCACACTTCCAATTACTTTTTTTTTTCTCCATTCTTTCTTTATCCTTAGTATCTCTCTCCTCATTCCCTTGCTATTTCCATATACCTTTCTATTTATATCTCCATATATGAAATGATAGAGAGCTATATATACATTCGTGTGATTTTTTCAAATTTATTTGGTTTTGTAAAAGATTCGTTTTGAAAAATTGGGTCAATCAGGTCGAATTTTATATCAAAAAGGAGATTTTTGAGTTGTTTGACTCCATGTGCGCATTTAATTCGGTCATTTGAATATTGCATCTTTCCGAATTGGAATTATGCTTTGAAATCGATTTGGGAACGTCATATGGATGATTTTTTTTTCAAATTGATGGATTTTGTCGCTAATATTAATATAAATTAATATATATTTGTGTTTTATTGTTTATTTGGTAAATGGTAGGTTTGGAGAACATATTTGCGCGATTTGAATTTTTAAGTTTTTCATTTTTATTTTTAGTCTGGATTTGTGATTTATGAATTTATCTAATTTTTAATTTTGTATTTGTAAGAGTAGTGAGTTTTTTATTTGTTTAATTTTATTGTTTACACTTTCTTCTATGGTTTATTTGATATATTCATTTGGTTTATCTATACTATTATTTTATGTGAAGACCCCTTGTGAGGCCTTAAAACAAATAATTATAAAAAACTATTGATAGTTTAAAAAATTACAGATTAGGTTAGAAATTCAAAAACTAAAAAAAAAAAATGTAACTGCTAAAAGAAACCAATCACGTTCAAAGTTCACAATAGGATACCAATTACTATTTGAATAAATCAAAAAAATAACTCCTCTATCCCTATTCTCTGCACTCTCTCTCTTCCCCCTCTCAGGTATTACTCTTCCTGTTATGTTTATGATTACAACTGTTTTTTTTTTTTTTTGTAAAATTGAGTTTGTGTTACTAAATATTTTTGTTTAATATTTCACAACAATTTACACATCTACGCGTTACATCACGCATCGCGTGGGCGGCGTGCGCCAGTATTCGTTAAAGTTTGCATACCATTTGGTATGTACTTATTTATTGGTATAAAGTTCAAAAAGATGATTCTTTTTTAATTTGGATTTTTTTTAAATAAATTATATCAATTGATATGCATATTTTTAAATATCAAAACCAATTGGTGCGTACCACCGTGTAAGTAGTGCGTACATGGTTGTATGCACTCCTAAAATGCATTTCTTAAAAGGCATAATTGTAGGTATACACTTTAAAAATACGATATTCCACATTTTAAGAAAATAATATGAATTTTAATGGTAAAAAGAGTGCATTTTATGGAGTGTATACATGTGCGTATGAAAATTTAAAAAGCGTTATGCATCTCAAATAAAATCATTTGCAATTTACCAAAGTAAGGTTATAAGTTGAGTTTAAATGGATGAAACTAGTTTAATTACTAAAAAGTATATTTGATTTTTAAAGTTAATACCTATTTGATATCAATTAATTATTTAATACCTTTTACAAGGTACATAATAATTAAGATGTATATTTTGAATGATATGCATTTTCTTGAAATGCATACACATGTATAATTTGTCTTGTCATGAACCGACTTGACTTCTTGATCGATAATTTGGGTCATTTTTTGCAGTACATAACAATCGGTACGTATCCTTCATTGGTGCGTACCTATTGCTATGTACGTTTCTGATAGAACATAAAAATTAAACCCGAATATTCTATTCGGGTAATAATCGACCCACACTTCATAGATGGGTATCCAATGCTTAAATGGGTCATCACATGCCTTTCATAGAGAATAAAGGTGGATACTACTAAAAGCCCAAGCCCACTTAACTAGGGACCCATATCTGAAAAACCCCTGAGATGGAGACATTTGTCAACATCCTAAAAGACATAGTTGCCTATAAATAGCCAACTACCCCTCCTAGAAACGGACCAGAAAATCTATCCAAAAAATATAGAGAGAAGTAGGGAAAAGAGAGAAATTAGTCAAAGCTTATCACGCCAAGAAACAAACCGAGCAGAGAAAGAGCCGAGTACTGAAGAAGAAGGAGAAAGATTAAGATGAGAGATCAAATAGTTAAGTCGAGCATAATTGTTAGAAGGAAATTGTAATCCGAACAAGGGCAATTGCCGAATAGTAATAAAGATCAAGAAGTGTTCATCGTTTATTGTATATTCAATATTATATCATTGTTGAAAAACCTAATGCGACCGACCAAAGTTATGGTTTTATCAAATGGCGCCGTCTCCGGGAATCATCTAGTTCCCAACTAGTTTAGAATTCGAATACCAATACTCTACCAGACAAGCGACAATGGTGACCAATGTAGAAGAAACCCATCCCGAGATAGTAGAAACCAATAACCAAAACGTGCAAATTAGCCAACAAGATCTCGACGATCTACTCGAAATCCGTGACAGATACGACGCTATCCAGTCCGGAAACCAACCAACAACCTCCAATGTCCACCAAGAACAATCGACCGAACAACCCCTACAGCTTGAAGGGATCGTCGAAGAACACCCAACGTCCTCGGACGACGAACAAGCCTTGCCCGTACTAAGGCGCGCAAGAAGACGCATACCTGGATCCCAGGCAGGACAGAGCTCAAGAGTCCCTCTGCCAACAGCCTCGGTCAACTCTGGTGCTCGTTTACAAACAAACGAAGCTCACCGGTTTGGCATGCCCAATGATCATGTACTCGAACAGTTGTCCCGACTCAGCCACCAAGGATGATTACACCACCCACGGTGGAAGTACAGCACATCGTTCCGTTAGCCGATGAAAGGAACAACGCCCAGCTGCAAGCTCAGCTGGCAGCGTGTATGACGGCCATGGCAGCAGCTGGCATCATATTGCCGAGTACCCAACCTGCCAATACAGACAAAGACCCATGTCGTGAAGCGGAAGATTCCGCCTATAGGGCCGCCTTGGAAACGGCGAGCCGGCTACCAAATACAGGAGTGCCCTATCAAGGGGGCAATGTCCCGATAACGATCCCTCCAACATTCGTCCACCCTAACGCTCATACAGAACATGTCCTCGACAAAAACCCGAAGGATGGTAGATACCCAGAACATAGGGTCGTGGTAGGATACTACCCTCAACCACATCAGGGGGAATACGCCCCCCTATACCAATCCACGGATGAAGCGTTCCAACAAGCTTGGAACCTGTGCCAAGAAACCCCATGTGCCGAACAGATCACGCGATACCGAAATCCTGTGGGGTTTGTCATCCCCGAGTTCAGGCTATATGATGGAAGGAGCTGCCCGATCGACCACCTGCGACACTATAAGACGAAGATGGAGCTATGGAGCGACGACAATGCGTTGATGTGCAAGTTTTTCAAAAATAGCTTGGGCCAAGAAGCTTCATCATGGTATCACAACCTACCACGAGGATCGATAAGAAACTGGGTAGAGCTGTTACTAGCGTACTCCACCCGATACGCTGCTCATCGGAAGAAGAAGGTCAGCATTGAAACCCTTCTGAAAATGACGATGATGCCAAATGAAAGGCTCAACGACTACTACATACGTTTCATCGACGTAGCAAACCAGATTCCACAATATGCCAATAATATAGCCATCCAGAACTTTATCAATTCCATCCCTAATGGCTATTGGGCGAGAAGGAAGTTCATAGGCAAAAACTTTCCGACCACTGATTCCCTGCTAGCCTATTGTACCCACCTCACCGATAAAAACGACGAACTGCGTTTCCTCAACCGAACTCTACCAAGAAGAGAATCGTTCCGAGAGGCACAGGTGAGTCGCAAAAGAGTTAGGAATAACCAGGGAGAAACATTCCAACCGACCAGAAAGGGCAAAGGTCCCGAGGTCCATACCAGGGTAGAGCGACCACGAGCACCCGAGCCCAAACCACTCCAGATCACATACCCAACACCGATCAACGAACATAAACCGCTCCAGCTCACCTACCCAATGCCCCCCAAACCATTTCAACAAGGTTGGCTCCAAGAGAGGGAACGCCGAAACACCTTCGAACCGGTCGAGTTGCGATACACTTTCAATCTATCTGCTGAAGATATCCTCAATGATATATGCAGGGAAAGTTGGTATTCCCGACCACAACCGATCGCCTCTCCCCCCAATCTGAGAGATTCCAAGCTCTTCTGCGCATATCATGAGGATCACGGCCATCTCACTGAGCATTGCCGTAACCTACAATGGAAAATGAACATGTGGGGCGATGCGGGATACTTAGCCAAGTTCATCAAAGGCGCTGGGAACACTACAAAAAAATACTCAAATAGCGACGGGATTAGTGACAGTATTTTTTGTTACGAGCTTATTAGCGACGGTTTTTGTGATCGCTCTGTGACAGTTTAGTCAATTTGCGACAGATTTTTAAATTAGTGACAGACTTGTGACAGTTTTTAACTCTCACTAAATCAAACATTATTTTGTAGTGGAATAAAGGCAAACAACTGGCCATCGAGGGAGCCGACGACCGGCAAGGCAAAACAATCAACGTCGTTCATATGTCACGACCCAAGGGCACAGGTGGGGAACGATCACGACAACGGCAACTGGTGCACTTTGGCCAAGTAGCCAAGGCATCACAGGCGTCGACCTCTAAACGACAATGCACACCACGACGACAACCGCCCATTTCTTTCTCGGATCTTGACGAAGAAGGGGTGATTTACCCCCACGGGGACGCCATCAACCTCCGTGTTCAAATCGACCTTGACACGGTCAGCAGGGTGCTTGTCGACCAAGGAGTCTCTTGTGATATCATGTACAGAGAGCTTTTCGACAAGATGGAACTCAAGCTGCAAGATCTACAGCCTACCGATGTCACCCTGATCGGATTCATCTCCGAGACGACTAAACCATTGGGAAAGATCGTCCTCAGTGTCACAACTGGATCCGTGTCAGTTCCCGTGGAGTTCTTAGTGGTCAACGACAACTCCGGCCACAACGCAATCTTGGGCCGACCTTGGCTGTATGTCATGAAGGCCATACCCTCCACCTACCACCAAAAAGTCAAATACCCAAATGATAGGGGAGAGATCGAGACAGCCAGAGGATGTCAAGAAGATTCAAGACGCTGTGAGGACATTACCGTGGCTCTTTAAAAACAGCTGAGCGTTGTCGAACAACCCACCAGCACAAAGAAGCTGATCAACCAAATAGCCAAAACCGAGAGGGTTGTTGAAGAACAAGTAGGAGAAACACTTAGGAAGGTGTATATCCCGGATACGGACGAGGAGCACTACTTCCTCCTCGGAGATAACCTTCCAAAACAGGAATCCGAAGAGTTAGAAGCATTCCTTTTCAACATGGATAAATTCGCCTGGAGTCCCAAAGACATGCCAGGCCTAGACCCTAAAACGGCATGTCACCACCTAAGTGTTGACGCCGAATGCAAGCCGATAGCTCAGAGGAGCAGAAAAGTGTCGGTACAGCACAGAGCAGCTATAATTGCTGAAGTCCACAAGCTATTAGAGGCTGGAGCCATAAGGGAGGTCTTCTATCCAAAATGGTTATCCAATCCAGTCGTCGTCCCTAAGAAGAACGGAAAGGAGAGGGTCTGTATAGACTTCACCAATCTCAACAAAGCCTGCCCGAGGGACCACTTTCCCCTTCCAAGAATTGATCAACTGGTGGACGCAACTGCGGGAGCAGAACGGATGACCTTCCTTGACGCATATTTAGGGTACCACCAAATTCCCCTCGCCCACGAAGATCAAGAAAAGACGTCGTTTATATCGCCTTTGGGAAACTATTGCTATACGGTGATGCCGTTCGGCCTACGCAATGCAGGAGCAACATACCAAAGGATGATAATAAGGGTATGTCGAGATCATATAGGGAAGACAATGGAGGTATACATAGATGACATGGTCGTCAAAAGCGAAAAGGCCACATCCCACCTTCAAGATCTCAGAGACGTTTTCCAAACGTTGGGCGAGCACAAACTGAAACTCAACGCGAGAAAGTGTGCATTCGGCATCAGCAAAGGGAAATTTCTGGGGCACATGGTCAGCCGACGAGGAATAGAGGCTAATCCCGATCAGATCACAGCTCTTCGGAACCTAGCAGCGCCCAAGAATAAGAAGCAGGTACAAGAGCTCACGGGAATGATGGCCGCATTGAGCAGGTTCATCAGCCGATCCGCAGACAAGGGACAGCCATTTTTTGAGTCACTCAAGAAGGATAGAAAATTCGTGTGGGACCCGGAATGTGAAGCTTCTTTCAACAACCTCAAAGAGTACTTAAGGACGCTGCCACTGCTAGTCAGGCCGAACAAAGGAGATATTCTGGCATGCTACCTAGCAGTTTCCACTACAGCTGTGAGCGCGGTTATCCTAAGAGAAGAAGGTCGCGAACAATTTCCTATCTACTTCGTCAGCAAAACTCTGGTCGAAGCCGAAACACGTTACCTACCCTTGGAAAAGCTGTGCTTGGCATTGGTCATCGCGACCAGAAAGTTGCCGCACTATTTCATAGCTCATTAGGTACAAGTATACATGAAATTCCATATCAAAGAATTGCTTCGACGGACGGACATTAGTGGCAGAGTGGCCGCATGGGGGGTCGAATTATCCCAATTTCATATCGAGTTCGTACCCCGACATGCTATAAAAGGACAAGTCTTGGCCGATTTCGTCGCGGAATTCACCGAAGGGTATGACGAGCCTATGGCTATGTTCCCACAATCACACTGGCAGATACATGTCGATGGATCAGCCACCAAGGACGGATCTGGAGCAGGGATCGTCCTCAAGTCTAGAGAGGGAGCGATCATAGAGAAAAGCATTAAACTGGGTTTTCGAGCTACCAATAATGAGACAGAGTATGAAGCCATGATAAACGGCATGCTCATTGCCCTGTCCCTTGGATGCTCCCACTTAACTGCAAGTTCCGACTCAATGCTGGTCATAAATCAAGCCATAGGCGAGTACCAAGCCAAAGATGACAGAATGATCCTCTACCAAGAGAAAGTTCAAAGCTTGATGGCCACCTTCGAACAGTGCGAGTTAATAAGAATCAATCATACCGAAAACGCACATGCCGATGCCTTGGACACTCTAGCATTAACATTAACCGACACTCGGTCAATCACAGTGGAATTACTGCCGACCCCGAGCATAACCAAAAGAATAGACCGAGTAACATCAGTACAATACGAGCTAGGTTGGATGGACGACATGATTCACTACCTACGAAACGGAACCCTCCCGGCAGATAAGATAAAAGCATTGAAAATTACGAGAAAGGCTCCTCGTTTCTGGCTGTCTGACGACGACAAACTATACAAATCCAGTTACCGAGGACCCCATCTTCTGTGTGTTTGGCCCGAAATGCAGCTACCAGTCTTGGAGGAAATCCACGAAGGATCCTGCGGAGCACACATCAAAGGGCGGTCCCTAGCCAACAAAGCAATCACCCAAGGATATTGGTGGCCCTATATCAAGCGAGACGCCGATGTGTACGTCCAACGTTGCGACAAGTGCCAACGATTTGCCAAGATACCTCGGCTCCCATCATCTATGATGACCCCGGTATCGGCACCATGGCCATTCGCACAATGGGCAATTGATATAGTAGGGAAGCTTCCCAAAGCACCAGGCAGCGTCGAATATCTGATCGTGGCGACGGACTACTTCACCAAATGGGTTGAGGCTAAACCTCTCCGAGAAATTAAAGCCAGTAATGTCAAACAGTTTATCTGGGAGCACATCATCACTAGGTTCGGTATACCGTACGCCATCGTCGCAGACAACGGCACCCATTTCAAAGAAGCCAAGCTGCAGCTTTGGTACGAAGAACTCGGTATCCGAAAGTTCTATTCGACGCCAACATACCCACAGGGTAACGGCCAAGCAGAGGTATCAAACCGAACCGTACTAGACGACATCAAGACAACCCTTGAACAAGCAAAGGGGAGATGGCCCGAGCAGCTACTTGACGTCTTATGGTCGTGCCGAACTACACCGAAGACGGGCACCAAAGAAACCCCGTTCAGCTTAGCATACGGCGTCGAGGCCGTCATACCAACAGAAATCGGCCTACCCACACTACGAACAACTTTAGTCGAGCAAGGAAACAATGAACAAAGAATGAGAGAGGAACTCGACATGTTAGACGAGAAACGAGAGATAGCAGCCCTTACACTAGCGAAGTATCAACAAGGCGTCAAGCAAACATATGACAAGAGAGTGAAAGGGACCAAGGAGTTCATGGTCGGAGAACTGGTGCTACGGCGAGTAACGGTCTATACCCGAAACGAGATGCATGGCAAGCTGAGCCCCACCTGGGAAGGACCCTACGAGATCGTCAAAAGAACAAGCCTAGTCTCCTACAAGATCAAAAGTGTCATGTTCGACAAAAGCCGAGGAGAAAAGAATTCTTGGAACGTAGCTAACCTAAAAAAATACTACGTATAGGCCATCATCCCAAGTGCGGCCATCATCCCAGGTGTTACCTTACCCCTCCTGCTTAATAACCTTGTCTTTTGAATAAATGAAATATCTTATCATGCTGTCTAACGAGTGCAGCTGAAATTCCCAAACGGCCTTTGTGCCTAGGAATACTATGAAATTCCCAAACGGCCTTTGTGCCCAGGAATACTATGAAATTCCCAAACAGCCTTTGTGCCCAGAAATACTATGAAATTCCCAAACGGCCTTTGTGCCCAGGAATACTATGAAATTCCCAAACGGCAGACGTGCCTAGGAATACTGTGAAATTCCCAAACGGCCTTAGTGCCTAGGAATACTGTGAAATTCCCAAACGGCCTTAGTGCCTAGAAATACTGTGAAATTCCCAAACGGCCTTTGTGCCTAGAAATACTGTGAAATTCCCAAACGACCTTTGTGCCTAGGAATACTGTGAAATTCCCAACATGGCATGTCTAAAAGAGTGCCTAGAAATACTGTGAAATTCCCAAACGACCTTTGTGCCTAGGAATACTGTGAAATTCCCGACATGGCATGTCTAAAAGAGTGTCTAGGAATACTCAAGACCTCCAACATATGCAGGTACCCCCCCAAAAAAAGCAAAGGCCAAGCAAAGATGCCAATATGCATCAATCAAAATTGAAGAAGGGTTCTGGCCCGTATTACGGAGACGATAAATTACCAAATGGCGAAAACAATAAAGGAAAATCAACCTGAATAATGTAATATCAGCAACAGGAATGTCCAATACACGAATAAAGAAATGAAGCAGATGAAAATAGCTCACATTACAGAGGCAACACAATGTCAAGCGAAGAAATCAGCAAAGGAAAATCAATCCAATCAATGAAATATCAGTACGACAATGAGAAGATCCGAACACAAGAATAAAGAAATAAAACAAATAGTCCTCGCCCGCATTACGGAGGCAACAAGGTACAACCAACAATAAAGAAATTTATTTAAGAGCTACTACATGAGGAGCACGACGGCAATTGACCGAGCTCAACCTCTTCGTCATCCGTAGCCGTATCCCCATCGGTCTCCTCGCCATCAAAACGCTCCTCAGAGATGAGGGCATCAAAGTTGGTCGTATGAGGACCCACGCATGTCAGCATCTTAAGCCGCGTGGAGAACTCGGCTCCTTTAGCGATCTCGTGAGCATCTGAGGCCGTTTTACGGCAAGCATCGTCGAAATGAAGCTTACGAGCTTCGATCATAGCCGTAGAAGCATCATATCTGGATCGGGACAGACGGAAATACTTCACCAACATATTGGCTTGGGTTACCAACAATTTTAGTTTACCGAGGTATTTTTCCTTTACACGCCAATATCGATCTAAACGACGCTCCTGAACCTCAACAACATGCTCGGCATGACGAACATATTCCCAGAAAGAGAACGCCTGGATTTTCAACTTGGCCCTAAGTCGGGCACACTGATCGAGCAATTTGACGTTTTTCCCATTAAAACGATGTAAGGCCAGTTGGCATACACTTCACTAGCCGCACCAGATGAGACCTCGTCCCGGGCAGCCCCAGTAGGTCCTATCCCCGGACTAACTAGGCATGGAGAACCAGCCTGGTGCGACGTAGTAGCATGTGCCTATAAAAAAAAATGGGGAAGAATGGAAGAAGTGAATATTCATCCACAAGTAAAGAAAGACAGAAGTAGAAAAACGAATATTTTTATACAAGATACAAATCAAATGACAAAACAAGCTACTCGATCATTAATCCGATAACCCATCAACAGACACTGATGTCTCTACGGCATCAGCGAAATGAATATCTCGCAGCGAAACAATTTGCGTCCCCAAACGTTCCTGCACGACCGCATCAACTCGGTTAAATGCAGTCGTGGTTTCAGTTACCCCAGCCAAAGCATCAACCATGCGTTCTGCCCGGGTAACACCACACATCCCTTTTACATGCTCGAGCACCTCTAAAGAGCGAGCTCGGGCCCAATACGCTTTGGCAAAGGATAACAGCAAGTCCACATCTTCGAAAACAGCCCCTAGAACCAAGTTCAAGCTCGTCACACGGCCTCGGGATTCATCACGAGAACGCCGAAGTGCCCCAAAAAGCTCTTTGGCCTTACCCTTGTTTGCTGTATAGTGGGCGGTCCTTCTACTGAACTTCTCTCCTAAGTCGCGTAATCGAATCGATAAATTTGAAATATGAATATTCAGACCCTCGATTTCCCGACGAGCAGAATTCAGCTCAGAAGTTAGGGACGAGTTAGCTTTTTCAAGACCATTTATAACATCGCCTACGCTACGACTAGGCGAGGTCCAGACCACCATGGCAAGGGGGTTAACAGGTACCTGACAAGATTTTGTTTTCACATGCTTCAAAAGACGACGACCCACAAACAAGGAAATTAACAAGGAAAGCCAAACAGAAAGAAAACGTAGCACCTATATTATCACTTCCCAAAAGAATATCTTTCTAGTTACAAAAGAGACCCACAATTCGGGTACCAAAAGACTTTACGCTAAGATACAGAGAAAATACTACAAGTAAATGGTTAATGCTCCACCTGAGGGGATGCGGGTGGGGGAGCCACGACAGCAGCAGACCGAGGAGTCGTTGGAGCCGACCCGGAATGGGGACGGAGCGTCGTCGAAGTAGTATGTCCCGGCAGCCATGGGAGCTCCTCGTCTCGGAGGTTGGCCCAATCCTGAGGCTTAGGAGGTGCCCCTTGCGGACAGGGATAAACCAACTCCGACCACGCCCGGTCCGATAACGGGACCTTCGCAAAGTGTAGAGCCCGAACATGAGCGTAAAAGACGGAGAAGTTAGCCATCATTGCGAACTTTGCCCTTTCCTCCGCTTGCGCCACTTTCAGGGCCGCCACCTCGGATGTTCCGGCCTCTACATCCTCTGCCATGAGCAAATTATCAGCCTCCAAAAGATCGTACTTCTCGACCCACTCCTCTTTTTCGACCCCCAATTTCTCAATTTCCTCGGTCAGGCATAAGTTGTCTCCCACCAATTTCTCATAATCAGAGGCCAACTTAGCCATCTGGGCATTCTCCTTGGCCGTTGTTTTGCTTTCGGCCATCAGCTTCTCTTTCTCCGCCTCTAGCTCGGAGACCAACTTCACTTGCTGAGCTTTATCCTCGACCATGGCTTTATTTTCGGCCATCAGCTTCTCTTTCTCAGCCTCTAGTGCTGACAGTTGATCCCTTAACACCACGATATCCACGAAAACCTGTATTTAGAAACATCAGACACCAGCCAAAATAAGAGTATCACGACCTATATAACAAAATACGTGCGCAACCTACCCGAAGCGCATCAGTGCTGACCCGCTCTATAACCGACATTACAGGCCGAGCAGCTATTTTCTCTGCATCCTTGACGACGAGGGGCTTAAGAGCAGTATACCCCATCCTCAAGACACGGGGTTGCTCTAACAGTTCACCCCCACACCTATCAATGTAACGGGTCATTGCAACCCCATCCACCAACACCTTTTCAGGTCCCTCCAGAACCTCATCCTCGTCACCCACCACAACCTCTACGGCAGCCTCTTTGCCGGCTTCCACCTCCACTTCCTCCCTCACCTCCTTCTCCGAAGGACTGGTCTCAGGGGCCCTATGCACGATCACCTCCTCAGAACGGATGGGCGAGCAAACAGGCAGGGCTATCGGGTCCTCGGTACGGATAGGCGAGATGACAGGCAGGGTCATCGTACCCTCACCCATGTTCACCAGGAGGTTGATATGTCCGAATAATACACATAGACCGGGCAAGAGCAAGGGTAACCAATGAAGCAGTCAGTAGATGAAACAGGATGAAAAATAAAGCAAAGAACAAGAGAATTAATAAACAAAAATTTTACAAAACAAAAAATATGTACACGTACATCGGCATGAGCAGAAGCCCCCTCGGTGGCATTACCCTGGGAAGAAGCACCCGTGCCAACATCGGTAACCCCCTCATTCACCGACGTCTCTACCCCTTTAACCCTCTTTGGGGTCCTAGCAACGGGGTCCGACGCTCGGCGTTTAGAACGAACAGCCTTCTTTCCTCCCCGAACAGTGCTTCGAGACTTTACAACTTTGAGGAAGTCCTCCTCAGTCTCAATTGGGATCTCGGGCGCCAGATTACCCTTGGTCACCGGACCCGCAGGATAACCTAACAGCATGGGAGCAGTGCGGCTAGCTGGATCCTTCACCGGTCCAGGCCCCCACCAGTTCCAAAGAGCCAAGAGCGCTTCCGCATTAGGAGCACCGAGGTCGGGAATATCGGGAGCCATGGTAACAGGTTCGGGAATCTGATGTCCGGCACAACCCCACTCTCCGGACGCAATCACAACACCAAGGTTATCCCCCTTGTTAGCATCCGACAGACCGATGACAAGCCGAGAGAAGGAGCGCAAAGTCTTCAAATAAGAGTTGCGGCGCTCAAAGCTCAAACTATAGACCCCGAACACATCCTTCATTTCGATAGGTATCCCGGACAACTCCGACAACCTTTGAATACCGTTCAGGGTACGGTAACCATTCAGGGCTAGTTGGGCCGGAGCAATCTGCACGGCCTCGAAGAACGATGCCGTCCACGCAGTCAAAGGAAGTCTAATACCCCCAGTAAAGAATGCCGAGGAACGTACAGCTACCTCGCCGGCAGGAACAAATCCCATGATCTCCTCATCAGAGACAGGCAGCCGAATGTGTATGTCGGCAGGTATCCCGGCGAGCTTCTTAAACTCCTCTTCCACAAATGGGCCAACTTGGGCCAGGCATTGGGTCAGAATTTCCTATCCAAACATCATCAAAACTCCATCAGTATACTAACCAAAAACACATGACACGACAAATCCCCCCCCAATTGATAGAAACCCTAAAAGTTTTCCACCAAACCAACAAATATCCTATACAGGAAGAAAAACCACTACTCAACAACCTAGATAGACATATATAGGCAACCAAGACCATATATCCACGCCACATATATGACCACAACCACAAATCAAATACATATTCTAAGCACAGAGGAATACAGACAGAACCCACAAAATACGAAGATACTTACAGTCATGTTTAAAGAGCAAGCGAGCGAGAACAGCAGCAAACCTATCTGCAATCAGGTGAAACCCTAGATAGAGAGACAGAAGAATTTTTGGCGGGAAGAACAAACCCTAGAGAGAGAAAATACGAGATATTTTTTCAGCAAATTATGGGATAAAAACAAAAGGGATTACTTAGCACAGTTAAAAGGAGTGGAGCCACAGAAAGAATAAAATAATAACCGTCCTTTCGTGTGACAGAGGTTTACCTTTTTTCCAACCATAGAAAAGTCCACAACCGCTGCTATTTTCGACACATAAACGCTCCAGATTTTGCCACGTCAGCTAGTGTATCCCACTAACCAAGGCAGTTCACATCATTACTCCTAAATAAACGGCCAGTGGACCCTACCATGAAAAGCTTCCAACATACGCTACCACTAGTATCACACCGAGTATGTCCCCCGATTAAGTTTCTCGACGCCCAACCATTTCTTACCCGAACAAAGGAAACCCCGAACAAGGTGGATGGAGACCGTTCCTAGCTCGACGGCATTTAAGCGTCCAGTTTAACAACACTCTCCGGGGAGATAACCACGGTGCACTTATTCGGTGTCCAGTATTGACATCAACATAAAGGCAAAGCAAATACAAATAAAATAGACAGGATCAAGTTGCAAAACAGAAGTTTTATTCATCCACAAAGGGGGAAACACAAACAATACAACCGAAAAGAAAATTTTACAAGAAAATACATCCATCCTACTTTTTCGAACTACCCCCCATATCGGCATCCTTCTTCGCTAAGAGCTCCTCCAGACGCTCTTTTTCCCTAATCAAATGAGAGATGCCAATCTCCACTTGTTTAAGAGCATGAGATTGAGATTTGCACTTCTGCTCGGCTTCAAAACGAGCAGCACTCTCCTCCTGCCAATACTGTTTAAATCGCCTCATTTCGGTCTGAGCACACTTAAGATCATGCTTCAGCCACGACATCTCAATTTCTTTTAGCTGAAGAGGAGTCAAATCCTCTTCCCCGAAACCAGGCGGTCGAGGTAGCAAAAAAGTAGGCTCCTCTTCCAGAAGGGCTTTCTTTTTGGAGGCAGATCTAGTGATGGGAGCCATCTCAAACAAAAGCAAGTTAGAAGAAACAAAAATTATAAAACAAGAGAGAGAAAGGAAGAATTGGTAATGAAGTATAGACAATAGGGAGCATTTATAAAGAGTCAAAGGGCACAAAGTACGAGGCGTTGCAACGGTTCATAAGACAAAGGCACGAGATACGAAAAGATACATCTGATTCAAATACAAAAGAAAATACAAGTTCCAAAACGGGAAATACATCAGAAAATCAGCCCAATCTAACTAAGGATCAATGGGTGGAAAAACCGAACTGCCAGACCGAGAGAAAGCAAAACGAGCAGAGCAGTTCAACCGAGCTTGGTAGGAATCATTCATGGCAACCAAATTTTCATTCTCCGTGGAGAGTTCGAATTTCTCCCTAGTGAGAACCATGACGCGCTCCTCGAGCCGAGCGTTCATAACCATCATGCTAGCTAGGCCTTGAGGGGAGTTATCAAACTCATCTTGAGCATGGTCCCAAATCTCCTCGGCATCATACCAGGAGTTGGCCAGATGATTTCTCTGCAACAACAAATGATCGAGCTGACGACTCAAGGCCGAAATCTCGGTCCACTTCATTGTCTCTTCGGGATAAGATCCGAACAAATTCAAAGCCAAAACGCCATACTCCTTCTCAAGCCTTGCCATTCGACGACGGACCCGAGATACCTCAGTATCCAAGCCCTTCATCTGAGCATGATATCTCACCAAAGGTTCAGACATTCTGAGAAATTGTTATAATACAGGAGAAAATAAGGGATGAGGGAGAAGCAAACAATAAAAAAATGAAAGATGAGATCTACTAAAGAAAAGAAGAGGAGTACTTATAGAGCAAAGATAGTATGATATTTTATGACAGTACTTGGGAGCATGCATATTTCCTGACATTACTTGGGAGCATGCATACTTTCTGACATGCTTGGGAGCATGCACCTATGTTTGGCAATGCTGGGGTTCTACAGTCATCTGATACCACAATACGGCAGGAAATAAAGACAAGATATTCAAAGATCTAGATTCCAGAAGAAACGGCAAACCACAAGTACAACATAAAAAGAAGCGCAATATAAAGGGGCAAAGATAATTTTCATTAATAAAGGTGGGATACATCACTGTTCATTACATCAAAAGACAATCTATTACATCCGAGGATAACATTAAAAGACAATCTATTACATGGAGATCTATTACATCAGGAAACAACGTAGCCAAAGAAGATCGACCATATCAGCAAATCAAGCGAAGAGGAGGAACATAAAGAAGAAGTGAAAAGCAAGAAGAGGAAAATGAAAAATGACAAAAACCCTAAGGATCACAGGGTTGATTGTCACATCGTAGTGGTGAGAAAGAGGAGGAAGAAAGAGAAAGAGGAAAAAAGTAGACAGAACAAAATATAAAAGAAAAAGAAAAATGACAAAAAGCCTAGAGTGAGTAAGAAGAAAAGAAAAAAGAAACATAAGAAGAATATAACAAAAAACCCGAGGGACTCGGGGTTGATTGTTACATCGTAGTGGTGGGAAAAGAAGATGAAGGAAAAGAAAGGGGAAGCGCAGAAGAAAAAGAAAAAGAGATGAGAAAAGATGAAGAAATGAAGAAAATTGAAAAAAAGAAAAAGGAAAATGGAGAGGTTAGGGGGACGTCGATCGGTATCGATGAGAGGGCCCGGCAGAGACATTCCTATCTCGAAGCGTCGGATTCCCCCTCAACACTACATTCTCTTCGACTAGAGTCTGACGAGCACGTCGGTAATAATCCAGCTCGGACCTTAGCCAAGTTAATTCCCGAACCATCTCGGTATGGTGATAACGCATCACCTTTAACTCCTCCTCAATATCCTTCAACAGCTTTAGTGCATGGCCATATGAGGCTTCAAAAGCCTCCACTTGCAAAACCAATGCAGATTTGGTGAAAGAACCAGCCATTTTAAGGGCGTTATGGGATAAAATTCTGTATATAATGAAGAGAGATAAGGGTGAGATTGTGAAGAAATCCATATCTTAAGAAGGTATTTATAGAAAAATTAAGGAAGGTTTAGTGTGGGGAAATGCAACCGTTCGTCAAAAGACTCTGCAAAACATGGGTAATTAAAAAGAGGCGCCTGTTGAGAAATTAAAAGTGGGGAGTTGCAACCATTCGTTATTAAAAGATGCGTCTATTAAGAAGAAATGCTTGGATTCACGCCCGTATTTAAAGAGGGTGAAATTCGAAAAGCCTCTGCACGTGTCAATCTAGAAAAAGTGCAACAATATTAAGATATAAAGGATAAGATTTATGCACAGGGCTCAAGAAATCCCAGTGGTCCCTAGATACAAAGATCAAGAAGATCCAGTGGATAAGGTCAAACACAAGGCCCAAGAAAAGTCATTAAAGAAGCCACAAGCATACACAGTCAAAATAAATTGCATTGGGAAAGTAATTCAGATATAAAGAAGAAAAAGAAGTCTTTATTGATTGATTGATACTTCAAAATAGAAGAGGCAGTCAACATAAAGGAAATACAATAAAACTAATAAAATCATTTCATAGAAGGGCCTGCTTCGTCATTCGGCTTCCTCTTAGACCGAGCATACACTTCCTTAAGGACCAGTTTGTAAGCCCTCTTGGAAGCAATATGCCTATATCTAGAAGCCTCGGGCTCTTTGATCCGAGCACGAGCCCAAATATTGTCGATCAGAGACCTCTGATATTCACTCTCCATGGCCTCCAAGCGCTCGTCCATCTCAGCAGCTCGGCGAGCCTCCATGGTTAAAGAGGCAACCCTCCTTTCGAGGATACGAGCCTTCCTAACCTCCTCCTCGAGATGGGCAACATATTCAGGAAGGTTGTCACCACTATTTTCATGAGGATAAGCCATTTGTTCGTTAACAAAGAATGAGTTGCACAAAGAATATAGGGACAGTCCCCTTTTATAGAAAGAAACAAGGGGTAGATCAAAGGTCATCTCGAAGAAAGACAACCTCTTGAGCTTCCCAAGAGCATTTATGGTTAACTACAGCAGCTCAAATCCAATTAAGTCATCCGATAAGGTATCAAGGGAATAAACAGACAAGAATGAAAATAAAAGTTGTTTTATTAATATTTTTCCATGATTCGATTACAACTGGTGATGACACCAAATACAAAGAAATCACAAAAGACTAATTATTCCGAAGAAGAGCCTTCTTCATCGTCATCCGAACTCGGTTTAGACCGAGCATGCAACTCCTTGAAGGCAATCTTATAGGCCCTTTTTGCTGCCTTTTGCTTAGCCAGAGAAGCCTCGAGCCTCTTTATACGCTCGAAGGCCCAATCCCTATCAGCCATGGTCATGTGGTGCGCCGCATCCATATCAGACAACCTTTTTGTCACGTCCGCCAATTTCTTTTTCATGGCGCGAACCTTCTTGACCTCATTCTCCAAGTAAGCAACGTAATCTGAAGAGTTGTCTCCTGTCGAACCATTGGAAGAAGCCATTGTGTCACAGTCGAAGTAATAATAAATGGGATAATGGGGGATGGGGCACTTTTATAGTAGATAAATGTGGGAAGATCAAGGGTTTTCCTCGAAAAAAGATACCAAGATAGGACTTCTTAATGACCTCAAATGGGCCCCAGGGAACAGTCATAAATCTATCGCATTTCTCGATGTAACCTTGGGAACAGCAAGACCGAAGCAATATCCTCGACAGACCGATCATGACTCCCTCGACGTGGAGACCACACCGAGGAAGTCAGGGAGCACTTGATAGAACATAAAAATTGGACCCGAATATTCTATTCGGGTAATAATCGACCCACACTTCATCGATGGGTATCCAATGCTTAAATGGGTCATCACATGCCTTTCATAGAGAATAAAGGTGGATACTACTAAAAGCCCAAGCCCACTTAACTAGGGACCCATATCTAAAAAACCCCTGAGATGGAGACATTTGTCAACATCCTAAAAGGCATAGTTGCCTATAAATAGCCAACTACCCCTCCTAGAAACGGACCAGAAAATCTATCCAAAAAATATAGAGAGAAGTAGAGAAAAGAGAGAAATTAGTCAAAGCTTATCACGCCAAGAAACAAACCGAGCAGAGAAAGAGCCGAGTACCGAAGAAGAAGGAGAAAGATTAAGATGAGAGATCAAATAGTTAAGTCGAGCATAATTGTTAGAAGGAAATTGTAATCCGAACAAGGGCAATTGCCGAATAGTAATAAAGATCAAGAAGTGTTCATCGTTTATTGTATATTCAACATTATATCATTATTGAAAAACCTAACGCGACTGACCAAAGTTATGGTTTTATCAGTTTCGAAACTGCATATCATAGTTCAAAAAGATGAAATCTAATTTTTTTTCTTGGCAATTCGAAACTTTTAACATGTATCAATCGGGATGCACATTTTAATTTTGCATACCAACTAGTATGCATTGATATTAACATAATAACATGTATGCAAATTTTGAAGTGCATAGATATGCACTTTATCAAGTATTCTTAAAGGGTAAACATGTAAGTATGTAATTCAAAATTTTGATATTAAACTTTAAAATTATGTCTTTACATATAAAAAAAAATATACTTTTTAAAGTACATACCAATAGAAGTATATTTTTTGAAGTACATAGCAATAGCTATGCAGCTGAAGCATATTTGAGTTATCTCATGGTTATAGTGTGTTTTCTTTCATCTTTGCCAACGCTTTTGAAGGCTCTCGTAAAATTGCTTCTGCGTTTTCTTTATTTGTTAATTTTTTTTGAGTTAACGGAAGCATTTAACGAAGCTCCGCTAATCCCATCGGAGCACCGATGAATCATTCAGACAACCGTGAGACCAGGGACGGCACACCCATATGACCAGGGGTTGCCGCACAATTTCGATTTTTTTTTTATTAATGTTTTTCATAATAATTTATACATACGTTATTCTGGCAATCACTTAAATATTTTTTTTGACAACTATTCACAAAATTATATATTGTTAGTGTAATAACATAACGTGATTTTGTATGTGGTGATAATATATAAGTAACTAGTAATAGTTGCCCACACATTGCATAGACGATACGTAATGACATAAATGTAATCCCGACAAATAAAGTTAATATTTTTTTAAAAAATCAAATATCGAATGATTAAATATAATTAATTAACAATCATATATAAATAGTAATATAATGTTTTACTCTTATAAAGAATACACATGACGATTTTGTTTAGAATATAAATATGTGTGGAAAATAACATTTTTTTAAGTTATTTATGTATTTAAATTAAATGATGACATTTAAAAGTAATTAAAATATTAGAGTACGAGTATTTTTTAAAAATTTGGAAATTTTGGCAGCCTCAAATTTTTTTGGGTTAACTTATATTAATAGTATGATACTTAAAAAATTAACATAGCCAAGTGATTATAAAATATATTTTACACAAACTTATCATGTTGACATATAACACACATTTAAAAAAAATAAAACAAAAATAATAATTAGAGTAGTGTTGAGTGCAAACAAAATTTATAAAATAAAATTTGATGGTTTATATTTTAATTGAATTGAGTAAACTAAAATTATGTAATAAATATTTAATTGTTTGTATATATCTATTATTTAATATACGTTTGGTTTTTTCAGATTTTTTTAATATATTTTTTTATCTTCGTGTTTTAATATTTTTACTTGTTATAACTTGATTTTTTAAATTTAACATTTGTATCTTTTTTGTTTTTTATTTTATTTATTTTTTAGTCAATTTTGAAACGTTGAAACTTTCGACACATGACTGCACGTGATATTATTGTTGTGTGTTTTTTTTCGAATTTGAAAACAAAGTCGAAATTGAGCGAAAATTAAAAAAATAGAAATCAAATATATTTTAATTCAAAAAGTAAGGTAAAAAAAATGAAGAAAAAATGGTAAAAAATGTTTAAAAAAATCCGGTTTTTACATGTTTATAGTTTAAAATATTATAGGCTTTTATTAATTTTGACAACCCCACACATTTGGTTGCTGTTTCCGCCCCTGCGTGAGACCCTGGGATACCTGGATGGTCCGTCTAGGCTCTGGGTAGTCCATTGAGGCTTCAACAAAGCTTGTCGGAGCTTCGAAAAACCAATTGGAGCTTTGTCGGAGATTGTGGAAGCTCGCCAAAACTCTGGACTAATTTTTGAGCCTTGTTAGTGCTCCGCGTAGCTAGCCGGAGCATCGTACATCATTACAAAGATTCTCGGAGCCATGTCGGAGCTCCGGTTAACTTGTCCGGAGCATTATACATCTTTTCGGTGCCTCGACAGAGTTTCACCTGAGCTTCGCCAGAGCTCTGGTGGCAGTGGATATGTGGTTGGTGGTGGGTGGATGGTGGTGATATAGGTTTGTGTTGCAGTGAGTTTTTGAATGTCTTATTGTATAGTTGTAGATGTTGGGAATAAAGGTTTAAAGATGTACGGTTGGGTAATATAGTTCGGTGTAGGTCAACAAATCAAGGCTATGTTTTCGGCTACACGCATAATTAAGACATGATTAGTTCAACAAGTCTCATTGCAATGACCATTATCTGTTAAACGATTAGCATATCGTTCTCTAAGATAAGATAAATGAGTCTGTTTAATCTAATTTTTTCAAAAATAATTTTACTATGTTTTAATAATTATCAGTATAATTAATCTAATTAATTAATAATTTTTACTCATTATATTTTCCTAATTGCCGATGTAGTCTAATTTAATTAAAAATTCGTTTTAACCTGCATAACTACAATAAATGATATCAAATCTGAATATTATGTTCAAAATAAAATATATTACGAGATTTATGTCATTAACGTCAACGTGTGATTAACTTTTTACTGGTAATTGAATATTTGTATAGTATTCATATGAATAGTTTTATAAGGAAATGTTAAAACTATCTTCTAGGCGTGTATAAAAGCGAAACCAGCAGACTAACTGACTATTCATGGAACTAGTTTAATTGTAGAAATCCATAAATTGGTCTAATAAGTTCAATTCGCTATTTTTGTTTTTGAACAGCGAACCAAACTGATTATTTTTATATACATTTTTGTTTAAATATAATTATAAACAGATATCAATATTCTTCCTATCATATATTTATAAAATACAAACCAAGAATACAATTGAGCTTCTTTAGAGTACCATTTGTTATATCTAGTGTAACCTTTACTCAAAGTTTTTTATTCTTCAAAAATTAAAGCGACCGAACCGATCCAAAACAAAGCTAAGGTTTGGTTAGGTTTCGTTTCAGCTGTTAATTATTTTGGTACAAACCGAATCAACGACTTGTGTTATCGTTAACAACCAAACTGAAACTAACCCGAACACCTCGACTATCGTCCATATACCCAGATTGTTTCAACATAGCGTTTGTGCCGAACTTAGGGTGGTTGGGTACTTGTTATGGGATTCATATAACATGCTTTATTATAATTGGACACATTTCATATTCATGGTTGAAATATGATCAGAGACTGCAGACCAATGGGAGCGAGACGGGCGGTGCATAAACTGACATAAACGATTTACGGCAAAAGTAATGTCAAGTCTGTGTAAAAGAAAGATAATTTAGGGCACCCATTGTACTCCTATATAGTGTTGGATCTTCGAATGGATCATTTTGTGTAGCTCGTAATAGCTCAGTCGTTGACATCGATGAGGCAATCGGCTTCGTGTTTGCCATACCAGTACGATTTAAAAGATCGACTATGTAACGACGTTGTCATAAGTGTAAGCCCTTAGTAGTGCGATGCACCTCGACACCCAAGAAGTAATGGAGATCACCCAATGATTTCACAGCAAAGTCCACACCAAGATTGGCGATTAGAGCATCAATAATAGTAGATGATGAACCTGTAATTACTATATCATCTACGTAAACTAAAACGAACAAAGTCACAGTAGCATTGCGGAAGGTAAATAAAGATGTATCAGCTTTTGAATTTACAAATCCAAGAAATATTAATTTGGAGTGAAGTCGGGAATACCACGCCCGAGGGGCTTGTTTCAAACCATATAAAGTTTTGCGCAATTTGCATTTGTGATCTGGAAAATGTTGACGAACAAACCCGAGAGGTTGTTGCATGTGGTGTCCTCATCAATAAAACCGTGTAAAAATGCATTAGACACGTCTATTTGTTTAAGTGGCCAGTTTTGAGTAATAGCGTGTGCCAAAGCAAGTCTAATAGTTGTTTGCTTCATAACAGGGCTGAAGGTCTCATCGTAGTCGAACCCTACTTGTTGATGAAAACTTTTGGATACAAGAGGTGCCTTATAATGATCAGCCGAACCGTCAGTTTTCGTTTAATACGAAAATCCATTTACACCCCACAATAGTTTTGTTTGTTGGACGAGGCACGAGGGTCCACGTACCGTTAGTCATTAGTGCAACGAATTCAGCATTCATAGCCATGCGCCATTCTGGTATCTTGAGAGCCTCAGTATAACATGTCGGCTCGAAAGTATTATGTGATTGTGTAGCGAGGAGAGCTCGAGGAAGAGGATACCGAATAGTGCCATCAGCAAATTTCTTCGGGCAAACAATTTTGTCACGTAACCTTGTTTGCATCGCGTGTGAAGGTGGCGCCACAGGTTGGTGTTCCGCATCAAGTAGTCAGGGGATATGGACAAGAGAGTGAATCGTATGGAGTGTTGGCACTGGTGGGGTCTCGATAGGTGGTTGATGGCTAATTATTGACAAGGGAGTTTGGGGTTCGATAATGGCATGTGAGATGGGGTTATTGTGAATTGGCTTATATATGTTCAGACTTTATTTTATACGAAAATTGTAACTCAATTCGAGTCCGAAATTGTGTTAATAAAGAATGCGCGTCTGATTTTAATTTTAATGGGAATGTCCATGTAAAACGAGTATAATGATCAACAATGGTAAGAAAATATCGATTTCCGTTTATTGAAAGTGCGGGGGAGGGTCCCCAAAGATCCATAAATAATAATTCAAAAGGACATGATGAACTAGAATTTGATAATTTAAAAAGCAACTGATCGTTTTTAGCCTGCTGACACGGACCGCAAACAGACCGGGTTTTATTAACTAAACTAGGAAGAGAAAAACGTGAAATAACTGAGTTGACAATGCGAGGAGATGCATGTGCTAACCGAGCATGCCACACAACAAACGGAACTCTAACGCAAGTAAGGGCTCTGGGTTGGTGAGGGAATTGTCGGAAAGGGTATAGTCCTGCCTCACATGGCCCTCGATGAAGAAGCTTCTCCGTGGCTTCGTCCTTCACACAAAAATAACGAGAATGAAACTCCACGTAAGCTTTATTATCATCAGTAAATTTACTTATAGAAATTAAATTCTTATCAATACGAGGAACATGTAAAACATTAGATAATTTAAAGGATCTTTGTGGCAGAATTAAATTTGTGTCACCAGTGTTTTGAATTGTGAGACCTGTGCCATCTCCCACATGGACTTGATCATTGCCATTGTATGGAACACTACCAAGATTGAGGTTGTTAAGGTAAGCAGTCATATGATGTGTTGCGCCACTGTCGTGGTACCACGTATCATAACTCGAAGGAGTTGTCATAGCAGAATAGGCATTGAGAGACGTTGGCGTCCCTTGAAAGGCATGATCGAAACGATGGGGACAGGAAATCACGGTGTGGCCTGTCTCTTGGCAAAGCTGGCAATAAATAGGATGAGGATTGTTTGAAAACCCGTTGTTTCGTCCACGACCACAACCTTGTCCTCCCCGAAAGCCACCTCGATATTGATTTCGGGTTGTTTGGTTCTCACGGTTGGTGTGATTATAAGTTCCGGTTGGGCAACTGGTAGGGGATTGTCGAGAGGCAGTGTTGGCAGTAGGCAGTTCGATAGGACTGGTTTGATTGGCGAGGAGCTGCTCATGAGACATCAATAGCTCGTATAAATCCTCAAGTGAAACATGATCTTTTCTAGTTTGGATAGATGTCACGAGCACATTGTACGTAGAGTCTAACCCATAAAGCAAGTATGCTGTGTGATCGGATAGTCGAAGCGGCTCTCCTATTGCAGAAAGGGTTGCTGCATGTTTCTTGATTTCACTGTAGTAGCTATCCATAGACATACCACCTTTCTTGATAGAGGATAGACAAAGTTTTATTTGAGTTGCACGCGCACGAGAGTGCGATGCAAATCACCTCTGAAGTACCTCCCATGCCCTGCAAGAGTTTGTCACTTACACAAGATGAGGCAGGAGTTCTTCTGATACGGAAGAGATTATGGCCGAAAGTATTAGTTGATCTTGTTGGATCCATAAGGTATGAGCCTGAAGTGTGGTTTCAGGTGGGCATGGACTGAACCGTCGATAAAACCAAATAGGCCTTGCCTACGGAGACAGGGTAGAAGCTGCAATTTCCAAAGGACGTAATTTTCACGATTCAGTTTTAATGTAGGTAGCGTCTTTATACAATAATGATAATCTGAATGCAGCTTGAGACTCGTACTTCTGAAGTACGAGTCGTAGTTCTGAAATACGAGATTGATTTCAGAACTACGACTCGTACTTCTCAATAAGTACGAGATTGATTTAGAAAAGTCAACCGTTTAAAAAAAAAAATCAAGCCTCGTACTTCAGAACTACGACTCGTACTTCAGAAATACGAGTCTCAGACTGTATTCAGATTATGTTGATTGTATAAAGACGCCACCTTTAATGTAACCGTATGGTGTAATTTGACAACAGACGAGTTTGGTGTTTGGACTGAATCAGCGGTGTTAGATGTAGAGGTGGCGGAGCTGCTTTCTGGAGCCATGAAAGAAAGGTCACAAAGATCTTAACAAGGAGCAAAATTGTAATAGGGCTGGACAGCAAAAGTAGCAGTCACGTACGGCTCGTAGACAAAAATAAAATAGAGATGACTTTATTTTATTTATTTGGTGGGGAATTTTCGTGATTTTGATTAGGGGTGGCATGGTACGATACCGATCTTTTTGAACTCATACCAATACCGTACCGAACTAGTTTGGTTTTCAAAAATTAGTACCATTACCGAACCAAATAAATCGGTATACCGACAATGTCGGTCGGTATCGGTTCGGTATCGGTTTTATACCAAACATGTAATAACTACAAAAAAAAAAATAGAAACTTAACTACTCAATGACTCATGAAGAAAAAGAACATTAACTTTCAAAATCAAAATCAAATGAAGTACTATTTTCAGTTGGGCTCTCCACGGAACTTGATCCTAAACTCTCTGCAAAAATATAAAATAATTCATAAAGGTATAAACTACATTGAACAAGGAATAAAAAGTTAATTAAATCAAGAATCTAACAATTTTGCATACCCTTTTCGACTTCTTCCAGCAAAGTATAAAACTCGAGCTCAATCTCGGGTGGTATCGGTACGGTACCAACCTTTTTGAACTCATACCAATACCGTACCGAACTAGTTTGGTTTTCAAAAATTAGTACCATTACCGAACCAAACAAATCGGTATACCGAAAATTCGGTACCGACTGATTCGGTTCGGTTCGAAAATCGATCGGTTGTTACGGATCGATACAAAATGGCCTCCCCTAATTTTGATACCATGTAAACTCACAGTTATAGAATTATAATCCCACCCCTTTGAGTTATTGCAGCGGTCAACTTATTTGATTGTATATTCTATCTTTATTTTAACCACGGTTAAATTAGAACATAAATGATTAGATAATATTTTTTAATAACTAATTTATTTTTTCTATTTTTAATAAATTAAAATTTGATAAATTAAAAACAAATTGTACAACACACTAGAAACTCAAATAAAAATATAGAACTCTAGGCGGCCCTAGGCTAAACTTAATTATTAATCAAAAATCAATTTTTTTATCCATTTGATATTTTTTTATGCAAACGGGTTATGAATCAGTCATATAGCGTGACTGTTCAAGTCTCCACACTTTTAAAATATCAACGTGAATGACTGACCGTTCCCTAATAACTCCATTTGAAACGGTCATCTTATTTGCCTGTTTATGATACAGTCGCCTTAATCACCGTTAGATTAGAAAATGAATTGTTAGATAATATTTTTTAATAACTAATTTTTTTTTATTTTTTTTTAACAAATTAGAATTTGATAAATTAAAAATAAATTGTACAAAACATTAAAAAACCAAATAAAAATATAGAATCCTGGGGTGGTCTACCATAAACTTAAATATTAATCAAATTTTATTTTTTATCCGTTTGACAATTTTTTATGTAAACAGGTTGTGAACCAATCATATAGGCTGACTGATTGACTGTTCTCTTGTAATTCCCCGAATGAGTCCTAAATCTACTGTAACTAAAACAACTTTAGAACAAATCTAAATGAAATTAGAACTACTAAACCACCTAAAGAACCAAGTAAAATCAAGTAGGACATTAAGTCTGATCAATATGAGATCTGGCTTTATTAACACTTGATACGTTTACACTATTTATGGTTAATTTGTAAAGAGCAAGAATGAAAACAAAATTAACTTTGACCAAATTAGAATTCAATCTCCTGATGCTTAAAATAGAAAATTGGAACGATAGTAGAATTTATAGGTAGTCCACTACTATTTATCGGTTCCCAAACTTGCCCTTAAAGATATGCTCTGGAAACAAAACTTCAAACAAAAAAGCATCATCCAATGAAAAGGAACTTACATTTGTGAGATCAAAATTTATAAATCTCCAAACTTTTTATTGATACACAAAACCTCCTTCTCTTTCAATGGGTATGATGAAAGAGAGGGAGGAATTGCGATTTGAGCCAATCAAATCTAAGAAGCATCACCCCAAAACAAATCCAGTTTATTCAAGTTTGCAAGTTTATAATATTCAAGGCAATAAATTTAGTGATCATAGGCTTTCACCAAGGCCAACTCCAATTATCATGGCCTCGATAACGTCCTCTTCATCTTCGTATGCATTGTCGACATGGCCTAACAAAGGAGAGAAAGAGGCTAAGAGAAATAGAAGGGTTGCGGCTTATAAGGCCTTAGCGGTAGAGAGCAAGGTCAAGGCTTCGGTAAGGAGCGGCATCCGGTGGATGAAGAATAAGTACACTTCTATCGTTCATGGGTATTAGTAAATATAATCTGAAGAATCAATGTTGTTTATATGTCCCAAAGTCATACTTGAATAATGTGTGTGTTAAGTTTTGAGGGTCTATTTGGTTGTATGTTCAAATAATAATTTTGAAGTTTATATTGTATATATATGTTCATAATATTTATGGAGTCGACAGGAAACAATTTCCGATTGCAAGCCTTAGTTTTGGTGGTTGATATGAATCCTCCCTCTTAAATAAGTTTTACAAATCGTTTCATCATTCATGTTTTGACCGTTCCTGCATGCATTTGTCACAATTAATTATAAGCATCTGATTTACCAAAAGAACTTCAAACTCTCTTTTTTTTTGAGAGGGGATTGTCGTGGTACAAAAAAGGTTTGCCTTGAGAACTCAAATTGAAAGTTTTAGACAATTATCAGATCGTTACAATGTACTAATCAGTTTGATAAACTCTACTATGATTACCCTAAATAAGTGCTTAATTACGTAGGTAATACTGTGTCGTGCCATCAGGCATCAGTATTATAGCTTAAACTATCTTATAATTCCGACATTGCTCGACTAGCATTGCCATTTTCCGATGACTGGCATCCATTGTACAGTAATAACTTATTTGGTGGGCTATGAATCTTACCGCTCCATAAATGATGATAAAAGTTTCAAAAGAAAGATTGGTACAAAGTGAGGAAAACTTTCTTTAAAGAAGAAGAGAATTTTGACAAGTGGGGAACAAAAGTTCAATCTTCAACAATAATAGAACCTTTCCACGTAATTTATATACTTTAGCGATATTCCCAGATTCTTCCATGTGCTTAACTTAAATTGAAGACAATCTATTATCGTCCAGCTTACAACAAGGTTATTTAAGCCTTATTAGTACAAAATAATTTGTACAACAGCTGTTAATAAAAATTAAGGCATTACAATAGAACAATGAACAAAAACATACTAACCTTTGGGAATTTACAGCTCGTCAACCTTAACTCACGACGGTAATTATAAAAATAAAAACCTAAAAATAGTTTCATTTTGAAAATGTATGAAACAAATGATCAAATCTCAAGACTTAGGGCCTCAGGCTAAACAAATATTTCACAACTTATTTATAAAATTAAAAACATCCAAAAAGCAATTCATTTCATTATCAGCCAACAGAAAGATTACAAAGAAACAACTGAACAACATAAAACTCAAAGAAATTACACATTAATATTTTTCAGTAAATACTCTTCACTTTTTTTTAGCAAGCAAACCACTCTTCCACATCCCTTTGTAAGCTCTTGATCTAAAATCCATATCCATCATCATCCTTGCATCAACTTCCACCTCAATTATTGCTCCCTATTTTTACTTTTTCACTAAATAAAAATAATTAAAACACACAAGATACGCTAAAATACACAGCTAAACAGGTACAAATCATAGATAAATCCATATAATGAGACGAGGAACTAGGTGGAGGAGGATTGTGATAGTAAAACGGAAAGTAAGGCACAATAGGGTTAGGCGGAGGCGGTGCAGGGAAACTTCTGTAAGGTGGTGGCGGAAAGTTACTGTACCCGCCGCCGCCAGCTGACGGTGGTGGCGGCGAGTATCTATACCCGCCGCCACCTCCTCCTAATGGCGGGGGAGGAGAGTAGTAAGTACTTTGAGACTGTGGCGGTGACGGTGGCTTGTTACAAGGGTTGTCACAAGCGGCACACATTGTGCACTCTATCTCGAACTTGGAACCCGTCCACGTGGATGCATGTACGTTTGCCACGTATGCAAAGAAAGCTAGTGTGATCACTAATGCCACTCTCATTTTCATCTTTTTTCTGGTAGTGTACTAGAATTAGTATGTTTATGTTTGCATAGAGAGATTTGAGTTTGTGATAATAGAGTAAGAGAAAGGTGAGGAATATTATATATATATATCTAGCGGTGGGAGTGTTGTTTTAGCTGAGGAGTGTGGTTTTGTTGCCACACATGCATATGTGACTTTCTTGGTATAAAAATGATGGCATGGGTGTAGAAAATAGAATTTGTATAACAAAAAAAAATAGCTGAAAAAGTGAGATGAAATCTGTCAACACCGATCAACACCATATGTTTAATTGTTAACCTTCTTTTAAATTTGGTAAAATGCAAATAATCTACATTTTAATCATGTTGAAATCCCTAGTTGCAGAACCTCTATAATTCCAGTAACTCATAGTGCCGGAATCTTGTCTTTAATTAGACTACACACGAGAGAACTATTGATGTAATTAACCCAAAACTTTATGATACATCTAAATTTAATTAAGCTTTTCAAAGTATGTCAATCAATAGAGATTTTACAAAGTGACATGTCGACTCTTCAGAGCTAATGAACTATGACTCTTATGCTTTTCATAAGTATCGTATCTTTCGGATTTTGGAGCTATGAATAAAGATAAATGAAAGATAAGAACTTAAAAACACTCTATGATTATTAAGAGGCATAGAGTGAAAACTAAATGCTAGGTTTTGTGTAGTATTTTATGTGTATATTTAGTCCTTAAAACTCTAACTTCTAATATTGCAGATGAATTAGAAGCTGATTTTCTGAAATCCTTTACTGCGAGGTGATTCTCATTGCATGGAAAAATCTATAAGTTTTTGTTTTTAGTCACATGTAGTGTTGCATTATGTTTTCAAAATGTTTCTCTAACACTATTTCCGATTCAGTTTGTATATAGCACGAGTGATGTGCTTTCACTCAATTTTCAATTGATGTTTTCTTTGCTTAAAAAAAAGGTATCATATCTAACAAAATATTTTGTTGTTTTGTAAAAAAAAATTGGTGCTTGGAAAATACGACTCATTTAGAAAATAGAGTGATAAAATCTCAAGGCTCAAAAGCGCCTAATAAAGCTTGCATTTTTTTTTTTTACATTGGAGAATGAAACAAGCTAAAACCTAGGAGTCCTACTACCTTTCATATCCTCCTGCAATTTCAAAGGTGAAATTGTTTCAACAAGTTTCTCCCTATTTTGGCTAAGTAATGTCCACAAAAGTTATCTTTGCGGCTCGTGATGTAAACTATGATAGCATATTGCATCAAGATAACATATGGAGTACTTATAAATATCATCCATGCAAGAATAGAACGACTAGGTACACTATTAGAGGCATCTTTTCAAAGGTGAAATTCTTCCAACAAGTTTCTCTCCATTTTGGCTAAGTAATGCCCACAAAAATTACATTCGCGGCTCGCGAGTGACGTAAATTATGATAGCATTGCATCAAGAAAACATATAGAGAACTTATAAATATCCTCCATGCAAGAATAGAACAACTACGTACACTATTAGGGGCATCTTTTCAAATGTGAAATTCTTCCAACAAGTTTCTCCCCATTTTGGCTAAGTAATGCCCACAAAAGTTACCTTCACGGCTCGCGAGTGATATAAACTATGATAGCATTGCATCAAGAAAACATATGGAGTACTTATAAATATCCTCCATGAAAGAATAGAATAATTATGTACACTATTAGGGGCATCTTTTCGAAGGTGAAATTCTTCCAACAAGTTTCTCTCCATTTTGGCTAAGTAATGCCCACAAAAGTTACCATCGTGGCTCACGAGTGACGTAAATTATGATAGCATTGTATCAAGAAAACATATGGAGTACTTATAAATATCCTCCATGCAAGAATAGAACAACTACGTACACTATTAGGGGCATCTTTTCAAATGTAAAATTCTTCCAACAAGTTTCTCCCCATTTTGGCTAAGTAATGCCCACAAAAGTTACCTTCACGGCTCGCGAGTGATATAAACTATGATATCATTGCATCAAGAAAACATATGGAGTACTTATAAATATCCTCCATGCAAGAATAGAACAATTACGTACACTATTAGGGGCATCTTTTCGAAGGTGAAATTCTTCCAACAAGTTTCTCTCCATTTTGGCTAAGTAATGCCCACAAAAGTTACCATCGTGGCTCACGAGTGACGTAAATTATGATAGCATTGTATCAAGAAAACATATGGAGTACTTATAAATATCCTCCATGCAAGAATAGAACGACTACGTACACTATTACGGGCATCTTTTCAAAGGTGAAATTCTTCCAACAAGTTTCTCCCCATTTTGGCTAAGTAATGCCCACAAAAGTTACCTTCGCGGCTCGCGAGTGACGTAAATTATGATAGCATTGCATCAAGAAAACATATGGAGTACTTATAAACATCCTCCATGCAAGAATAGAATGACTACGTACACTATTAGGGGCATCTTTTCAAAGATGAAATTCTTCCAACAAGTTTCTCTCCATTTTGGCTAAGTAATGCCCACAAAAGTTACCTTCGTGGCTCACGAGTGACGTAAATTATGATAGCATTGTATCAAGAAAACATATGGAGTACTTATAAATATCCTCCATGCAAGAATAGAACGACTACGTACACTATTAGGGGCATCTTTTCAAAGGTGAAATTCTTCCAACAAGTTTCTCCCCATTTTGGCTAAGTAATGCCCACAAAAGTTACCTTCGCGGCTCGCGAGTGATGTAAATTATGATACCATTGCATCAAGAAAACATATGGAGTACTTATAAAGATCCTCCATGCAAGAATAGAATGACTACGTACACTATTAGGGGCATCTTTTCAAAGGTGAAATTCTTCCAACAAGTTTCTTCCCATTTTAGCTAAGTAATGCCCACAAAAGTTACTTTGCGGCTCGTGAGTGATGTAAACTATGATAGCATTGTATCAAGATAACATACGGAGTACTTATAAATATCCGCCTATAACAAAACATGAAACAAACAGTCAGTGTCCAATGATTCGGTTATGAGCTTAACAGCGGGCGGAAAATCTAATTCCAGGGGTTCTTATTAAATCTTTAGGGAATATAATTGTCAATCTTCGATAAATTGCATTTAGTAACTTTTTTTTTCTCCAGAAACATGCTCATTATATTAATAACAATGTCCATTAATACAAGTTTCGTTATACTTGGATCAAGCTCCAAATGACTAAACATAACCGCACATACATAGTCACAAAATCTCAACAACTCTAAATTTCACCTAAATCATCCCGTCCCAGAAAATTAATCCAGATCAACCCTAATAAAGCGTAAGGAAAAAAAAACTCATAACAATAAATTACAAAGACCAACGAAATATTGTAGAATGAGGCAGTTTCAACGAAAAGTCGAGAAAAAGGCAAAGATAACAAAATATTTGGTTCGGTGCAGACGAAAAAAACTCAAGTAAAATCTAGTTTTGTAGTCGTCGCGGCTCAATGATCACCATCAGGGTTCATTGAAGCCACAACGACTAGAAAACTAGATCTTCCCTGAGTTCCTTTCGTCTGCACCGAGCCCAATATTTTGTTATCTTTAAAGCTTAGAAAACAGTGAGAAGTGAGCTATACAATTGAAAGTAGTCATCACTATTAGGCTTGACTAGAGAGAAAGCAAAGTTATCATAAACGTGGAGAGAATTATTGGCAAGGTTTGATCTGATCCAGTCGTTAAAAAACGCGAGCCGCATGAGGATCAGAATAACGTAAGGTAAAAGTAATAAAACATTAAAAAATGCACAACAAAAAATATAAAATGATTGTATAAACCAGTTACTCTCGTTGAGTAACCAACTGAGTTATGAGAGCTTCTTGGTACATGATTTTCTAAGTATTACAAGATGGCGATTCGTTCCCAGCATGCACGTTAAAGGTTAAGGCTTCGAGCTCGTATACCCGTATGGAAAGAAAACATGTACTACATAAATGTTTTATAATAGTGCATAACAAAGACGAAACCTTGAATTTTGGTGTAGCTTGAATAGTAAACTAATGAGATATCGCAGTCCAATTCTTAAAAACAAAATCAGCACGATAACCAAAGATACAATTACAATTTACACATACAAATCAAGTCATCTGTTCATCCATTACCTAACGCAAGTTCATTTTGCGAAGATTATTTTCAATCGGGTAAGTGTAACTAGCTGCACGTACAATGTGATCGTATTAATTTGCTTGTTTAGATGACTTATCAGCCTTCTACTGAAAGTATATAAACATTTGATTTCAAAGTTGAAGATAAATTTCAGGTGTTTAAAATTATCAATCAGTTAATTAGTTACGGATGTGACCATGACAAAAAAAGAGCAAATACATATTAGGACCTGTCTAGTTTGTTTTTGGGAAAATTAGCAAAACATACAACTTTTTAATTCTGATTATCAAAAACTATAAACCAAAACATTTCTTTCGAAAACATATAACTGTAATAAATATTTGTAATTGTATGTTTGTATGTTTTGAGAATTTTTATTTATTTATTTTATGTTTTGGTAATATATTTTGATTAATTGCATGTTTTCGATATTTATATTGTTTTTTTTCAACTTAAATTTACTATGTTCTAAATCAAAGATTCAAATTTCAAGGAATTGTACCATGATAAGTCTATATGTACACTTATTTTAGTAATATTCATTGGGAATTACTTAAGAACTTTAACTAGTCAATCTCTCTCTTATATTACAACATTGGCTTCAAATTTTTATCAAGTTCGAATGATCAGTTTTTTGTCAGATTTCGGTTTTTTCATATGAATTTGTAAAAAAAAATATTATTTTTTTAAATCAATGTACTATTTTATTTCTAAAGTGATTGTTCAAAAAACATATAAATTTTGACTTTTTATATTTTTTTAGTATTTATTAATATTACTACCTTAATATTTTGCCAAATAAACAATTAAACATTAAGAAAATATAAAATGTCAAATTTTACAGTTTTTTTTAACAAACATTTTAGAAATAAAATAGTACGTTGATTTGCAAAAAATAATCGATTTTTTTTTACGAATACGTATGAAAAAACTGAAAACTTGACGAAAATATAATCATTCGAACTTGATAAAATTTGAACCATTTTCAACATTACCCTGAACCAAATTTTAGATAAGTTTATTCTTGAGATTTTAAAATTTCCTCTCCTCTATTAATATTATCATTTTGCCCAATTTGCAAATTCATATCATATTGTGACCAAACTAATTTTATTTCGTGGAGACTAAAGACCTGAATATACTTGAGAATTTACATGCTGTGGCATCTTTTTAGCAATTGTTTTGATAATATATAAATTATTCATATGCTCTTATGGCCTATATATATATATATATATATATATATATATATATATATATAAAAGCATGCATACATTACCAGAACTACGTAAGTCGAAGCAGGGGCGACCACGATAATTTTCTTCGCTGGACCGTGTTATAAAAAATATGTCGAATAGAAAAAAAATATGGTTTAATAAAAAAATAAATTTTTTTCTATGTTCGACATAGTATAAAATAAATACGAAGTCAAGACAAAGGAGATTGGATGATAAAATAAGTTTTTTTGTAATCTTGTTTAGGAAAATACAATGGTTATTTAAAAAATTTGGTAATTTCAAAGTAAAAATCAGAAAATTTTAGAAAAAATAACTTAACATGATTTAAACTCCTAACATTCCACTACCTTATGATCCAATTTTACCATTACACTAGCAACTATTTTGTTTAATTAGTGGGACCGTCAATGTATATATCTCAGAATTTTTTTAATTACATGTATAAAAAAAATTAAAAATCGTCGGGATGGTCACGAACACCTCCGGCTCCCCTTGGGTCCACCCCTGCATGGAAGACTAAGCTATATCACTATTTACTCATATATTTGATTTTTTTTAGAAACTATTCTTAATGAATTAATATGAAATGATTACATTTAGATGGAATACAAACAAGCAACAAGCTGCGTCTATATTAAAACCAAACTTCAAAAATACTTATGGCTCTCCTTCTTTGATACAGATAAAATAAAAAAGAACAGAGTACACAATCATAATTGAATAACAAAGAAAGTATACCATGAAACAATACACCAGAACCCAAAAGAAAAAATAGAACAAAAAACTAAAGACTGGAATAAAATTTATATTTCCTCTCAACAACTCGTAGCTAGTTCCTCTGCTGGACTCAGTAATACGGAATTGTATACAACTTTCTCTCCTCTTTTTAGCACCTAGTTCTACCATTATCCCGCTAGTGTCGTTTGGCAAAAACGCCACTTTAACATTTTCACAAGAAATAACCTCAGCCTTCTTTTCCGATCTTTTTCCGTACTTCCTCTTCACTCTGGCTGTTGCTCTAACGACAACAGTGAAATCAATCGTGCCACTTCGCCAGTCAGATATAATCCGGAAATGGATTATTTAGTGGCATAGCTGTCAAATTTACCAACAAGTCTAGCCTATCATATCCCGATAAGTAAAATGGGCGCAACCATGTCCTTGCCAAAGAGACATTTTTGTACAAGATCCGAGGTTCCACACTTTCGTAAAGGTAGTCATTGTATAATTAAATAATCGTTATGCATGTTAAATGTGATGTTCCAATAGGCTGTGAGCAACAACGATGTTGATGACGTGGCAAGGGAAGAGATGTTGGTAAGAGAAGTTGAGAGAGACGAAACCGTGAAACCTGGTGTCGATTGACGGAAACTATCGAGGTATGGCATCACCTCGGAGAAAAAGCAGATAAGCATGACCATTATAATTGTTGCGATTATGGAAATAAATATAAAACAACACTCCCTGCGATGATGATCCATGGAAAAACTGACACTTATTTTAATTTGCTTGTGGGGATCAAGTTATCTTTCTACATACTGAAATTAAGTATATAAGTTAATTTCATAAATACTGAAGAGAAAGTTTGTGGTGTTTAAAGTTTTTGGTTAGTTACAATTGTGGCCATAACAGAAAGGAGAGAAATATTAGGTGTTATCTAGTTTATCTCAATTTACATTTACTTTAAACCAGAGATTTAAATTCCAAGTAAAATTAGCAAACATGTCTTTTTAAACATACTTATTTACCTCTTTCCTCCCCTTAAAAACCCATATATAAGATAAGGTTAGTTCTTAGATCTGTACCTTTTTTTTTAATGAAAGACTCATTAATTATCTCGCCCACAACAATAGTAGTATTTCTTTGCAGAATGTTGATTTTCTCTGCCATTTTCGTAAAAAGCTAAGCACACTATAATTTATTAGAAAAACCAATTAAAAACTAAAAAGTGTAGGTGCTTTAAGATTCATATATTGATCATTGCTCGATAGTTACAGCCTACATGGCTCTAATTTACATAAAGGGTGTGAAAAGAAGGCAACATTACAACTAAAATATAGGGTAACAAATTGAAGTATTAGAATCAGAAAACTTCACCAAACAGCTCATAACTGTATCAAAAACATCATATTATGCACATTAATAGTAACGGTTTGACCAACGAGTACCCCGTGACATCGTTTAAACATTAAATAACTTTCGAAATTCAAGTTGCATATAATATAAATATTGTTGCATTTGATGTATTCAAATAATGGAAATTTTATTAATAAATTACTACAAATGACATATTGCAACAAATACCATACATGCTTAACCAAATACCACGGACTTCACATTTCATCACTTCTTCCCCTACTATTTGTCCCCTTTGGAGGCATTCGATGAAAACCGACCTATACAAACGGCTTTAAATCTTATGTTCATTCCTTTTGCTAACCACCTTTTGATTTTCACCCTTGCTCTTATTACTACCATGAACTTTGTCTCGCCACCACTTCGCTATAAGTTATTTATATGAGACTGATTTGGCAGCCTCTCGGGAAGCAGCTATAAGCCGCATACGACCATTGAGCACCAATTAAAATCACCAACGTATGAAAGCTAGAGAAATATTCATAGTAAAGGGGATTAAATCTAATTTTGTGTTAGCTAATTTATTGGACATACTATCATAAATCAATTGAGTCATAAATTATAACACATACTTAGTATCAAAAGTGAGGAAGCTATAATTTTCTTACTGAATTTTGACTTTGAAGTTTTGAGATATTTATCCATAAATAGTTACAATGCGTGTATTTTTTCTTTTTCCATGACCAAGATCTACGACGGGTAAAATATACTATTTTATTCACAACATGGGGAAACAAATATTAACGGGTAAAATAAAAATTGCGTTGTTTGGTTGGATGTAAAATAATTTTTTTTGTTAGAATGTTTTCCAATCGAATTCCCCACAAAAAACAAGGGAAACGTCCTACATGGAATGACAAGTTGTCAATTTAAATACAAATTTATAAATCTTCTAATCTTTCCTTTCTTCTCAGTATCATTTCTATAGATAATAATACTAAATATATTATCACACTTCCATTCCCATTGCATAAAAAATTATTTGTTCTTTTTTTTAACTTTTCTTCTAATTTTATTTTTTTTAGTCGAGAGTTCGTTATTTATATTTCAATTGTTACAAACTTTTTAGAATTTTTTTTAACATTTCCACTGCTGTCCCTATAATTACTTCTAGTTTATGTTTATCAAATCAATGATAACAAAGAAGCAAATAGTTTAGATTTTCTAGATGATAAAAGTTATTTTTTTTATCCTTTCTTGGAGTGGGTTTTGTTCTTATAAGTTTATTGTAGAAGGATGAAGGAAATAAAGGGGTTATGAAATAAAATAAAAATAAAATAAAAAATTTACATGGAAAAGTTCGGGTGCTCCAAACATCCGAAAATGTGCAGTAAACAAAAGAATTCAATGTAAAACTTTTCCACGTAAACATTTTGCTCTTGTAAACATTTTACTAGCAAGCAAACAGAGGCTAAATTTAAAGTTGGAGGTATAAACTTTAAATCATAGAGCTGCTATATATAGTTTATCTTCTTTACATAAGTTTTGTTTTTCTTCTAATGAAGGCATTATTTATACTAGCGTGTCATCGCCAACGCGATGCGTGGTTTAACGTGTTGATATATTAATTATCGTAGATTATCAAATAAAAATATTTAACAACATAATCTTAATTTTACAAAAGAGCACTCATAATAGTTAATAATAATACCTGGAGGAGAGAGAACGCATAGAACAGATAAAAAGAAGTTCATTTTGAAATAAATGGTATTCTTTTTCTAATTGTGCTCTTTGAGCAGTTTTTTTTAAAATTTGAATATAATTCTAAATGCATGTGCGGGTAGTTTTTTAAATTATTAAGGTTTTTTTATAATTATTTGTTTCAAAATCTTATAAGCACTCATTACATAAATAACAGTATGATTTTCAAGAACGGTGATTTAAGATTGTAAGATTTATCTTACTCTTTCTCTTAATTTCTTAGGTGGATAGTTATTATTGGTCCTTATTGATAGTATTCAGCCTTTAGCTGCTTCCGCGGGGACAGGGAAATCGAACTATATTTATATAAACATAAATATTTGTTAGAGTATAGTATGTCACATCGACTAGATAACGATCGAGCCTGTGGTTTATAAAAAGTTACATATCCTTACCATTACGAGGCATGGTAAGGTATATGGGGTTTAACATGGTATCAGAGCGGGTCTAGCGATGTTGGACTCATCTCCACCCATTTAACATGTCCGCTCGTAGGACCCTTGAAATGTCGGCCCACGAGCGAGGGGGACTGTTAGAGTATATTATCCCACATCGACATAAATATGTTATATTTAGCGTATTAAACTTCATGGTTATAACAAACTTAATTTTATAAATATAGAATTCATACCTTGAATAATCGAACCGAGTCTATTGTGTTGAAAGATAATAGATTTCTCTATCTTAACTTTTAACTGCGATGGAAAATACATAACGCTTGTATTCTTGCATACGCGTATAGTGAAACTCCTTTCTCAACAAACTATAATCTAGGCAGAAAAAATTGTGATCGACAATATTCATCAAATCATATAATATATTTCTATAAAAGAAAATATGAATCACACATAATATCTTACATAATATTTTTATTCCATAAAAATGATTACAGTTAAATATTTCATAATATATCTACAATATATGTCACATCTATATGTTTATGAAATACTTATTTAATCATTTTATATAAAACAGTCATATTCTTATATTATTACTAAGTAAAGGTTAGTAAGAGTCATGGTGGTTTTATATCATTCAATTCTATGTTGATACAATTCATTCCAATTTCCAAGTATCACAATATTAACATTTTACCTAAAATAAAATAAAAAAGTGAAATGATCAATAACGGTCCACTCTAATATCACTATTAGGAAGACAAGAATGAAAAGGCACCAGGAAATACAAAGATGGTTGTTAGCTCATTTTACTTTGTTTTCTCAAGTTCTTTACTAAAACCATACGAAAGACTTTGGAATCGACAGCTAGCTAGCCTGGACAGAAACGTATCACCCATAGTTTTTTTTCTCGGTTATGCGTTTATTCATTTTTTGTGTGTTATCGAATATGAATTCTCCGTTGGTTGACGGATAATTTGTTTTGGTTTTCAGGGATAGTTCGGTCATATATTATTCCGGATATTCTAATGGCGTGGTTCCCTCGACATTTGCAAAATGCATGTTCAAGGACGTACTTTGGCATGCTTGAGTTGACTGACTACATGCGCTCTGGTATAAAACATTTTAACATTGTAGAGGTTATATAATTGTTTGTGTGTTTTCTAAGGTGAATAACAGATTATTGAGTACCGGTTAGTTTATAATTATTTGAAGTAATGTTTTTGAGGCACACTCAATTGACAGAGGCTTCGTGCATTTATCCAGGAAATAACCTTGACAAGAGAAATGGTAGAGTTTTTGAATTGAAAGGCCAACTCTTGTGGTCGTAAAAGAAAAATGGGTGTTTCAAAACTCGACTACGGACGCTAGACGCTAGATTTGCTAAAACGCCGAAATTCTGGCAACATTTGAGAATATCAATTAAAAAAGTCTAGCCAATAGTGGAATGTCGCTTCCCAAAAGTTTATCTTGCTCTAATTCAAATAATACATAAAATATACTCCCAAGGATAGGAAAAAAGGAGAAGCCTAACTGTAGATTCTTCGTTTCCCATTTGTGATTTAATTATGACTCCCGTGCTCTTCAATTCGACCATAAGTTCTTTTATCTTTTCCGTTTACATGATAACTGTGACATAAATTCAACAGTTTATATTTGTTAATCCATTGTTCTACTTTCATATTGGACATACAAAACTGGAAAGTGTTTTATCTCAGGTAGTTGTTGCTTAATGTGTCTTCATGCAGGTGATGATGATAAAGTAGCTCTGTACATAACAATTAACAACTGAACTTGAAAAACTACTAGAAGAGTTGAAGGTAATGCAGTTGTGATCGATGTTTGTGGAATATTATTCAATTTTAGCAGCATTCAACATATACAATGTTTAATCATTACATTGAATATTTTAGCAGTTGTTAAGGTTTAGACAAGGGATTAGAAGCAACAATGGTGATTACACAACAATTATGAATCTGGCTTTCCTTTTGTTAAAAAAGTTTTTTCCTCTTCATAATATCGATAGCAAGTATTCGCGCAAAGAGCTTCTACGACTGATCACTTTTATTGTTGTAGCAACTCTATTTTGAAAGTTAACAATTGCAACTAACAATGGCTTATCATCCTTTTCGGTTTAGCATCGAGGACAGAAGCAAAATAATCGATAGACTAAAAAAGGTAGGAAGTCTATGACTTTACTTTTGTGATGGCTATTGAATTTCTTTTTAAGTTACTATTTCTTCTTATTACTGCTACCTCTTAATAGGCTGTTATTATTTTCCAATTATACCGGTCAAACCTCTTCTCTTCTTCTAAATCAATTGATTTGATGCACCTCCTCTTGTAAATGAAAAGGTTTTGTACAACATTTTTGGTTTCTCTTTGTGGTCGGAAACTGGGATGATCAAATGTGACAAACTACAGACATGTTAACTTAGTTTCATGTTTGATTATATAGATTCTTTTGGGTAAAATTGGTCTCTGGTGACATTGCATACCCAACAAAACTATATAGTTCACCTGATTTTAGTTTTAGTTAGATTATAATGGCATTAGATAAGTTTGTAAAAGACTTCGGGCTCAGATATGCTTACAAAACAATGTGTCTGAACCCTTCAGTTTTTGTTATTAGGTTAACCTGGTGTATTTTTTCTGGCTGGCCTTTCATATTTACAAAATATTACGTTTATCTTAAGCTATTTCTTCTAATATGAGGCTCAAAATATTGGAAGTGACAACTTAACTTAATTTACTAGTTTAACAGGCTCGAAGAAACCAGATGGCGCAAGAGAAGTTTGTCGTCAACGCTTTATAAAACATAAAGCACTTGCATTCGCAATTTTGTTCATTTTTCAAAGCATGGACATCAGAACTTTGAAGAACATGTGTAATGGAAGTTTTTGGGGTATCCTCTTCGGGTTTTTTTTTTTGTATTTTTAACCTCAGATGTATGAAACATTTAGGGTGAGTTCTACTTAGGCGATTACGTACCATACATACCTTTAACATGTATCCTAATGAAACGAGGAAAGTACATGTATTCTGTCTTATAAATCAGCATAAATATTAGATACTCATGATTCATCTACATGTTTTCTGTCTTATAAAGCAGCGTAAATATTAGATAACAGATACTCATCGGAGACAAGTTATGGCATTTCACACACTTAACATGACAACGATCGAACAAACGGAAGAACTTTCAACACAAGCAAGCCAACCCACGCATCGCGTGGGTCAGCAAGCTAGTAAATATAATAATTAATGCACCTCTATTACAAATACGGACCATGGCATGTTAAACACATCACACATGATACTTCTAATATATTTTGCCTCTTAATTAATATTCTGTTTTTTGTTTTGTTTTGTTTTATGTTTATACTAGTTACTACTTGAAGCAATTCAATAAACTGCTTTAATTAAGGAAGTAAATAAAAACAGATTTTGGACAAAGCCTTGTTAGCTTTACATTTTGTTTTCTACATTGAAAAGTACTTATGTTTACAAGGATTTCTATTGTTTGGTGAATAATTCAACGCATGAGAATTGGTTTACATGAATTACATTTCTATTTTTTTATGCAATAAAAAGTACTTATGTTTACAAGGATTTCTATTGTTTGCTTTACATTTCTATTGTTTTCTGCAATGAGAAGTATTCATAATCGACTAAATCCACCAGGTTGTTCATTGATACATACATCTAGTCTAATGCTAAAAAAGACGATAGCTAACTCATCGTCGCTGTTTTCAAGTTGCTACATTACGATCGTGTATACACAACCCGAAAATCTTAAATAAGAAAAAACGATATGACCGTGAAACAATGATAAAATACGAAACTGATAAACCAAAAAGCGTTATCCGAAAGACTTTAATTCAACATCTTTGATCAGTTACATGTTAATTGATTTTATTGAAGAAGTCGAGATTAATTCTAAATCTTCATATCAAACACTTTTTCTTATGGAAAACGAATGTGGTTTTTCTCTTAGGCATTTGTACGAACACCTTGAACACATTGTAAGTTTAATATATTTCCTAAGTCCATCCGAATTAAATTGTAGCAATTTGAAAACAAGACAGAACAGAAATCTTTTGTAATTATATCGAGAGAAAACTCATCCTGATTGAATTCGTTTCCTTTTAGATGTTTATTCTTTTTACTTTATTTCCTTTCTTTCTTTGTTAAATCTATCTATATATTAACAAAAACATACTCTCAAAAGTTAAATTATCAAAAACATGTCTATTATATTTTCAACCCTTAGATGATTTTTAAATCCATCCGACAGCTACTATAAGGAGAGTCTGAGTACTCTCCATTGGCAACGAGTCTGAGCCCCCTTTTCGTAAACTAAGGCATTATATCAACAATTTCTCGCAAATTCCTTTTGTGTGTTTATATGTCTGTACAAATTAATACATGCATGCTATATACACATAGTTGACATACTTATAGACTTTTTATTTATGGAACTGTTATAAAACTCATAAATACAAAGGTATCATTTAAACCCAAAATAATTGATTAAAAAAAATAATACAATTACAATTATAGATGTATGAATGCATTCTAATAATATTTTTCTTACGAAAAATTCAAATATGTTTTATTTTGAAATTAATTAAGAACTAGTGTAGATTAAATATAAAATTCTCTAAAAATTATGTAACTCAACAATATATCCCAATATGATGAAATGTGTAGAATACATCGTAACGGTTTATAAACACACACAAAAAAAAATCTAAAATTTTAAAATTAAAGCAAAAATAACTAAAATGGCAAATTATGGGTAGAAGAAGATTTCCACGGGTGAAAACATGTCATCTTCGTTTTTTTTTCAGCATTCAATAGAAAAAAAAGCAAATTTGGCCATTTCTTTTTGTTTCAGTGATCTGTAGATATCCTTACAAAGCTACTTTTTGAGTATATTGACAATTTTTCCAATGATCGGTTGTGGATATATTCTAATAAAACACACACGGCTCCATCATTCATAGTAAAGCAAAATTGCCGTCTCAATATTTCAAGGTCCAAACATAAGCACTAAAACCTTTTTTCATTTTTTGACCCTCAATTCACTTGTTAAATCTAGCAAAAAGCTCTCTTCTTCTACATCTCTCTCTTGAAAAGAGATTCCTTGCATGTCCCACACCTTCTTGCCTTTTAATTATTCCATTCCTACGTATTAAACTACATGTAACATGTTATGTATTTATTCTCTATTCCACTCTCCCAACCTTCTTAAATACCCAAATAAAACCATTTTTGTATTTCTTCTTGTTCATTATTATCATCCAATGGTTCCTGAAGAGGTACGCACACTATTCTACATTCCAGCACTTTCAGCATATGCAGCACATCATTCACACTTTTTAGTATCTGTTTGTAAGCTCTTAATATTTGTATTCTGATGCAGAAACCAAAACTCACCGAAATAAATGTCCGGATGGACTGTAATGGGTGTATACAAAAGATCAAGAAGGCACTGCACGGCATTAATGGTACGTGTCAAACGACTAAATCATATTTTCCTCCGCATTTCTTTGATATACTAACAATCTTAACATGCTTAATTTCCCAGGTATCTATGATCTCCATATCGATTTTCCTCAACAAAAGCTGATAGTAATTGGGTGGGCCGATCCCGAGAAAATAGTCAAAGCTATAAAAAAGGCAAGGAAAACCGCAATGATAGTCTCCCATTCAGAAGTACCCGACCCTCCCCCAGCTCAGCCGACAGAGCAATCACCGCCAGATCAGCCACCGCCGGATCAACAAGCAGCACAACCTCCAGAACCATCAGCAACGCCACCACCTGAGCAGCCAAAGGACACGCCAGCCCATGAGAATCCACCACCAGATACAAAACCATCGAGCATAACTAATGACAGCTCATCGACACCCCAGCCAAGCCTACCCTCTGATCCAAAAGAGGGAGAAGACGTTCGTGTTATGTATTGCCACCCCTCTCCTGATCATGGTTATAGATACAACTATAGTCCCAATTACAGCCATAGTTACGATGGAAAATATAATAGTAACCCAAATTACTCAGGATACCACCAAGAAACATTACTTCGACAAGCGACACCTCAGCCTATGATACACAACTACAATACATACAAGCCATCTTCTTCAGTTATCCATACTTACAACACATATAGGCCAACACTTCTTTACGCTGAAGACAACTTTATCAGATCACCACCCCAATATACACACTATCGCAGACAAGAGAGTTACAGTGACGACTATAGCAACAATGGTTACGAGAATGATAAAGGGAATGGGAATATCACTTCGATTTTTAGCGATGAAAATCCAAATGCATGTAAAATAGCCTAAAAGAAAAAAGGGAAATTGGTATGGAAAAGGTTCCCTCTTGAAGAGACTTGCCCCAAATGATACTAGGGAATAAGAAGATATTATTGTTTATCATCAATAATATTATCAAACCAGCATGTGATAATGCTGAGAAAAGAATCAGATCCTTAACTTGTACCTCTGAGAAAAGTTTGTCTATTTACTGCCTTTCCGAGAAAACCAGCTGAAATTACGTGTTGTTCTTTACTTCTAAAAGAATTCTACAAAGTTGGCCTGTTTGGGAACCACACCCATTGGCCTTAAAAGAGGCATAGCCCTGTTCCACACTTTTACGTATCCACTGAGCATTATATAAACGAAATGGAGGAAGCATGACAACGGGCAATACCTTGAAGGCTAGAAATATTCCAATTATATTATAAAGAAACAACCGTTATTGTAACTATAATATCAAAATATAATACTCTAATTTTTGTACAACATTCCAGAGCAAGAAGTCAACTACAAAATAGAGAAAAATGCTCGGACCTAAGTTGGATACTTAAATATAAAGATTCCAATAAAAAGATGATAATTCTAAAAAGAAGAAATATAGGACTGAAATACAGCATGCCAGAACCCTAACTTAATATAGAAAAGAAGTGAGACAAAATTGTGGTTGAGCAATGACCATCATCATTAGCAGAACCTTCATTAAATAATCAATGTGTAGCTTCCATATTACATCCTAAAAAAATTACCAAGCAATTTGTTGAAGTCACTCAAGAAGCCACAAGTCACGACATGAACCTGGAAAAAAATGCCAAGTAACAACCCATGTTACTTTCACCACTGCAGAAATTTTCTAGCAAAAACAAATAAAAAAACATTGATATTAGGTATGCAAAAAGCATAAAGATATAAAGCAGATGATATGTTCCGTGTTCCCATTAGAAAGGGGAAAAACTAAAACTAAGGTTTCTATGTTGTTCATATAGAGATATACACTGCATCTCGATTTTGATTATTTTTTACGACTAAATTATTGAGATACCTTTTTTAAGACTAATGAATCTACTAAGTAAGATTTACTTTTGAAAAGGATGGCCACCTCTTGTCCTAAGAAAGCAAGCTATTTTTGGTACCAAACTAAAAAATAATTTACCTACAGTTCAACAGAAGCTATTCATCAGTATCATTTTGAGAATCTTCATCTTCTTCACCATAAATAACTTCATCAACATCATCGTCATCGTCTTCTTCACTTTCATTTTCACTGTGAGCCATAATGCTATTATTCACTTCATTCTTAGCAGCCTTGTCAATCTGAAAATGCAATAGTTATTTAAAATTCAAATATAACAGAAGAAAAAACTCTGTAGAAAGATAAAGAAAAATAACCTGTGCAGTCACAAGTTGCAGACGACCTGACAATTGCAACAAAGACTGAAGAGGTGCCCCTTTAGACTTGGTAAGCTACAAAAAACGCCAAAATGAGTAACATGCAGATCTATGGCATTATAAACTTCAGTGAAAGAAATGAAAAAAAAAATGCATATTTGATGTGTGCGGTCTCAAAAGAACCTCTTACAGAAATAGTCAGTTGCACAAAAAGCGATGGAAAAAAAAAATACACCAACTTCTAGAATTTGTAACAACCACTATACCGTGTTAGTTTTCACAATTTTGACACCACAACACACGCAAAATCAAACAATTAGTATACTAGCAAAGTTAGCATTCAGAAGCATTATTTCTGCACTAATTGTTCGACCAGTCTTGCGAACCATTGAGCAATCCACATCAAATAGAATAACCAGTACACTCGTGTTAGTTGAACGTTTAGGTACTCATGAGCTTTGATAGGTTTGTTTACCAATCGTTTGATTTTGTGTAGATAAGCTCAAAAATGTGAATTTTAATAGGCTGATGTACTAAATGTTCGACTTTGTGGAGATTGGTATCAAAAGCATGAAAGTTAATAGTATGATGTAGATATTGTCAGAAGTCGATAAGTTGGAACAAAATAATGTTTCCCCGAAATAAAGGTTATTACAGTGAACTGCAAAGAAGCCAAAGCAAACTTGGATTTTCCTAACTAAGGGAAAATGGTATTTGGACTGGTTAATGAAGAAAAAGAAAATTGTCGAGCCTAAGAATTTCCTTCACAGGCAACCATATGGTTATGGATCATAGGGTAAGATGTTTGTAAAACTAACATCCAAAAATACTTCAAAAGCCAATAAAATATATATTAAGAATAGAAGATACGTTTCTTTTTTACAGATTACCTTGTAAAACGAGTCTAACGATCCAGTAGATGTTTCCTGAGTCATTACATGCTCCCTATGAACCACCAGTATACAAGATATCCATGGAAGAACATACTTCCCACAATTAGATCTGTGAAAATCGAAAAAAACACAATATAATTGCTTGACCTGTACATAGGCATTCATAAGACAGTTTTTTCAAGTTACAACCGCCTCAAAGTTGGTATTCTACATGCTGTTTGCTCATTTGGTTCTGAGTGCGTTTAATTTTCCTCACCTCCATGTAGCATGCAGGGGATTAAATGTCTCTTTAGGTTCTATGTTTTAAATCCCTTTACTATTCCGCAAGTGAGCTTTTATCATTTACTGGTTGTACCACGAGTCTAGAAAAGTTACCAATCTACCAGCTTTTAACAATCAGTACATCATATTATTGATTTCAAAATTAAGAACCAGTCTAACATAAGATAGAACAATAAAGACTGTCACTGTTAAATTTTCAACTAAACACACAATTTAGGTACCAAATTATTGACGAAAGTATACTAAGAACCAATCTATAAGTAAATTAATCAATGAGCACAACAGTTTTAGAAACGTAACAGTATGCACTCATGAAATCTGATGCTCCGACGTACTAATTGTGAGATTGTACGTAGCCACATGCCTAAATTGTGAATTTCGATAGGAGTTACTAATTGCTCGATTTTATATAGATATAAATTGTGAATTTGACCAGTGTAGTGTTCTATTTATGAGAAGTCGGTAGGTATACAAAATGATATCTACCCATCAATAATGCTTTCCAATTAAACAAAGGGGAGAAACCTTTGAAAGTAGATTTTTCCAAGAGTAACACTGATTTCACAGAGTAACCCCTTATAAGGAAAGATTTAATCTATAAGTTCACTTTGCATCCCTACAGTTCTACAGCAACCTCCAATCTTTTTACTTCGATACCATGACAATAGAAATCTGATTACAGACCTCATAAGTTAATGGTTAACTTTATGGGACGGAGGAATTTACCTTGATTGCCACATGGCCACTAAAGCTTCAAACAACTTGTAAGCATCGTTTGGCCCCATGGCTAGTATAGCTGCTCTCATCTGTTTAACAAGTTCCCGCAATTAGATTATTGGTAAAAAAAAATAAAAAATTTAGAAGAACAATAAATGGGTTGCAGACTAAATTTCGATAGGTATGCACCCTTTTTGGGGGAAGGGTAACTTGAATGTTGATGCCCATCAGATTCAAAGGGTCATGTGCCAAGTCAGCTGTTGGATCATCTTTCTTGTTAAGTAAACCTAATCTCCTCAATTTTTCCTCTATGCAAATACTAGGAGTATCACCAAAAGAGTCACCTGCGCAGAGTCACAGACCAGTAGAACATGCTATCACAGATTTACACATACATGATACGGACAGATCACAGGTTCAATTTGTAATGGACGTATACAAGAACACCTAGACATTGCTAAAAAAATTCAAGTTGTAAGCTCAGTGGGCGAGCTATCTTACCATAAAGAGATGTTAAATTTTATGATCCAAAAAGTATAAAAACACTGTATTAAGCAGACTCATAAAAAAAACACTGAAAAGCAAAAACAGCTTAAAGTCGGTGACCTAAAAGCATGAGAACTGACACGACATAAATATAGCCGAAGCTAAAAATCAATTTTTTTTGCTGACAAAGCTAAAAAATCCAGATTTTTAAATCTATATTTCCAGTGGATTTTTAAAACAGATTTATAAAATCTGATTTTGGACCAAAAAATCTGTTACCAAACGGACACACAGTCCTTTGAAAGCCCTGTGAATAACATATACACAAATGTTTATACATTAAAAAGAAAACAGAACCTATAAACTTCATACACACCTTTGAATAAACGTTAGCCGAAAATATCAAACTCAATATTTCGGTGTGATCCAAGAGAAAAATAGATTTAGTCCTCTGATCGTCTCAAAGTTCTTTGAATAACGTATACACAAATGTTTAAACATTAAAAAGAAAACAAGAAGTTTCATACACACCTTTCATCTTGTTTTCATCTTCAACCATTGCCTCATCGTGAAGTTTTTTCTTATTTTCATGGAAGTCGGAGATTTTGGGATGTGGAAGCAGTGCACCTTCAGCATTTGCACGGCCTAGCGCACTAACTGTTCAAATTGATGAATAAAATTGGTTAATTATGCAATTTATTTCCTTGTTTAAAAAATGCATTACGGAGTATTAGGGAGCAGCAAGTAACATGACATATACCCATTTAAATTTCATTGACTCATGTTGTAGCCAATAACATTCATTTTTTATATCAATACTTCGCATGCCACTTTGTACCAAATGTAGAACCAGATATCCATCCGCCTTTACAATAAAGTTAATTATATTTGATGACTAACCTTCTGAAGACTAATTTGGATACAGCTATTAAGCTGTGATCTTTTATTTTTTTGCTTAAAGATGGACTGCATTTGGTTAACCAACTTAAAAGCTAAAGATTTCTGGAACCTTGGTTCACAGAAAGCTAGAAACAATGAGCTGGAAGAACTTAGCTTTTCTACAAAATATTCAATTCAAGATAATTAATTGCAAATCTAAATGCATAATTATTTGAAACCCGAGGTATTTCGGTTGACCAGGTATCCAAACAGGAAACCATTCTAAAAACACAAACATTCTAAAAGTCTATAAAATTACAATAAATAAAGCCCTGACAAGTTCAAATAATAGCAAATAACTATACCTTCAATTCGTGCATTTGACCCTTTCTTAGACTTGCGCAATTGACTAATAGGGAGAAGGATTCCATCCAAGGAACCACTTAATATTTTATCTGTCCCATAATTTAGCAATATTTTCTCAAAAGACGGTTTTACTGTCAATCCGTAAGCCAGAAAAATGTTTACAGAGGCATGTTTTCCAACTCCTTGTAGTTTTGCAGCAAATATAGTAGGAACCACAGCTTGTTGAGTCTTTAAAAATTGATCATCGAGCGATACAGATACTTTTGTGGGCTTGGTATGGCGTAGTTCCTCGATATTGTTACCATGCCAATAATAGAAAATGCCCACTTCTGATATGGCGAAAACATAAAAATCCCCATCATCAATAAACCTGGCGTCTACATAAATGGCAGGGTGATCCATTGCAAGGACACAGTGAGATGATTGTTTTTTGGTCCCATCAAGTTTCCAAATTGCAACATAACGCTCAGCCGCGGCAGAAGAAATTATATATTTCCCATCATCAGTGAAGACCATACAACGTGTCGGCCCCTGTTAAGAAAAATAAATAAAATCCAATGACCAAGCTTAAATTTGTTCTTCAGTAGAATTTCGATGAGCAAGGTGAGACATAAGTCTCTATTTTTTAAAACAAAAATGCAATAAAATGAATATCACACTTACGGGGTGACCTGAAAACTTCTGGATCTTTGAATTATCTGAAGAGTTGAAAACCCTCAGCTGAGCAGCTGCAGTTGCCAATATATTCCCATCTGAAATAGAAAAAAGAAACAAGTAGGTAAAAGTTAAGATCCCCACACTGAAACAACAGCCAGATAAGGTAAAAATATAGAATTAAGCATCTGGAGAAAAAAAACACGAAAACAAAAACTAGATTCAACAACATGCAGCTCTATCAGACCACAATGCCAAGTCTGCTAACTACCAGCTTAACTACCATTCTGAATAAAAGATAAGCAGAACAGCAGCCACGAGTAAGCTTCACTATCACTCATCATTAGGCTCAAACTGTCTGAACAACATAAGAAATCAGATCTGCTTATTACAATTTTAGTTTACTTATTCAAGACTCCAAAAACAAATAATATTTGACCAGACTGGCACAAGTAAGCACTAGAAGTATGGGTTTGCTTTGCTGCCTGCACAAATAAAAATTTCTATGTCCCGACAAAACTATTGAAACAATATAACGAATATTTTGAAGAAGAGGAACTGAATAAGAGGCATAAACGTACGGAACTCTATCAATCTAACAACCGAAAACAAAAATAGGAGAAATGGGTTTCTAATATAGTTCCTAAATGTCTTCACCACAAAGCCAGGTGTCAATTTATCTGTATTTTAGGCTTTTAGTTATTATTTTGAATTCAATGGAACGTCTTCACCACAGAGCCAGACCTCACTCAAAGGCTTTCTTATAAAATCACAAACTTCAACAAAACGTATAAATCTTCTAAAAGAATGGTGCTTCACCAGAAAGGAACAACAATGAAACAATAGCATGTGTACAAACCTGGTGAAACAGTTATAGTAGATATTGCCTTTGTAGAAGCTTTGAATTTCCCCAGCAAATTACCAGTCATTGGTTCTAATTTGCATATATTTCCATCAGCACCAGCCGTGTAGATGCATGAGTTTTGAGCAGGAAATGAGATGGCACTGACACCCCTACAAATTCAAAAAAAAGAAAAGAAAAGTGTTTTAAAGCTGTTTTTTAAAATATCACTTCATAATACAACTTTAATCATCTAACTATTAAGAATTTTTTTAACAATTCCACTATTGTCCCTATAATTATTTTCTAGTATATGTTTCTCAAATTACTAGTAACAAAGAACCAATTTAAAAGCATATGGATTGATAGGCTTATATACTTCATATAGATAAAATAACTCTTTTTTTCATACTATTTGTCTGTTACAAACCTTATTTGTAATTTTTTATGTTCTAGATTTATATTATCTTTAATTAGATTTTGTTCTTGTAAGTTTATTGTAGAAGGATGAAGGAAATGGGGAGGTTCGAAATAAATAAAAAAATTCTTCCAAAATTTTACATGGAAATGTCCGTGTGCTCCAAACATCCGAAAATAGGCCGTAAACAAAATAATTCACACAAAACTTTTCCACGTAAGAGTTTCTCCCTTGTAAGTATTTTACTAGCAAACAAACAAAGCCTAAATTAACCCAGACATTCCAGACTTGACAAAAAATGTAACACGGAACTCTTGCATGAGCGACTCTTATCCACTGATGTAATTAAAAGCTGACGATGAACAAACCCACCAGTAGAGTTAAAATGAAGTGAGAAAACCTTATTAAAGTCTAGGCGTCACAGAGTCACACCACTAATAGATAGCTGAGCTCTCGCTCAGTTGCAGTATATAAAAAAAAGTAATTTTTTCATGGTGATGAAAAAGTATATAAGTAATATTAAAGGTTTGTTTGGTGGAGGTTAAGAAAGTTTACATTTTGATATCGGGATAAGCAAAAAATGATAGTGTAGTTTTTTAAAAGAACTACAATTCTTGAAAAGAGGTATCTAAGTGACTTTTTTTAAGACGAAATAAATATATTTTTGGAAGGCTAGCCAAAAGACAAATTATCCAAAAGTAAAAGTAAGCAAAAACCATGCATATTTTTGGATTACCAAATAAGCACAGTGATATGAAAATAAAAAACAAGATATATACCCGCCAGTAGAGTTAAAATGAAGTGAGAAAACCTTATTCAAGTCTAGGCGTCACAGAGTCACACCACTAATAGATAGCTGCTCTCGCTCAGTTGCAGTATATAAAAAAAAGTAATTTTTTCATGGTGATGAAAAAGTATATAAGTAATATTAAAGGTTTGTTTGGTGGAGGTTAAGAAAGTTTACATTTTGATATCGGGATAAGCAAAAAATGATAGTGTAGTTTTTTAAAAGAACTACAATTCTTGAAAAGAGGTATCTAAGTGACTTTTTTTAAGACAAAATAAGTATATTTTTGGAAGGCTAGCCAAAAGACAAATTATCCAAAAGTAAAAGTAAGCAAAAACCATGCATATTTTTGGATTACCAAATAAGCACAGTGATATGAAAATAAGAAACAAGATATATACCCAGGATGACAGTCACTAACTCTCCATTTTAACTGGGCGGTGGCTACATCTAAAGCTAACACATCTCCGCTACCTGTTCCCAGTACTAATAGTGAACTTCCAAGCTTCCTCTTTTTCTGAACATCATGTATGAATTATAATAAGCATTATATTTTCCTTCTCAACAAATCAATACAGTATAAGTTAGAAATAGTAAAGAAAATATACCTTTTTGTCTAAAGCCACCCATTTCATGCATGTGTAATCAACCGAAAGGTGGCCTCTCTCAGGTTTACCAAAGAAATCGGTTTCACCTGCTGAAACGAGGTCTGCAAATTCAGTCTGAACTTGGCCTTTCCCTGTGTCCCATATCTGATAGAAACATAAAAAAAGTATCAATATTCAGATTTCTCCTAGATATGAAAGCCACGTCATTGAATAAGACCACACACAAATCATAAATCACAGCTTCATGGCGTGTACAGCAACTCAAGTCCGAATTGTACATTAAGGGCTTGTTTATTTAAGAAAAAACTGGAAAACATCTTCTTTTTTTCCGGTCAAAAATTGTAAAAACCAGCTTCTAAGTAAAATGCAATGAAACTTTATGAGAAAAAGAAAGAAGACGGGCTTAAAAAATTGAAACTTAACAAGCTAAGTTTCAGTCTTCAGAGGAACTCAAAGATCATTTCACGAAAAAAAAAACTAAACATGCCATCCTGATAGTTCAAAGAATAGTTCAGTTGTTTAAATGAATATTTCCAGCTTCTAAATGGCCAGTAAAATGCAATGAAAACTTTGTGAGAGAAAGAAAGAAAACGAGCTTAAAAGCTACAACTTAACAAGCTAAGTTTCAGTCTTCAGAGGAACTCAAAGATCATTTCACGAAATAGAAAAAACTAAACATGCCATCCCGATAGTTGAAAAAATAGTTCAGTTGTTTAAATGAATATTTCCATTTCCATTTTTCTAAATTTTACCAATTCCAACAGTAGCGAGAAGAGAAAAAACATAATCTGGTAATAGTTACAAAGAAAATGGGGTTTGGCTGCAACTTGTATGCATAATACGGCTAATTTGAGAACTAGAAAAAACTATGTTCACCGAGCCTAAAAAGTAGAAAGCATTTTGAAACGAGAAAACAACAAATCCTCAGCTTTTAAGCTGGTAAGCCAAATGCCAACAGTTGTAAACAAACCAGCTAAGCTTAAAAGCTGCATCCAAATAAGCCCTGAGATAAATTGAACTACATGCATAGCATAAATGTTGCTACTAATTTATATAAAACAGAATAAGAGAATGTCAAGCTAATGGTCCTTAGATGCTTATTATATTGCAGAAGCATATAAGCTGCAATTATTAAGGTTCAGAAAAAATCTAGGTTTATCTATATTAAAGCCTGTAGCTTATTCAGGCCACAAGACAGGCAAAAGGAAAAAACAGCATTTAAGCTAATCAACTGAATGCAACCCAGCTTTTCAGCACACAAAAAAACGTGTTCTATGAGGGAATTACAAGCTAATAGTACTTCTTAGCGCTTACATTATTGCAGACTTTTAAGAAAATAGGCTGGATTGACTGAGGTTCTGAATATGCTCAGGTTTATCCATATTAAACCTTGTAGTATATTTAGGCCAATATACCAGAAAAGCTCAGTATTAAAGCTAATCAATCGAATTTGGCCCGGTTTCTAAGCAAAAAGTAGTTGATCCTTAAAAAGAATGACAATCTAATGATCCTTAGATGCTTATACCATTGCAGATTTTTAAGCATACAAGCTGGAATCATAGCGGTTCAGGAAAAATATAGGGTTCATCCATGTTAAAAGCTTGTAGCTTGATAAGGACAAAAAGTTGAAAAATTCTCAGCTTTTAAGCTTATCAACATAATGCAATATCGTTCCAAAATAAAATTAAAAAAATGCAGTTCAGTTTAAGCAAAGAAATAAGGGGCAACTTTGTTCACCTATATTTTGAGGTTATTTACATTTCAATTCATCACTCTTGTATGAGCTTATTTAGGAGTGGAACTGTGGAACTTAAATAACTTATGCAAAAAGGTTCTCATTTGTTTTTACTAATTTACCCAAAATATAAAAATGGAGAAATAAGAGCTTAAAAGCTGCAACAAAACAACTCATATACCCTGAACTATTTAAGTTTTAGTTCTAAACTATAAAATGAGTAATAATGTTTAGGAGTAAACCTTAAAAAAAATTGGGCAAAAGGGTTTTTCCTAATTTACTTAAAACATAAAAAGTAAAATAAAATAAAAACTGCAACAAAACAAGGTTTTTTAAAGTGTTAAATACATGCATACCTTAATTCATTGCAACAACCCAAGTATAAAATATGAATTAAGTAGTAATATGTAGGAGTAAAACTTAGAAAAACTCGGGCAAAAGGGTTTTTCCTAATTTACCCACACACAAAAAATATACTGAAAAACTGCAACAAAAGAAGGCCTTTTTTAAGTGTTAAATACATACATACCTTAATTCATAATTCCTGCCACAACCCAAGTATAAAATATGAATTAAGTAGTAATATGTAGGAGTAAAACTTAGAAAAACTCGGGCAAAAGGGTTTTTCCTAATTTACCCACACACAAAAAATATACTGAAAAACTGCAACAAAAGAAGGCCTTTTTTAAGTGTTAAATACATACATACCTTAATTCATAATTCCTGCCACAACCCAAGTATAAAATATGAATTAAGTAGTAATATGTAGGAGTAAAACTTAGAAAAACTCGGGCAAAAGGGTTTTTCCTAATTTACCCACACACAAAAAATATACTGAAAAACTGCAACAAAAGAAGGCCTTTTTTAAGTGTTAAATACATACATACCTTAATTCATAATTCCTGCCACAACCCAAGTATAAAATATGAATTAAGTAGTAATATGTAGGAGTAAAACTTAGAAAAACTCGGGCAAAAGGGTTTTTCCTAATTTACCCACACACAAAAAATATACTGAAAAACTGCAACAAAAGAAGGCCTTTTTTAAGTGTTAAATACATACATACCTTAATTCATAATTCCTGCCACAACCCAAGTATAAAATATGAATTAAGTAGTAATATGTAGGAGTAAAACTTAGAAAAACTCGGGCAAAAGGGTTTTTCCTAATTTACCCACACACAAAAAATATACTGAAAAACTGCAACAAAAGAAGGCCTTTTTTAAGTGTTAAATACATACATACCTTAATTCATAATTCCTGCCACAACCCAAGTATAAATTATGAATTAAGTAGTTATATTTAGGAGTAAAACTTAGAAAAACTCGGGCAACAGGGTTTCTACTACTTTACCCAAAACATTTCAAACAAAAAAAAAACTTTTCAACAAAGCAATGGCTTTTATAAGTGCTAAATACATTCCTTAATTCATAACTCCCGCCACAACCATCGAATAAAATATGAACTAAATAAAAATTGGGCAAAAGGGTTCTTCCTAATTTACCCAAAAAACAACAACAAAACAAAGCCTTTATTTTAAGCATTAATTATATATATATAATATATATATATACATACCTTAATTCGACCATCACCAGAGCTAATAGCAAGAAAATCCAGAGATGGGCTAAACTCCGTTATTAGGTCTCTTATTTTCGAAGCTGCTACCATTTTTACTTAATTTTATTTTATAAACCCTTTTCTTCTCTGACAAAAAAAAACAGCAATATTTTCAAAAAAAAAAACTAAATAATAACAGTTTGTTTAAATTAAAGGCGGTGTAATTAAAAGGGTATTTACCTGAATATTGGGAGGTGACGTGGCGGCTGTGGAGAAGGGTTTTGCAGTGCCGTTGTGTAGAGAGAGGTTTATTTATTTTTAGGGTAAAATCATTTAGTGTGACAGTGGCTGGGGTTTTCTGTAATTTAATACTATGAGAAATTTACAAATAATTATGTAAAGAATGGGTTGTTTTTTAAATGACCCCTCAAACTTTCAAGCACTATAGATTCCCTTAAATATTCTTGTGGTTTGAATAAGAACTTAACTTTTTTCATTTTATATGACTATTTTACATTTATATAATTCTTCAATTTATTTATTCACTTTTTTATTTTCATCATATATTAATATTTTATTTGTTATTTAATATAAATATATGTTAGTGGAAAGTGAAAAAGTAGATTAGAGAAAATATATAAGCAAACAATTTAGTTTCTCTTGTATGAGAAAAAATTCGGTTTTTTAAAATTTGAGGAAAGAAATAAAGAAGCTGTTGTGAAAGAAAATTAAACATTTTTTGGTGAAATTTCTCAAAATTTGAAGAAAGGTGTAGTTTTGTTGAACCATAAAAGCATCTGTATGTGTTTATCTATCGTCTCCCTAAAACTTGAGGTTAAATACATATTTTGTAAGTTTTATCTATCTATATACACGTAATACAATTTATCAATCTCTCTGTCATGTTACTTATATCAATTATATATTACATTTAATACTACCATTAGTAATTATACTTATAAATTATAAATGTATGGTAGACAATAAAAGTTAATTATTAAAATGTGCTAAAATGGTTTTGAAGAAAACATTTTCTTCCCCGTAAATAAATAATAGGTAGGGGGTTATTTATTTATAAGATTGGTTGAGGAAAACTGATGTTTTTGTTTTTTACCGATCCTTTATAAATAAATAGAGGATATGGTGTTTATAAATGCACCGAGGCATGTGCTCGAAACTGCTCCGTATTTACTTGAGTTTTTTTTACCAAAGTATTGTTATTGTAGTAACTAATTCCCAATATACAGTTATCGTGAAACTAATTATCAATCTATGGTCGTTTCATTTCCTATCCACTTTCAAAATCATGCTAAAAAATATACCTACTTCTAATTAATAACCTTAGAGTATCTAGATAATATTAATGGTAAACTAATAAATTGATGTACAATACTTGAAGGTATAAAAAGAACATACAGTATATGTTAGTAATTGGCTAATTGCTAATACATGACAATAACTATGTAGGACAATATTTTTTTCCACTTAGTCATTGCAACTACTAAAAAAAAGTATTTCTTAATAAGACCCACGTCTAATCTTTCAAACAAATTAGAAAAAAGCTCATTAGATTAATTTCTAACACTTTTACGTCCTATATAAATAAAAACCAAAAACGAAAATAAGCAAAAAATATATATATAAAAAGTTATCAAATGTTATTACATACATAATAGATATTAAATATACACTATTTGACCAAAGCAGTAAAGATTTACCCTTCACAAAATAAGCTTAAGATCTTTATGAATTTTCGTAAACTATATCATGAATGACTTTACATAAGTTTGAATTTTTGTAAACAAAATTTAATTTATACAGTAAATACTTGAAATAAAATTGAATCATTTAATCAATAATCTAACAGAGTATTAAACTTAACAATTAAAGGTTGTTGACGTGTTATCGGAATTCACATAAAATTTGAAATGAATCGTAAACTTCTTCCGACAGTTTAACTAATATTTATGACTTGTAAGAATGGTATTTTTAGGAGGCAAAGCAAGTATGATGATTTTTAAAAATGATTTATAAATTAGAGGGTCATATTGAAATAAGACAACCATGTATAGATAATTTGTTTCAAAATAACCATAGATTGGTAAACATTTTCTTCGATGACAAAATTTAGTAAAAAACTTGTTATCTTGTTGGTGTCAAAATAAGAAAAAGAAAACCCTATCCTCAATCTGAATAACCATCTTTAAAAGAGAGTCAGAGACGGAGAAATATGACCCGTTCCTAATCAGCAACTGCATTATATTATCCAGTAACATTTTAGTCAAGAGTATTAATACAAAATTTATGTCAAACAAACTTTTTTATTTCACCACGATCATTCTTAGTGCATTATTCGAATAAAAAACTTCAATGTTATTAAATGATGGGTCTTTGTTTATATTTTTTAAGAAAGAGGCCCATTAATCTTTATGATTTTCCTAAAAGGATAATTATTTTTTAAAACATATCGCGATAATCATACTTGCTAAGTTATTATGGAGATTCGTTTGCTTAGATCTTATAGATTAGAAAATAGAATTCATGTCGTGAATTGTCTTGAAAATGGGCTTGGTTCCATTTCTCCAATTTTATCATAATTTCAAGTGAGATTTTTTGAAATTCGAATACATAAAAGAGAATTCATGTCGTGGGTTGTCTCTATTTTGGGACACCGTGATTTACGTAATACGAAAAAAGGATAGATTAGATAGAAAATGAGGTACAGAGTGAAATGGAACCATATTCCAATATGTGTACTTATTTTGATTCAAGTCGTTTATGATTAAAATGATGATGTTATCAAATTTATTATTATTTTCCTTCTCTTCTAGCTTTCCGCATTGTATAGAACTTGTGTGTTAATATTATCAGATTTATTAAGTTTTCTGTGTGTGTTATTTCGTTGTTGCAAGACCTAATATCACATATACTCTGTCTACCTGAAGACGTATTTTCGTAACCTCTCATCTCAATTCAAGGTAAAATTAGGATTGAGATTATGTTTGCGATCTAGATTTATTTCTTATTGTTTTTATATAAAGAACAAAACACAGGCTACTCAGCAGGCTGCTGGAGATTTGAAGATGGTTCAACGAACGGTCGCCCAGGAAGCATTCGTTGATTCGTTTACAGTCAGCGTCTATTCCCTTCCAGATGAGGGAATAGACACTTATAAGTGTCCTATCTGCTACATAGAGTTTGAGGGCGGGAGTAACATTATGTTGCTCCCTTTTTTGTCGCCATGTATTCCATAGGGGATGCATGGCTAGTTATTTAGCACATTTGGCATGAGAGCGCTCATGCCCTATATGCAAACACGACTATGAGACGTGGCAGCCACACATCTCATAGATTCTTTTTTTTTTCTTGTTTGGTGTGGTGTACTCGTACAAGTTTAAATGTTGTGATTACTTTGTGACTACTCGTTACTACACAACTATAACAATTGACTTTATGATTATTTCCAAAAATATTTTTATCATGACAGAGCCATAATATTCAATTAGAATTTACTATATTGGTGTTTAATAGTTTACTATACATCGTCATTAAATTCGGTTAAACGAAAGTTAGTCATGTGCAAAACATGTGCATTTTTCAGGAACAATATAGATATTTGAAGAAATTATGCATGATTTAGTGTGTAGATTGAGTTTAACCGTCCATAAATTGTATGTGTCTATATATTATTCGTTTATTAGAGCATTCACAAGTCTCTTTAAAAGTTATGTATAAGCTAGATAAGCACCAAAGTGTTATATTTTGTTAAAGTTATAACACATCAGTCTATATAACAGATAGAGTTATAACATCCGAAATAATAATATTTAATTAAGTTATGTACTTTTTCTTTTTCATTTCCTTCTCAATCTAGTAAAACAATCACTTCCAACCTTGATCCAAGCTCTAGTTGACTTCCATCCGCAATTAATCCAAGCAGATTTGATCTAAAAATCTAAAATTCCACCATGGAGACTTTGAAGATTACGACCACAAAACCGCTAACTCCGATAAATAAATAAAAACTAATTAACCACGGACCAGTGACAAACAAAATCGAAATCTTTCAACCCATTAGTGAGAGGATGATAATAGGAGAAGCTTCAAGTAGTATTAGGTGGAGGATTAACCCAAAAAAAATCGAAATCTTTCAACCTATTGAAATACATACAATGTATATATAAATATATATATTACGGGTTGAAACGGGGTAACCCACAGTTTGAAAACCCAACCCTAACCCAACCCGCAAAATATATAGCGGATTGGGATGAGACGGATTGATTTTTTTTTGGACACTCAACCTGCCCCAATCCGTACGGATTGGGTTACGAGTTGGGTTTACGAATTTTGTAGCCACACCTCATTACTTATTGTGTATCCTATTTTAAGTGGCATCTTCAGAAAGAATTTTAAAGTAACATTCGCCACCTAATTCAACATTCCCTATACTATACCGCGTTGTAGCACCGTACTTGATTTGTAGTAGTATATGGCAATTTTCTTGAAAGTGAAACTCATGACATGTTTCTTAGCAGAGAATAAGAGCACGACTACACTCAAATTTGGTCACCTTACCCTGCGGACGGACGGTCCTGTTATATTTTCTCTTGGGATTAAAGAAGGTGGAAAATTTAATCTCCCTATAAAACCCCATTCAATTACCAACAAGGGAAAAGAAAAGAAAAAGGTTAACCCAACTCTGATCACAAAATTCTTCCCTTTTCACAACTATATAAATCCATGTTTCTTATAAGGTTTACAATGTACCAAACAGAAATAATTCACTAAACCTCAAAACCAATTTCCTTACCATGAATCAAGAGATGGATAAGTCTGTACACAACCTGCTAACATGCAAGAATATGAAAACAGAAAACCAAACTATAACCTACACATTTTTTTGAATTTATTGAAAATGAATTTTGACCTATTTTCCTCAACGCATCAAACAATTTCAGGCTCTCCGGGTTTTTTTTTCTTCTTTTTTTCCAATCTCACAATTGCTATTATCACAAGGCAGCCACCAGGACATCCGAATTTAGAGGAGAGAAGCACGCCGAGGACGAATTCGTGAGCTCAGGGCAGGCCTTTGGAGAAACGAAGCGAGAAGAACCAGATACGTTTGAACACACCCAATAATTATCTTTATTATCATTGGAAACCGATAATGAAATATTTGATAGACAAATAGTGGTGAAAGGAGACTCTTCAATACCCAAAAAATTCCCTGCTAAAGAGACATTCGACCCAATTATGTCCTTCAAGGTGATCCGACTCACTTCAGGGAGAGCACCCGGGTCATACCTGTATTACAAAAAAAGAGCTCCTCGTAAATTAGCGACAGGAATAATATTGAACGCACATAATTTTGAAAAGTTTGCCGGGTGAAGTGCAGCAATAGCCTCAACACTTTGGATCAAAATTCATTTCAACCCCGATAGTTTCAGTTGCAATACTTATGGTCCCCATACTCCAGCTATAATCCTTTTTTGATTCCCATAGTTTCAACAGAAACATTATTGGTTCTCAAAGTTTTGAGTAAACTAAATTAATGGTATTCATCAATAGTTAAAATAGGATACACAAGTGATCTCCATGTATAACAAACTAACAATGTTGGTCCCTATAGGGAAGTATCCCAGGCAAAACCTACTGAAACCATGGGGACAAATTGCGTGAGCAATACAAATGAAACAATGTAAACCAAACCGAACTTTAACTGAAGTAATGTTGTAATTCGTCTAAATTTTCCGTGTTTGCAGTACCTGTCATCTGGATGGGTCCCGCTTTGTCCTGTCACCACAAATGCGGTACGAACGTTTCTTATCTGAATATCTGATACAACGATATTCTGTATGTATCCGCCTCGGCCCTTGGAAGTACGAAAATCGATGCCTGTATACGAATCGTGTATGTATAGGCCTTCGGCAATGACATTGGCGATCCCTCCAGACATCTCGGTGCCGAAGGAGAGACCGGAGCCAGAATGTGAGTTGAGGTCAACTTGTCTGATGTGTACACTTGTCGTGGGTCTGTTGTACGAGATTCCATATTCATCCCAACCGCTTTTGAGGGATATGGCATCGTGTCCTGTGCTGATAGTGCAATTTTGTATGCATAATTCATCCGAAGAATCTGGAGAAAAAAACATATAAAAGTATTGCAGCAAGTAAAAGAGTTCTAGTCGGTTGTAGCTTTTAAGCGTATAAGCTGTATGTTTTGAGGTTGAGAAAAAAGTTGGGTGCGGTAAGCTTGAAGATACTGGCCTTTCAGGACAAAACCAAAAACTTGGATTTTAATCGATCAACTAAATCAAGTCCATCTTTTAAATACATAACAAAAGATTGAGCTTAAAGTTGTAACCAAACAAGGCGGTATTAGACATGGAACATCTTACTCTATATGTATATGGAGGGGGAAAATGACAGATTTGTTAACAAGGGCGAGATGTAACATCTTAAACTATTCGAGGAAGCTTGTACCTGATATTAATTTGATTATAAGTGTTGTTACCTCGATGTTTTTTTAACTTTAAGTGCATCTAAAGTAAGCAAGAGAAGAAACAAACAAATCCAAAAGTAATCATCCTATTATCATGCCCTTCCTATACAAATCCTTTACATAACCTCAAGTGTACTTTCCACACAGAAAAGAACGTATCGGGAACCACCAAAGTTATTTCTTATTATTGCTTATTTCAACATAAGCTATGTAAAAATAAAAAAATTCAATGGGTAATTAAGTTGGGTACATTCTGCTTGAAGATACTGGCCTTTTCAGGCCAAAAACCAACAACTCGCCTTTTTTAACCGATCATTTAAATGCAGTCCAACTTTTAAATATAAGAATAAAAGATTGAGCTTAAAAAATGTAACTTTTTTTATATAAGTTAGAGGGGCCAAACAAGGCGTTTTGAGACCATAATATCTTACACTATATGGCAGAAAAAGATGCCAGATTTGTTAACAAACGTGAGATGTAACATCTTAAACTATTCGAGGAAGCTTGCTTATGAGAAAATTTGATTAGTGTTAATACCTCAACGTATTATACTACTAAGCATGAGAGGAGAATTGTGCAACTAAAATTAATCATCCTATTATCACGGTCTTCCTAAACAAATTCCTCCCATGTCTCTCTAGTGTACTTTCTATATAGAGAAAAAAACATGAGAACCATCAAATTTAATTTTAATTCTGGCTTATTTCAATGTAACCCACTAATAAACCTTTAATTTCAATTGCTAATTAAGATAGCATCCTCTCCCGTTTTCCCTTGGTAGTTTTTGGGTTGCGTTTTAAAATTCCTTTTTCCACTCCTATTCTTTTCCCTTCCAAAATTTTGTATTTTAAAAATTGGTGATCCTAGTATAACACGAAATTACCCCTTAATGGTTATTCTCCCCTCACTAAGAATACAACCAAAATGAAGGGGGTAACTTAAAGCTAATATAGAGCCCAAATGCTGAGCAGATGAATCTAATAACTATAACAATAGATATGGAAGAAAACATCTGACCAACTAAAAAACAAGAATAGAAGAAATGCGAAAAAGTTGTTAATGCATCAAAATTTACCTGGTACAATGCCGACAGTGAAGGGTGAATCTGGTGGAGCATAGACAGAAACATTAGTAACATGGACGTTGCTGCAAATCCCAATAACAAAAAATAATGTGTCAAAGTAATATATATTTTGAGAAGTTGGAAAAGGGAAAGAAATGGAGAAGTCTTAAACAAGTCAAAGACCGCCCTTCTTGGCTGCAGCTACGCAAATAAACTGGTTGAGATTGATAAAAGGCTGAGTTTTTCCAGATAAAAGCATCGAGCTTTTAAGGCCGGGAATAAAAGAAGAGAAAATTTCAGTTTTTGAAATGATCCACCAAATACTGTCTAATTTTTTAGGAGAAAAGATAAGCTTAGAAGCTGCAACCAAATAAGGCCATAAAGGGTTACGTCAACCCACCTACAATACACTGGGCGAACAGACATTGCGGGAGCATTGACAAAAGTTACATTTGAGATGATAATATCTTTTGAGCTTATAAGTTCTATCAGATGAGGGCGGGTATAGTTCAAAGAGCCTGAGTTATACCGATCCCACCAAACGGACCCCTGACCATCAACAGTACCATTATCACCTATGCGATAAACACATAAAATGGTCAACAAAAGTATGCCTTCTTTAAATAAAATAGACGAAATAAAGCTTTAGAGGGAAAACTTGAAATCGTGAAATAATGGGGTAATCGTACCGGTTATTATCACATCATGCAACATATACCCATTTATCAGGCTCTGATATCTTTTACCAGGAAGTTCACGTCCTCGGCCATAAGAGGGTAAAGGTTCGATAACCTCCCAGTGAGATATTTCCTGAACATATGTCCACAAGAAAATATATATATATACGAAAAAAAATTATAAGGAACATAATCTCATTTTGATCCTATTAAACCATGTATATTTTTCATGCTAGAAGTCCATCCATACAGAAGTGTACAAAAATATGACGAGAGAATGGTGCGAACACACTTTTTAGATCAATATTAGGTCCACGTGGTCTTTAGTACTGCAGCTTACAACAGAAGCAGATATAAAATAAAAGCAATTTGACAATGCTTTAGAAGTGAATAATAGAATCCAGTTCTGATAGAGCCAGAGGATGCACAAACCAAGATTTAGCAAATCTTGGGAACATTGGTTTATTTGGGTTTTACATCCTCTACTGGTATCGAAATTCATTTAGTACCATGTACTACAAAAATCAATTTAATTTTAATACCTTATATTACAGTTATTAGTTGATTTAGTACCCTGCCATTAAAGAATCCGGTCAAAAGTAGTTTTGTGTACACCTGCTATTAAGTAAACCGCTACCTGTACTTTACTTTTCCGGTACCCTAAGCTACACTCATTTGTCAATTTTTTAACATTCCTTTGTAAATTTGGATGAGAAATCAGTAAATTAACAAATACGTTTTAGTTGTGAAAAGTATTAAACAGAATTTCAATTATAGTAGAGGATACAAAACCTTGACAAATACCAGGAAAGAGGAGGAGAAAAAGAACCTGAGAACCGATAATGGTAGCTCCACTTGCTAAAAATAGCGTTAGGTGACTCGTGAGATTGAAACTCCCAGTGAGCCACTTTCCCGAGGGAACGTATAACTGCGCCCCGCCCTTATCTGCAAACGACTTTAAATAAAAAATTGCATTTTGAAAAGCTTTAGTGTTCAATGTTCGTCCATCACCAACCGCTCCAAACTCTAAAATAGATACGCTATGTGGTCTAGGCTCTAATGTCGGCTTATAATCACATTGGCCCTCTCCCTCTGTCTTTTCGGCTTTAATGGTATTGATGAGAAGGGCGAATAATAGCACCGCTGATATTGGAAAAATGAGAAAGAAAAAGAGTGGGTATAAGTTCGTACATCAAATTTGTTACCTGTTAAAGGATAATAAGTCTTTTTATGAGATCCTAGTTCGTTACATAAGGTTTAAATGGTATAACTGTGTAAGGCTAGTTTCGTTGAAATAAGCTGGATTTTAGTTTAAAGAAAAAGCTGGGTTCATCCATCCTAGAGCTTTTAGCTTTTCATGGGCAAAAAAAAAAAAACAGAAACACTTCAGCTTGTCAAATAAATGCAGTCCAGCTTTTGAGACACAGATAAAATATCGAGCAAATAACTGAAATCAAACAAGGCGAGAGCACTGAATTCTAAATACTGTTTCATACAGTAGTTTTACCAAGTAAGAAAAAGTAAGACAAATAACCTTCACACACTAATCTTAGCTAAATCTTGTAAAATCTTGTCGTGATTACTGAACAATTTTTCTAATAAAACGTCTGCCTGCCTATAATATCACACCACGTCCAAGACCATTAAAACATCAACAAAGTGACACTAATGCTGACAAAAAAGAAACAAGGTAAACGACAAGACAAAAGCTCAGAGAAGTCCAAAGTCGATTTTAACACATAAGTAAGGGGCCAAATTCAAGAAACGACAAAAAATGACAGGATAAGTGTTGATATAAGTATGGAAAATGACTAAATGCCAGATTTTCTCATTAATTAGCTGTACAATTGGTTAAACGCATAATCAACGAAATTACCAATCTGATCACTTTCTACATAAGATTATACAGAATATAAACATGTCACTTAAGACTATACAGAATACAATTATGGAAACAGAGATTTAAAAAAAATGTACACAGAGATTTAAAAGCACAAGAAAGTGGAAAAAGAGCTCTGGATCCATTGACACAAAGCTTGAAGTGAGAATAGAATTACAAGATAATTTTTTGGAAAACAGTTAATACATTTACATGTATCTGAGAGCAAGAATTATGCTAATCAGTACCAAAGTTGATATAAACAAAACCTCATTATTAACGAATTCAATTTCGGATTATCAGGAAAATAACCTTAAAAAAATAAGCTAGTTTGGCTGCAGATATAAGCAAACAAGCAAGCTTAATTTGTGCTGGAAAAAGCTTGTTTTCGAGTCAAACAACCAAAAGAATACAGCTAGCTTTTTAAAGCAAACCAACCCAATACAATGCAGCTTATAAGCTAGCTCCCAAACAAACCGTATAGTTTTATAAACGCGCACAAAATGGAACCGGTTATAACTTAAAACACCTAAACTATTAAGACACATCACCAAAACATATGGAACATAAAGTATGACCAAAATGTGGCAAATAACATGAAATTCAACTGCTGGTCAACAAAAGTATAGTAGAATGTAGCTAGTTGTTGAAAACACATGGAATAAAACAAATCTCACCAAAAAAAATATGCATATCAAGAAAACACCCCCACAAAAGAGGAAAACATAAATGTAGGCCAAAATGTGATTTTGTCTCCAATAAGAAAAAAAAAAGAGCAAACACTAAAAACATCATAATTGAAACCCAAATCAGAGATCTGAAAAGATAAAGTCTTTCCAACACTAACATCAAACTAATGAACACTACATAAGAGCAAAACGGTTACACATTTTTTAATTATATTTTCTTGAAATGGGCAAAACATAAATGTAGAAATGAGAATGATGGTAAAAACAAAAAAAAAAAGGAAAAAAAAAGAGGGGGACGTACTTACTAGCATCTTCATGAGTCTATTAGGACTCTGTATTACATACAGTGGCCAAAAAGACAACATCAAAATAACAAACTACCACTTGCTACAGATATAGATATATATATATAGAGAGAGAGAGAGAGAGAGAGAGAGAGAGATCAGTATATGAACAGAGTGGCTTTCTGCCTTTTTTCTGCTCTTTTTTGTTTTTGTTATTTTTATTACTATTATTATTTTTATTTATATTCTACCAGGTCACCTTTTTATTATATTTATTTTACTATGGCTTGTTGGTTTAATATTAAAATTACTTGTAATAGTATTATGGGGTATAGTTTGTTTACTTTGTTTCAAAACTACCCTTTTCAGTATAGTGTTAAGAAGATGTTAACCTTTTCATCATAATAAACTTCCAGTAAATATATTTTCGCTAGTGAGAACAAAATTTATAGTTTTGTCTTGTAACGTTTTTGTTTTCACTCGTCTCACAAAGAGTATAAGGATGAGTGTTAGAATAGTAAACGTAGCATTACTTGTAAAAATGTACTCTTTTTCGTTTTAATTAATACTCCATTGAGTCAATGATACTTTTTTGATGTAAGAATATAAGCGATGGTTTAACTTTTTATTGTATTTGAAATTACTTTTTAAAATGATAATGTTATAGTTTTATTATCTTTTGGCTCAAGCAAGATATTTTATCTTATTTGTATAATAACAATTTCTTATATTCGTATCAGAAAATATGCATGTCTAACAAAGAATTGTGGACGACTCAAAATAAGCTTTCGTTTTCTTTTCTCTTTTCTTATAAAAATCCTTTTAACTAGTGTACTTTTGCAATTTTATATCTTGCAAGGGACACTCGTTTACTAGAAACAATTTTCTCTTGTATATTGATTTTATATTTAAAAGAAAAGAATGCAAGTTAAAACTTATATAGGGAAGGTGAAAAAGAGAATGAGAGAGGAGGGGTATTAAATACATGATTACTATAAGGATACTAATTGGCAATAAATATAAAAAATAGTAACGCTTTGTGAATGACTGTGCATTATTGTTTTTTGAATTAAAATTTGTAACGGACCCCCCAATTCCACATTCACTTTCTAGATAGGGAGAGAGAAAGTAGCTGGAGAACAATATTTAGCGGCAGTGTTTATGTCTTAGTTTGAGTGCTTTAGTTTTTGTCGTGAGGTAAATTATTATACTTTGAACTAATTCAAACTAAAAAGTTGGTCCAAAAAATGAATAAATTGATGGATTGCTAAATTCACCTTTACATACTAGACCCTAATTTTTTTCTTATGAAACGTTGACCATCATTTCATGACAGGTTTCTTTAACAACTGGGAGGATACATACACGTGTCACACTGTAAGACATGATGGCTGTATGGTTTTTACAGAATTTTTTTAATCTACCGAACATAGCAATATGAATTTTGATGAGTAAATTGGTGAAAAATGAAAATGTAAAATCAATCATGCCACTGGAATTTCAAGCATTAGCGAGAGTATGGGTTTGATTGCGGTATTAATAGTAATAGGACTAAAAATACTTTCGAATTATGACGAGATAATAAATAAAGATCGGATTAACAGTATAAACATGTGCTTGTTTTTTATTGGAATTGCATTATTTTATTTATATTTATATCAATAATAAATAAACTTACAAAACACATATATATGATTTTAGGGAAGGATATATGAAGATCATGAAAAACACCCAACTAGACACTTTTTCGTAAAAACGCTCCAAATCAAAATTTGGTTAATGCAAATCTCAATGGTTTCACGACGGGAACACAAATATGCGTCTTGTTTTTTTTTCTGAGATGTATAATGACATGTTTTGAATTTTTAAATTTTACCATAATTTCGAAAACATGTCATTATACATCTCGGAAAAAAAAAACAAGACGCATATTTGTGTTCCCGTCGTGAAACCATTGAGATTTGCATTAACCAAATATTGATTTGGAGCGTTTTTACGAAAAAAGTGTCTAGTTTGGTGTTTTTCATGATGTTCATATAACATTTTCCATGATGTTAATATGTATATACCACACATCCCTCTACTCAAAATACCTCAATTTCCCAATATCACACCATCCTATTACTCCAAATACTCTCATTTCTAATCACATGTTACTAATATTCAAGTCTACACTTTTCGTACCAAACACGTTACTTGTAGTTACACGGTATTTGTAATAGTATGCACCATAATCACACCCCAATGTAACTTCAAACCAACCAAGGGAAATAGTAATGTTTGATAAATTTTATTTTATTTAATTGTTAATAAAAATAATAATAAGGGTATGTATCGATTAGGACATCAATCCTACACTCAGGAGTAGCATTTAGTGGAATTCCTGAATTTAGCTTTTTGGGGACAAAATAACTTTTGAGAAAATATAGCTAATTTCATATGATTTGACTATTTGACGACTTACCATTTTAAGTTTCAAATGTGTTCACGCTTTTTCATAATATTAATTTGTTGAGCATGACATTATGAAACCATCTCTATATCTAATTACTCCCTATCATGTTTTGAAACTGTGTTTACAACATTATATATGCAACCAATATACAATTTTTAAGATTGAATACGTTGATTTTGCTCAGTTCTATAATAAGTTGCTGAATTAATTTGAAAATTGAACGACAAAATTTGTAGAAAGCTCAAATTGTACGTGGATTACGGATGATGCATAACTTCTACATTGCAGAGCACTTTTCCATCTTTCGGTAACTGTACCTTCCATACGGCCATTCAAACTGCACTTAAATTTGATTAGCTAACTATTATCAAATAACTAAAAAAACGCCCACCAACTTACATTCATTCAAATTAACTTTAATTTGTATTTTTTATGTATATTAGACTAACTAGTTTTTTATAGTAATAATATATTTTATTAATATATTAGTACTAGTTAGTGGAATAAGTTGTGCATATGATTATTAAACAATTTAAAATAAAATGACAAATTGATTGTAACGTCAACTGTTAATTGATTGATAATTTTAACACAAAAGATAATAATTGATTGTCAATATTTAATAAGTGTATTATCAATTGAATTTTTTATTTTTTTTCTAACAAGTAACTTGTTAGATATATAATAGGACCTGGTTACCCTACAGAACTTCTTTAGCAACCTACCCTCTATATTCCTAAAAAAAACCTACCCTCTATATAGCAGTCAAACATTATGATATAGTATTTACCTTTCTTAGTAGCCATGAACGTATATTTTATTGGGGCATTAGTCAAACATTATGATATATTTAGTATTTTTAGTAGCAACGAACATATATTTTTTAGGTGCATTAGTCATATACATACATTGATACAATTTAAGTAAAATATGATAATTTGCGTCAAATCTTAAACAACTTTGATAATGCATAAACAAGCCAAAAAGAGTCTCTGAATCGGATGTCGTTAGCGGGATTCAAACCCATACATAAAAATAAAAGGAATTTATTTATATAAAAAAGAAGCATTAAGTTGATGGTAACATAACAATCATTTAAGTGGTTACAAAATAAACACAAGTGAGAAAAGAAAGGTGGGGGGGGGGGTGAGCATAGGTTGTCAAGAGGGTTGGAGTCGTCATGTGCTGTGACAGGATGGAAGTGGGTCCCATTTTTACTCAATCATCTGTTAACTGCCAGTCTGTACGCCTCTCAATCACTCTCTCTCGAGAGAAATAAGAAAGAGATTCTTTTGGTTTTTATTATTAACCTACTTATTTTTGGCTGTCACTTTCGGACTATTCCATTAGGGTCCCAAATTTGTCCGGCGTGTGAATGTAACTGTTTTAAGTTCATACGCATCGTTTTATTATAATAAGTCAAATGAGTCTGTCTAATTTAATTATTTTTTTTAAAAAATACACATATACTTTTTTACTAATTAATCAAATAACTTAATCTAATTTAAATAAATAAAGATTCTCTTTTTTCACACATCAATTATCTCTCAAACAAATCATTATATATGTATTTTTATATTAGTATAACAATAAAATATTATATTTTTAGGATATTAATTTCATTATTTTTGCAAACATTTTGAAAATATTAAATTTATTTGTTATGTATCCTATATATGTCACTACGTGTCATACACGCCACGCAACGTGTGATATATGGTTACTAGTATTTGAATATTGGTACATATTATTCTATTATTTACTTACGTGACTACATGTAAGTAAAGCATACAAACAAACATCTTGTTTGGTTGTACATAAACAAGTATGGTATCTGCAAGACTGCAAGTGTACGTATATTTGAAATAAAATAAAAGTATAAGAATAGAGGAAAAAAGATGACGGATTGACGGGTGATTTATTATTGTTCCGTTCACATAAATTGTACTTTTGGTTTGACACCGAACCTTTTCATATATTTTAAATACTCCACCATTTCCGAAATAAGTGTTTTTTTTATGCTTATTGCTTTGTATATGTTCGAAAGATCTTTGAGAGCAAATCTGATATGATTATTTGGCTATTATTGTTTAAACACTTTAGTTCTAAAAAACGAGTCGTAGCGATCAAGAGGAATCGAGTCGCTGGCCTGACAAACCGGTCACGCCTTGGACAAAAATTGTTTTTTTAATCATCGGAGGAGTTAAGTTTTATCATATGTTCACTTACATAAGACTATTATGTAATTTTGATAAGAAAAATAATTTGATCTGCCAATTTTTGGTAGTACAATTTTTTTTTTCATTTCTACTTGTATTCTATTTCATACATGTCAAAATGTTATTCGTCAAAGTAAAATGGTCTGAGTTAGAGCCTCCTCCCTTCATGTTAGCCAAGTTTTATTAATACGATCAGGGACAGAAGCATGAGGTGTTAGGGGTGGTGACACCTCGTTTTTTTTTTATATAGAAAAATTATAGTATTGAAGATTTTATATATTAATAACACTCAATAAATAAATTGTAACTTCGTTAATTTGATAAACATAAGATACTTCTGTGCTCAAGTTCACTAGTTTGAATCCAATAATTATTTTTTACTCTATAATTATTTAATATTTCTTTACTATTTGACTTTTCCATTAATTGCATATGTTAGCTAGGTACTATAACAAAATTTATGAATAAAAAAAAGTTTAAATTATAAAAATTTCATGTTTTTAGTCAATTTTTCGGTGTCATTTATAAATTTTGAATTAATGGATAAGTTAATTGAGCTTTTAATCTTTGGGTTTATTTGGTTTTTTTTACAATTATTGCAATAAGGGAAACAAAAAATGTTCAACAAGTCTCCCAATAATTTAATCATGGTTACATCATTGCCTACAGGCTACAGCCCTTCCCTATTTTAAAAAACCACCCCTAGATAGTGCAAAATTTGCAATTGTATTATAAAACTAGCGTTTTAGTGACTATTATTATATTAATATTTTTTAAATTCATCTCCTGATTCCACTATTGACTGTATATATGTGTAGCGGTACATTTAAAAAGAACACACAATATCAATGCAATGAAAGTTCTATTTTTGAATACATACAATCTATAACATAAAATTAAAATTATATTTTGATCTAGTTACAAATAATCAGGATTTGTGTTTTTATCAAGTTCCTTTATTTGCTTGGTTTTAGGTTGGTTTGATGCCTAAGTGTCTAGAGACCACAAATGTCTATAAATATAAAGAGCTTAAAATTTATCGAAATTTAATTTCCATGTAGATTTGTGTGAGATAGAAAGCTCTCCCTACATTATAAATTCATTTAATTTCATCCCATGCATTTCATTACGCATTTAATGTTAACGTTTTTTACGTTTGAGACTTTATGGATTGTTGCATCATAAATAACGACTGATTCCTATAATTTTAACAGTTTCAAAATTTTGATTATGATTGGAAATCATATGTAATAAGTCTAGTTGTATGGATCCCATCTGGATCCCACCATATAATTTGAGTGAAAATTTAAAATTACTCTTCTTCTCTATTATAATAACATTATTTTCCTATCTGGTATATAGAAAATTTTCCTATGCGTGTCTTTAAGTGGAATTACGACTTTGACCCAGATTTTGAGTCCCCTGTAGCACCTGTTTGGATCAATCTTCCTAAGCTGCCTATTCATTTATATAGTAACTCTAGTATATTTTCTATAGCAAGGGCCTTTGGAACCCCTTTAAGGATAGATGAACCAACTTCAAAACTTACAAGGCCTAGTTTAGCAAATATATGTGTTGAGGTTGACCTAAGTTTGGAGTTAGTTGAAAGAGTAAGAATAGGCTATGGTGAAGATAATGATGTGGGGTTTTGGCAATATTGTGAGTACGAAGAATTACCTAAATACTGCAGTTTTTGCTATAAACAAGGTCATACAATTCAGTTATGCAAATTCAAGAATGCAAAAAAAGAAAGCAAAACAGAAGAAGAAAAGGTGGTTAAAGAGATAAAAAGCAAAAATATAAATGTCAAATTGAAAAACTACAGCTTCAGGAAGAAAGAAAGTACCAAAGACTGGGTTGCAAGAGCTTTTCATAAATCCAAAGAAGATCCAAAAGTAATAGAGGGTGGATTAAGCAATGATCTGTCTCTCAAATCAACAGTTCCTACAATAGATGTAGTGCCTGTTAATGAAGGAAATAGTATAGAAGAAATTATAGATGAAGTAATAATTTGTGACATTCCAGTAAAGGTAGTGCCAATTGAGGTCATAGAAGAAGAAAATCTCTGTATTAATCTTGATCAAGCTATGGTCAGTTTTAATAATGAAAAGAGCTTTCAACTGCTAAGTAAAATCAAGAGTATTACTGAAATTGAAGAGAATGTGGAAGAAAAAGAAGAAGATAGTATTATATCTACAACAGAGAAAGAAGATGTTGAAGAAATCTGGGTAGAAACTTTATCCAAAAGTCAGAAAAAGAAGCTTAATAAAAAAGAAAACTCAAAAAAACAGCAAAATCAGATGAGCTTAAGATCATCCTCTAATGTGGGGGAAAGAAAAATGTATAATATATGATTACATCCTTAATATGAAATGTTAGAGGGCTAGGTAATGGGGCCACTTCCAGGAGAGTTAAAAAGCTTTGTTTGGTGAATAAAATTATGATTCTTGTTTGTATAGAACCTATGGTGGGTTGTGAAAATTTGGAAAAGTACAAAATTAAATTTGGTTTTGATAATGCTCTGGGCCAAGGGAATAATAAAATTTGGGTCTTTTATAATAATGGTTTAGAGTTGAAGATGGTTGGGCAAATGGAACAGTGTATGCATTTGGAAATAAAAAGACAACAGAGTTCTATTTTTCTTTCTTTGGTGTATGCAAAATGTACTAGAGGGGAAAGAGAAGCTTTGTGGGATTTTCTAAGGCAGAATTTTACTTTACTGCCATGGTTTGTCACAGGGGATTTTAATACTGTTTCAAAAGAAGAAGACAAAGCAGGTGGTCTACCTATTAATATCAGGGCAGCCAATGATTATTTATATTGTATGGATGAAATTGGGGTTTCAGAGCTTAAAGCTAGAGGATCAATGTTTACATGGTGGAATAAAAGAAGTGGAGATGGTACTATATTTGAGAAAATTGACAAGGTTTGTCTTAATAATGCAGCTGCTAATTTATTCACTAATGCCTCTTTGGAGCATTTGAGTAAAACAAATTCTGATCATAGCCCTCTTTTTCTTACTTTAAAAACTGAGTTTGATAATAATCCTAGAAGGTTTATTTTTCAAAAATTCTGGACTAAACATAATAATTTTCTTATAGTAGTCAAAAAGAATTGGAAATTGTTTACTAAAGGGAATGTTTTATACTCTTTGGTAAATAACCTCAAAAATTTGAAAAAGGCTCTTATTAGTTGGAATAAAAGTACCTTTGGGAACATCTTTCAAAATGTTATTGATGCTGAAGATGAGTCTTTAAGGGTGGAGAATCTTTTTGAAGCTGATCCAAGTCCTGCAAACAGAGAACAGTTAATGGCTGCAAAAACTATTTTAATTAATAGGATGAAAGTAGAAGAAGAATTCTGGGCTCAAAAGGCCAATCTAAGATGGGCTAAAGAAGGGGATGCCAATACCAAATTCTTTCATGGAGTTGTTAAAAAGAGAAGAAACAAAAGCATGATTACTACTATTTCAAACTCTCAAGGTGAAATATTGACAGAAAAAAAGAATATTCAAGAAGAAGCAGTACTTTATTTCAGAAGTCTTCTAGCTGCTAACTACTCTTCCAACAGTTACACTTATAAAAGTTTGGATTGTGTGCCAAAGATTATATGTGCTGAGGATAATGATTTTCTCACTAAAGATCCTACTTTTGAAGAGGTTAAAAGTGTTATTTGGGGGTTAAATAAGAATAGTGCCTCATGTATTGATGGCTTTAATGACCACTTCTTCACTACTTGCTGGGAAATCATTTGTAAAGATGTTTTCCAAGCTGTTTTACAGTTTTTTTGTGGAGCTACACTACCTAAAGCTATGACTACTACAGTTATTGCCTTGATTCCCAAGAAAAATGATCCTATTACTTTTGCTGATTTTAGACTATCAGTTTGTGCACCTTTTTCAACAAAATTATTTCCAAAATTATGAGTAATCGTTTATCAGATATCCTACCCAATATTATCTCAGAAAATCAAAGTGGTTTTGTTAAAAAAAGAGATATTGTAGATAATATTCTACTGTCACAAGAACTTATTTGTAATTTGGACAATAAAAGTAGTGGCAACAGCTTAGCTGTAAAGTTGGATATGAAAAAGGCTTATGACAAAATTTCTTGGCATTTTTTAATTTCTACTCTTAGAAAAATGGGATTTGCAGAAAGCTGGTTAGATAGAGTTTGGAGACTTATCTCTAGTAATGGAGTTACAGTTATGGTCAATGGAGCTACTTCAGGCTTATTTTCTCCAACAAATGGCTTAAGGCAAGGTGATCCATTATCTTCAAGTCTCTTTATACTCTGTTCTGGAGTTCTGTCCAGAAATTTAAATGAGTTAGTTAATGATAAAAGGTGGAAAGGGTTTAAAGCTCCTGTTGGTAGCCCTATTATTACTCATTTAGCATTTGCAGATGATATTATTATTTTCTCAGCTGCTAATAATAGTTCAGTGAAATGTGTGAAGAGTGTGTTGGATTTGTATAACAAAGATTCTGGGCAAGAAATCAGCATTGATAAGAGTTTTGTCTATATTTCTAAAGGAGTTAGTTCAGCACAGAAGGTTAATGTGAGCAAGCTATTAGGTATAAGGTGCAAAAAACCACCTTTTACTTATTTGGGTTGCAAAATATATGCTGGAAGGAAAAAATGTATTTTCTATCATGATCTTATATTGAAAGTGAGACAGAAGCTATCTGGATGGAAAGTACAGTTCCTTAATATGGGTGGAAAGTTAATCCTTATTAAGCATGTTTTAAGTTCTATCCCTATTTACACAATTGCAGCAATGAACCCTCCTTTACAAGTTGTTAAAGAAATTGAAAAAATTATGGCTAACTTTCTATGGGGAGAAAAAGATGGAAAAAACAAGTTTCATTGGGTAAAGTGGGAAAAAATTTGTAGAACAAAGGAAGAAGATGGATTGGGTTTAAGAAGAATAAAAGATATTGCTGCAGCTTATTCTTTGAAACTGTAGTGGAAGTTGAGAACTTCCAACTCTTTGTGGGCTAAGTTTATGAAAGCCAAATACTGTAAAAAGGTGCATTATGTTGAGGCTAAAGCTAAAAAAGGGAATAATACATGGAGTAGAATGTTTCTAGCAAGAGATAAAGCAGAAGAAAGTATGCAATGGTTAGTTGGAGAAGGTTATATTTCTGTTAATTTAGACAATTGGTTGGGCTCAGGAAAAATAAATGATGACAGTATCAACAATAGTCTAAGCATTAAAGATTTACTGGAAAATGGTACCTGGGATAGACAGTCCATATATGAGCATATTCCAATACATCTCAGTCATCTGTTTAAAGAAGATTTCATTATTAATAAATATGGCAAAGATGTACTAATTTGGAATAAGGAGAAGCTAGGAAATTTTTCTTTAAAGTCTGCTTGGGAAAACACTAGAGTGAAATATGAAGCTAGCTGGTTTTATCAGTTTAAGTGGGATTCAGCATTACCTCTTAAAATCACTTGTTTTGTATGGAAATTGTTCAACAACTCTCTGCCTTTAGAATCTGCAATAAGAAAATTTGGAATACAGTTAGCTTGGAAGTGTGAATGTTGTGGTGTTAAAGAGGAAAATAGAGAGCATCTGTTTAGTACAGGGAAAATTGCTACTGAAGTATGGTCTAAATTTGATGGTTTGATGGGTATTAAAAATACTAATTTAATTCTCAAAGGAAGATTCTTAAAGTGGTGGACTCTCTCAAGAGAAGGTAAAGATCAAATCAACTCTTTTATGCAAAAGGTTCTACCTTCTATTATTGTATGGGAAATTTGGAAAGCAAGGTGTAATTACAAATTCAATAATATGGAAATGAAAGCAAATGTCATTTGCTCTAATGTCACTGATACATTATATTTATGTTCCAAAAATAATAGTATTTTTCCTTTGAATTGGAACATAAATGATATAATTATCAAAGAAAAGGGGGTAAAAGCCAAAAAGGTCTCTATAGTGAAATGGTTATTTTCTCCAGCTGGGTATGTGAAAATTAATATTGATGGGTGCTATAAAACTTCTTCAAATTCTAGTGGTGTTGGTGGTTTAATTAGAGGTTCAAAAGGGAACTTCATCTATGGTTTTCAAGCTACAGTTACGAGTTTATCAGCACTGGAATCAGAAGCTAAAGCTATGCTAATGATACTACAACTATCGAGTTTAAATACTTTTATTCTGGAATCTGATTCACTTCAATTGGTAAATATTTTAACAAAAAACTCAATAGTTCCTTGGTTAATTAGACATATAATAGACGAGATAAAGAGTAGGTTAAAAGGTAAAATTTACCTGGTGAAGCATGTGGTAAGAGAAGCAAATTTTGCAGCAGATACTTTGGCAAATAGTGGATGCAAAGAAGGATTTAAAGAATTCCTAGAAAAATAAGATTTGCCTTTGTTGATGAAGAACATAATTGATCTGGAAGCCAAAGAACTCCCAAATATAAGGTTTGGTTAAAGGAAAATGGAGGTTTTTGGGACTGTGTTGAAGGTAGGAGATGAAGTTGGAGAGGCTCTCTCTCCTCAGTGAAGACGGTCTCTATTCTCAGAAAAGAAATGGGGGTTTTCTGACACGTGTATAACTGGGCTGTGTGTTACATAGTCCAGTATATTTATTTCTCTAGTCCTTTGAGTTTTAGTTAATTTACAAAGTAGTCATACAAATTTATAAAGTTCAGCGTTTTGAGTTTATCGTTTCAATTTTTGTAATATTAGTACAACTCTTTGTGCTATTAATTATTTCCAATCTTATTAATAATAAATAGTGGGATTTCCCCCACAATTCATTTAAAACAAAAATAATAACATTATTTTGGATCAATTCCATATGCCAAACATGAAAATCTATTGTAAAATGATTAAACATCAATACAATTTTTCTATACTAATACTAAATCATACTACTATATATCAAAACACTAAATCTCAAAAAAAAGAAGAAGGTATACTTGAATCTTTTCCTAACATTTTTTGTTTTGTCCGGTCACATTGTTGAACTGGACAAACTTCAGTTAACTTAAAATATATAAAAATGTGTTATTTTAATTAATATTTAAATTTAGGATAGATTCAACTAGAGCTCTACATTTTAATTTAGGTTTTTAATTTTTATTGTGCTGTAAAATTAGTTTTTATAGTGGTTACAACCAACGACATTTTAATTAAATATTTATTTTTAATTTAGAATAGGCTGCACAAGAGTTATTCAATATTTTTATTAAATTTAATAATGATTCGGACTAATAGTATTTTAATTAAATATTTAATTTTAATTTAGGATAGTCTGTCAAAGACAAAGATGAAGACTATAATTAAAATAATTGATTTAATATGGAGTGTGATATAATTATAGTTTTTTAATTACTATCAAAACCCAGTAAAACTCGGTGAGACTGAGGATGGGACATCTAGTCTCACCGAATCATATGTGATCCTTAGCTAGTAGTTACATAAGAGGACTAGTGGAGCATATACATAAGGAGGGTGGATTAATCAACAACAAAAAATCTTTAAAAACGCATAAACCGTAGATTTTTTCTACGGTTTACAGTGATTAACTGTAAACCGTAGAAAAAATCTACGGTTTATGTGTTTTTGACAGATTTTTTGAAATTAAAAATTAAAATAAAAATTCTAATAATTAAAATTAAAATACTGAATATTTTTTTCAAATTAAACATGATTTTTTTAATAAAAAAACTAAATGCCTTATTTTTAAAATTTTACATAAAATAAATTACCAATATTCTAATAATCTATCAAAATAAACACAAATTTTACACAAATTTACACAAATAAAGTTGATTTGATAAATTTTATGTTTGATATTTATTGTATAAGTTCAAAATTTTACATGTTATATTTTTGTCAAGTGTATAAGTTGATATTTATTGAATCATTAACTAAATCGTCATTTTTTGTGAAGTACCTTTGGTTTGTTTTTAACACTTGTATAACGCAATATGAAACATTAAATAAGTCGTCAATTTGGTGTCAATCATCAATTTTGTTGAATGAAACAATGATAAATTATATAAATTTCGTAAAAAAAATTAACTCAATATGCGAACATGAATATGAACTTATAAATTTCATAAAACAAATTTATTAAACAAAATTTACAACAAAATTTCATAGAACTAAATTTCGTAAAACAAATTTATTAAACATTTGTTTACATCATATAAATTTACAACAACTTGGAAAAAATAGTAATTTACATCAAATTAAAAATAAAAAAATGATTATGGACTTAAGTCTATAGCTTCGTCTTCATTTGCTTTTTTCTTTCCCGATTGCTTTTCCAGCGCCATATATAACTTGAAATTTGGTCGAAAAAGTTCCTTCCATGGCGCAGCTGTCTCAGTGCGCGTTTGTTCCCACCGTGCTATAATTCCTGGCATTGGGAAGATCCCTTCTTCTTTAGGAATAACCTGAGCATAGTGACAACTGTTGACGAACACCATTACAGTCGGGATGTAATTTGTCGTTCCCCGAGGCGGACCAGTATAAAGAGGTAAAAAAGTACTGTTCCACACGTTTACCCCTCCATCATTATTGTGCCATAAGGACAACAATACAATTGGAATATTGTAATGAGAAGCAATTAAAAACCATAAGACGGAAATCTCATCCATTTGTCAAGAGGTGCGGGATTTGTAGCATGATAAAAATTTAAACTTGATAAAATATAATCATACCGGTAATCAAAGCCAAGATTCTCAAACAGCTCATAATAAACACCTTTCATTTTCTGCAGCTCTTGAAACAACTCACATCTTACCGCATACCAATCATCTTCCCCATGCTGTTTACCCGTCACATTTGCAAGTACCCGGAACCCACAGTTACCATCCCCACGCACATCATAAACCGTTTCGATGTAACTATGTAACATGAACCATATTTGGTCACTGTACAGGAAGGTTGGCCTATTGGGGGTGGGTTTAGGGTTCTGGTTTCGCGGCCTCCTAGTTGGGTTTACCCTTACCTCCGGTGTTTCATCAGCCTTGCCTTTGCCCTTGTCCCTACTAGCACCAGCACCATGTTCCTCCTCCACATACTCCCATCCCGACTTATCCCTCTTACTAGATTTGTCGCCTTTTCTAGGTCTCCCCCTATTTACTCTCACTTCGGGGTCACTGATGGATGTTCTGGCTGGTACGGTTATCTCTCGGAGTTGTGTTTTCATACGCCGTTTTTCAACATTACTTTTCCTAGCATAAACACTTTTAAACTCTTCTAGATCACCCTCTACCCCATAATCATCGGTGTTCCCATTATCATCAATTACGTCTAATTTTTTCCAGAATGGATGAATATATTCTAGAGGAAGAGGCTTCCCGAATAAAATATGTTCACTCATAATATGATGAGAAGGTAAACCGTGAGACAATTTGAAACCGCAAGAACAATTCTCATCAGCCTGGCCACTACATTTTTTATGTTCTTGAAATAATAAATCAAAGGCATAGTGTGTGATATACGACCTAAGATTTATAAATAGAGGTGTTCGTTCAGAATGTGGAAAATAAGACTTGCATTTATCCAACTTCATCTTAATATCCTCAAACTGTTTTTCTAGAATTCTATTCACCTCTACCCAAACAGTTTCAAGCGTGCCAGTATTTGTGGAAAGGGATCTTTTCAGCTTAGCATGTTGTTGTTCGGCTCGATTGCTAGTTCTGTTACCTAGATGTGTTGTGTGGTTGGTATAGCATGCAACAAACTTTTTAGCATAATCATTTAAAAGCTTGTCTACATACTTAATCACAGCAGGGTACGATTTGTAAGAGGAATTGAAATAAGTTCGGTTATGATTGTACTCATCTATCGACTCAGAATCAACCAATAAACCCCAATCATCTAGAAACGTTTGCCACTCCTCATCAGGGATCTTTTTACGGCAGTTTTTCAAAACATTTTTTGCAATATGAAAAGTGCACAAAATATGATGAGAATCGGGAAAAACAACGGACAAAGCATTTGATAAGGCCATTTCCCTGTCGGTTACAAAAACCCTAGGTAGTATACACCCCTCCAATGTAACTTTAAAATTTTCCAATGCCCATATATAACTTTCCTTTGTCTCGTCACTCATGAAAACAAAACCTAAACAATATGTTTGGTTCGTTGATGTCATTCCTACGACTTCTAGAAATGACATATTAAAACGGTTTGTTCTATATGTACAATCCATTAACAAGACATCAGGAAAAGCTTTGAACATCCTTATAGAATCGCGGTGTGCAAAAAACAAGTTCTCAAGGGAATGGGTTGATGGGTTCATATTATAGTAGAATGTGTAGCGATGGCTATCCAACAAATTAAACAGTTCCTGTATCGGGTTTCTACCATCTCGTTCTTTAAATTTCAGTCCGGCCAAAAAATTATGTATCGTTTTAGCGTTTGATACATTGTCAGGATTTCTATTTTTTATGGCCTCTAATATTGCACCAACTTTAAAACTGCTTTGCCTTAAAGTTTTAACAATTTCTTTTTCATCTTGAGTTAAACGAGCACGTCGTGCTTGCCCTTGGAGGTAAGTTGGAGGTGGGTGGTTATGTTGTCCATTTTCTACGTGACACATCCATTCACCATTAACTACGTAACCTTTAATGAAAAATGGACAATCTTTTTTCTTTGTACCTGATTTTACGGAAGATGGTTTCTTTTTTTCGTAAACCCCCGATTTATCACATACAATATCAACATACGGTGTTCTGCTCCCATCACCCCCTCCAGACCTACGAATCGTAAGAATGAAACCCCAATTTCCAGCCACATCAGCAAGATCAGCAAGCATTTCATCCCTTGTTTCCCAAGTCAATTCATCGACTTCAAAGTGCTCCGAATAATCAGTTAGCTCATCGTTTGAGCCACTGTATGAATTCGCATTGTTGTTGTTATTCCATTGGTTGTTGTCATAACCATAGTTGTAATTCATTTTCGAAAAGTGTTTGTTTGTATATTTTATTGGGGAGAAATGAGGATTTTTTTAGAGATTTCCGAAATGTTTTTGTGTTTGATTTTATGGTTTGTTATAATTGGCAAAATTGAGTCATATTTATAGTGTAAGTTTACACTACAAACCGTAGATTACTTTTACGGTTTGTAGTGAATTTTTGGTGTAGTCATTTTCAAACTTTAATAATGCATTGAGTAGTCATTTTCGGATAGGGTTGTCAAATCATAATAATTCAAAAGTGATAAGGTGTTGTCGGAATTATTTTGATAGAAATGGTATCCAATGTAATTTACACTACAAACCGTAGATTACTTTTACGGGTTGTAGTGTTTTTTTTGGTGTAGTCATTTTCAAACTTTAATAATGCATTGAGTAGTCATTTTCGGATAGGGTTGTCAACTCATAATAATTCAAAAGTAATAAAGTGTTGTCGGATGCATTTGATGGATATGGTATCCAATGTAATTTACACTACAAACCGTAGATTACTTTTACGGTTTGTAGTTTTTTTTTTTTACGTTGTTTACGGTGATTCAGTGCAAAAAGTACATTCGTAAAATGGCGCTGCTTAAATCAGGGGTACAAACCGTACATTACTTTTACGGTTTGCACAAAATACATGCAAACCGTACATTTAATGTACGGTTTGTATGAAATCTGTACAAACCGTACATTAAATGTACGGTTTGTATGTAAATTTCAGAATATTTAGGGTTTTTTAGGGTTTAGGGTTTAGGGTTTGTAATTTAGGGTTTAGGGTTTAGGGTTTTTAATTTAGGGTTTAGGATTTAGGGTTTGTAATTTAGGGTTTAGGGTTTACTGTTTGTAATTTAGGGTTTAGGGTTTAGGGTTTAGGGTTTTTAATTTAGGGTTTAGGGTTTGTAATTTAGGGTTTGTAATTTAGGGTTTAGGGTTTTTAATTTAGGGTTTAGGGTTTAGGGTTTAGGGTTTAGGGTTTTTAACTTAGGGTTTAGGGTTTACGGTTTGTAAAAACTCAATATTGGTCATATCAATTAAAATACAGAATATTTTTTACAAACATACAAATCAAACATACGAATCAAATTAAACTTACGAAATTATAACGTACAAATCAAACATAGAAATCAAATACAAAAACAGTGCATTTATTTTTTTTTGTAACGACTAAATGTTTTAAAGTTGGACATAGGGAGCATCTTTCCCGCCGATGTTAATCTATCCGATGACGGCTCAGCAGACTCTTCGATTTCGTTTAGTTCCGTACGCCGTCTTTGTCGGTGCTGCGATTCTGGATGCGGCGCACGCTCTCTATACCATTTCATATAACCCGGTGACGTCCCCGTGCCATATTCGCCGTTAATAAGACGGGTGTGGCGGTCATTCCACACGGCTATAAATTCTCCGGTTAGTAAAGGCCAGTCGTGTTTTTGCCCAATCCCATATCTTCTATCCTTGCCGTGACCATGTCTTGGTTTCCAAATATACGTAGGGACCCGCTGCACAAAACCGAACTGCCTCATGAACCTGTCCGCGGGGTGGTACTCAATCTTCTCATTACAAATGAGAGGCACAGAACAATGCCACATATACCGGCCCCGCGTGCAGTATTCCGGATACTGATTGAGATCCCCGTAAGGTTGCCACACTATCTGTAATCATCAAATTAGAATATATAAACAATGGTTTAAAAATAGACGAGTAATAAATTCTGCGAAGATAAGACCAATGCAAACATATACAACATATAATACGTAAGTTACATATAATACGAAAATTAAAATTTACCTGTTCAGGCGACATATTGTCAAACTGGTCACGTATGTGGACCACATTATGTCCGTAGACATATGGCGTAAGGTTAGTTTGCCGCCACATCTTCCATCTGTAATATACAAACAAAAATCGATAAACAATAAATATAACCGGCAGCTAAGTAAATGATAGATGACACAATAATATAAAAAAGCAAATCCAATTCAAAAACTAAATAAATATCATACCTGTAACCGAGGGGGAACCTAGGCAAGCCCTCCGGTGGCTCGACATCTTCCGGCAGCTCTTCACACGGTCTAACCGGCAGTAGTCTGGTAATCGCCCACATATCCAGAAACATCACCGCCCCGCTTACTCCGGTTGTCTTACAACGTACCACCCTGCATAGATTAGCCTCTAACCAGGCCAGAAGAGCTGATCCCCAACTATACTCAGCACATGTGTCAAAATCCTCCAGAAATGGCAGAGGCCAGAGTGGAATCTGATCACTGTTCTTATCCGAAAACACATGTGCAGCCAGTAATAATAGCATGGCAGCCCTAGACTGATATAGTAAACGCTCCTCACTAGGGTTGGGGGGTAATTCACCGAAGGTCTGTAACATCCAATCAAGTCTAACTGTCAGACAGTTTAGATCGACTTGATTGTCAGCCGGCCTAACACCCAACAAACTCTCCATCATAGCCAACCTGCTCGCCTTCGTATCATTCCGCTCCGACCGGGTCACAGCAAGACCATCCACCCTCAGACCAAGCATAATCTCTACATCCTGTAAAGATATCCCCAACTCTCCCCCGACAAAATGGAACGTGTGCGACTCATCACGCCACCTATCAACTAAGGCTGTAATCAACCCTCGGTCTACGGTATAATTACCTATACTGTAAATACCGTAAAAACCAGCCCTAATGATATTTTGAACTACCCTTTCAGGCGTCGGTATCTGCCAACTATAATTATAAACCCTAATCTTATTGGCATCTCCTCTACCCGCTTCTCTGCCAGCATCCCAAGTCTGACTAGAAATGTAACCAGTCTGTCGTAAAATACCCAACCTCCCTTTAATCTGTGGACCTGGGTCTGTCATCCTAACTATGATAACCAAATATAACTCAATTAATGATAACCAAAAAAATGATAACATAACCAATTAATGATAACCAAACAATGATAACTCAATGATAACCAAACAATGATAACTCAATTATAACCAATTAATGATAACCAAACACACATTTTTTCATAAACCAAACAATAATAATTCAATTTTTTAATGATAACCAAACACACATTTTTTCATAAACCAAACAATAATAATTCAATTTTTTAATGATAACCAAACACACATTTTTTCATAAACCAAACAATAATAATTCAATTTTTTAATGATAACCAAACACACATTTTTTCATAAACCAAACAATAATAATTCAATTTTCTAATGATAACCAAACACACATTTTTTCATAAACCAAACAATAATAATTCAATTTTCTAATGATAACCAAACACACATTTTTTCATAAACCAAACAATAATAATTCAATTTTTTAATGATAACCAAACACACATTTTTTCATAAACCAAACAATAATAATTCAATTTTTTAATGATAACCAAACACACATTTTTTCATAAACCAAACAATAATAATTCAATTTTCTAATGATAACCAAACACACATTTTTTCATAAACCAAACAATAATAATTCAATTTTTTAATCATAACCAAACACACATTTTTTCATAAACCAAACAATAATAATTTAATTTTTTAATCATAACCAAACACACATTTTTTCATAAACCAAACAATAATAATTCAATTTTTTAATCATAACCAAACACACATTTTTACATAACCAAACACATTTAATCATAAACCAAACAATAATAACTCAATTTTTTAATCATAACCAAACACATTATCAACAATTCAAATTAACCAAACAAAATAAAAAAAAATGCAAAAATGGGACAAATATCAACAATTATTAAAATTTCTATAATTAATATAAACAAACAACAAACAATTATATATAGCTAAGTGAATTATGGTTTTGCATATTTTATATATTTTTTCCTATTTTACAAATTAAAATTACAAAAAATAAAAAAACATGCAAAAATGGGACAAATATCAACAATTATTAAAATTTCTATAATTAATATAAACAAACAACAAACAATTATATATAGCTAAGTGAATTATGGATTTGCATATTTTATATATTTTTTCCTATTTTACAAATTTAAATTACACAAAATACATAATAAATTAGAGAATAAAAGATATACCTTCAATTATGGATAAGTTTGATTGATGATTTGGGGTTTTTTGTTAATAAATTTGATAGTTAATGTGGTTGATTGATTTGGGTGATTTTTTGGGTTGAAAATTGGGGGTTTTTGAGAGAAAGAGAGAGAGTGTAGAATAAAATTTTATTTTTTTTAAAAAAAACAAAAGTTTCTGTTTTTTCCAGGGACTGTCTGTGTAATTTTCGCGCAGGGACTGACTGTGTAATTTTGAAAAGCAGGGACTGACTGTGTAATTTTGAAAAAAATTACACAGACCGTAGATTTAATCTACGGTCTGTATCATTTGATCCAAACCGTAGATTAAATCTACGGTTTGCATGAAATGATACAGACTGTAGATTAAATCTACGGTCTGCGCGTGAAAACAGAATTTATGTAGTGTATTGAGAACACCTCATACATAAGTGTAATTATTGTTTGGTTCTTGTAAATATTTGTGCATATTTGTGCATATCTAACTATCACCCAAAATTTAGTACATACCACTATACTTAAATACTGCTAACTAACATAAACTCAAAATTATACCACTGTAATTTAGTAGTCTAGTATACATCCATGACGGAACCGGTAACTAACATAAACTCAAAACTATACTTGAAATACTACTACTAGTAGTCTAGTATACCGTTACTATCGATGATGGAATCGGGAACCACCGGAAACTCAAAATGAGAGGGGCCGGAATTCTATATAATTTTTTTTTTACCATATATGTGTTTTTTTTCCCGAGATATGGGGGGCCAAAAGTTATTTTTTAAGATTTTGATTAAAATAAATAATTTTCTTTACTTTTTCAATAAAAAAAAATTAAAATGGTGGAAAGGGACCCAGACCCCTACTGTCCCGACTTAGTTATTACTCGTCCTATACCATGCTAGAAAATTATTGTACTGTTACTAGCTGGTATATATATTTGTAGTGTTGATAAAAATAATAGAACTAAATAGTTGGCAGATACCAAAAAAATAATCCAATATGGTCACCCACAAACCACGTCTTTATTGTGCAAGATGGTGACACATCAAAACATTATTGTTTTTGACATTCTTTGTAATTAATTTGCCGACAGAATACTCCTACAAGTAGTCTCTAGTACAGGCTTCAAAGGATACAGTTTTTTATTATATACTGTATGAGATAGCTAGTCACATAAAAGAAAGAACACGAAAAATTATCGATCATATTATTGCAGCGAAAGAGTTACGGGCGTCACGACAGAAAATATGCCTAAATAGTTACCGGAATTAATGACGTTATTTGTTATTATGAGTTTATTAGCTATGGTTTTTGTGACGGATTTGTGACAATTTAGCCAATTTGTGACGGGTTTGTGACAGTTTAGCCAATTTGTGACAGGTTTGTGACAGTTTAGTCAATTTGTGATAGACTTATGACAATTTTTTGAATTGGTGACAGACTTGTGACATATTTTGACTCTTACTAAATCAACATTATTTTATAATGTTTGTTTGATATATAAATTTTTTACGGCTGATATTTAATTTGCTGATGCATAAAGAAAGAAAACGGGTGTGACTGGACACACATTAAGCTTAAATTGTGTACTATACATTAATTAAAACATACTAACATCAAGGATTTCAGCAATCATATTTCTTCTTATCCTCGTTAAATTCCTTCTTTTCGATTTTAATGCAATTCTATATATTATAAGCACAAAGCATCCTATTAAAATTAAATGCAATCCCTTCATTTTCCTCTAGCATATACAGCGGACATTTGAAGTAGAATCATCAAATGTGCCATTTCACAATAAATTACAAAATCAAATGTAATATCATTCTATTATAATATAACAATCTAACTCAAATGAAACTGTCCAATTTAACTATTTTTTTCAAAAAAAAGACACCATAAACTTTTTTTATTAATTTTAACTATTTTTATAAAAAACATAATAACTAATTGCATTCTTTCTCTCTATTTAACCACACAAAATTTCTTATATTCTATATTTTTTTCTCTAAATATTTGTATAATTATCACAATTTATATCATATTTTTTTTATTATATCCTATATTTCTTTTACTCTATATTTGTATCATCATCACAATTTATAGCGTCTCACACGTAAATGTATATCGTTGACTAGGATAATGTATATGGACTCCCCGATAAAATCGAAACACCTGATTAAAAAAAACTTTAAACTTTAATTATTGCTTCATTCAACAAAACTAATATACGGAGTAGTAACTTTAACCTCAAACATAGTGAAAGTTATATTCTTGCTGTTTTTTATTTGTATTATGACATTTTTTTTGGTATCACAAATTTTTAGATTTTAGTTTTGTGCCCCGAATACGAGCTTATGATAAAATCAACAATGGCTATAAAGAAACATGTAGAGAGAGAGGGAAACATATATGATATTATGTTATTGAGTTTGTTACAGCAGTTATATATATATCTTCAATTACAACTCAGTACTCTAATTATCTAGCGAATTACAGAGTAGTACAATGATTATCAGAAGTGACAGGAAACTTCATAAAACATTACAATTTAGTCCTTATCTCATTTAATATATGAAAATATACTTCATTACTCCCCTTCACGATGGAGTGTGAATAGAAAATATTCCCATCTTACGCATTAACTCGGAGAAAACAGTTGAACACAAAGATTTGGTGAAAATGTCTGCAAGTTGAGAATTAGAATAGACATGTAAGACATGAATAACACCTTTTTGTATCTGTTCCCTGATAAAATGTCAGTTCATATCAATTTGTTTTGTCCTTTCATGATAAACAGGATTCACAGCTAAGGCCAAAGCATACTTGCTATCACTATAAAGACTAACTGCAGTCTTGCAAACAATGCCAAAATCTTTTAATAAAGTAAGTAACCAGAGAATTTCATATGAAGCTATAGACATAACCCAATATTTAGTTTCTGCACTACTTCTAGAAACAACACTCTGCCTTTTACTCTTCCAAGATATAAGAGAATTACACAAGAACATACAGTAAAGCGAAGTAGACCGGCGTGTATCAATACAAGAGGCCCAATCTAAGTCTGTAAACCCACTAAGAACAACAATAGAGTTATTGGAATAGAAAAGTCCATGTCCAGGTGTATTATTAAGATATCTAGGTACCCCATTAAAGCTGCTTCATAATGAGATTTAGTTGGTGAAGACATAAATTGGCTCAAGACATTGACAGAATATCATATGTTTAGCCTAGTAATAGTGACATAAACTAGTTTGCCAATAAGTCTTCTATATAGAAAAGGGTCTTCCAACAAATTAGAATCTGTTGTAGGATATTATTGGACTATTGGGCTTGTACTTTATGGGCCCAAGTGGGCTTATAACACTACCCATCTATCTATATAAAGAGGGTCAGGGGTCTTGTATTTTACATTCATTCATATACATTCTGATTAATAAAGACCTACTGTTCCCTCTCTCTCTATATCTATACATATCTCTATATATATCTATAACGAGCTAATATGTCACACAACAGAATAATTATAATCATTAGAAGTAAGTTTATAGTTGGAACTTGCACTTTGAAGATATTTACAAGATATTGCATATACTATTATGTACACCAAACTATACACTGTTTTTCATTTGATACCATCTGTCGGCGTTTTCGAATCTGTAGACTAACCTATAAGTTTATGTCGGGTTAATTAGAATTTTCTATACTGAACCAACCGACAAAAGTTAGCAATTAGTACCCCTTTTTTTTTTTGATAAATGAAAACTTCATAACATTAAGATAAGTTTTTCTCAATACACGCCTATAAGAGATCAAGCAATACATACGAAAGCGAAATCGTAATATTATCTCTCGCAAAAATAGCTACGCAATTGGCTGCACCGTTAGTGCATCTCGGTCCCCAAGTGAAACTCCAATTCTTGCCATCCTTTAAGGTTCTGATATCCTCAATTATTGCATAAATTTCTGAGGGGTTCGACCTCGAGTTTAGAGTGCACATGTTAATCAGATCCTGGTTTTCGGATCAGAAAACAACATTTCTCTCTTTCATAGAAACCGCGTGCTCACAAACAATGCGAAATATTAATGCTTCCGTCATTAGCGGAGATGAGACTTTCAAACTACCACACCACATATCAATTAAGGTCACACTTTCATCACGTATTATCAGCCCACCACCTGTCCTCTTCCTCGGCAGCTTTATGGTTGCGTCGGTATTAATTTTAAGATAATCATTGGGTGGTTTAGACCATTTTTCCAAACATTCCTTGGTAATAAGTGTATAAGTTTTCAGCTGTGTCATAGTTAGCCTTCAAAAAGTCATTATAACTCCCCATCGTTAGCCTGATAACCTTTTCCGCAGTCACTTTTGCACTATTAAAAATAAAATCATTCCTTACTTTCCATATATGCCAACAAATATTTAGAATCAGTTCGACATAGTTAGAATCTCGATAAGTATCACAAACCTGGACAAACTAAGTAGCAATGTGGTGACTGAATCCGGGTTAATACGAATCCTCAAAGGACACCCAAACCATGCGTTTCTCGTCCAAGGACATTGCAGCGCAGTAGGTATCAACAGTTTCCTGATGCATATTACACAGCGGGCACGTTCGATCATGACCGCACTTTCTTCTAAAAAGGTTCTCCTTTGTGGCCAAAGTATTCGAGATAGCTCTACAGAAAAAATGTTGCACACGGGGAGCCGTTTTTACCTTCCATATGTTTTTCCAGATATTCCGATCAATCGAAAACGATGTGCTAGGCTCAGAGTTTACGTCGTCATCGGAAATCGCTAGACGGTACCCAGACTTAACCGAATATACTTCATCCCTGGTATAGTGCCACACTAAGTGGTCCTCTTTTCCCGTCTTGTTAATCGGGACCGAGCAAATATCCTCTATAGTCCCAACACATATGGTCTCTGCCAACAAACCCATGTTCCACCTATTTGTATCATTATTGATGAACTCTGAGACCAAAGCAAGATCGCAACTCGGAGCTCTTTGATCACCAACTTTGAAAGTTGTCGTCCTGGGAATCCAATTATCTTCTTAGAACCGAACCTTTTCACCATTCATTACATTCCATCTATAAGCCCTTTAATGAGAATATTCTTACCCATTATAAGGCTAGACCACACCCACTATGCTCGCCGAACCCTTACAACATCAAGACAACTAGAGTTAGGAAAATAAAGAGCTTTTAACACTCTTGCCCATAGATGATCGTGATTATGCATCAATCTCCAAAATTGTTTTGCGAGAAGGGCACGATTAAATGCAAACAGATTACAAAAGCCCAGACACCCTACATCCTTTGGCCGCGTCATGAGTTTCCACTTTTTCCAGTGAATCTTTCTCGCTTCCCCATTGCCGCCCCACCAAAATTTTGCTATAAGACTATCAATTCGGTTACATAACTCTTTGGGAATTAAGAAACACATCATCGGGTATGCGGGGATTGCTTGAGCTACTGCCTTGATAAGCGTTTCTCGCGCCGCTGGAGACATCAACTTCTTTTTCCACTCCTGAATTTTACTAAGAATACGTTCCTGAATATAGGCTAAGGCACTGGATTTTGATCCTCCCCACATTGTAGGAAGACCTAGATATTTTGACCTGGGATTACCAATAGTCATACCCAATGCTTGCAATAATTCCCGTTGCTTATCCTCATGATAGTTAGGACTAAAGAATACCTCAGATTTCAAAAAATTTATAGATTGTCCCGACGCCTCACAAAAATCTTGTAATATCATTTTAAACTGATCAATCTCCACCATGTTCGCTCGCAGAAAAATAAGTGAGTCATCAGCAAAGAGCAATTGCGAGACGATAGGGCAGTTTCGACACAAAGTGAAACTTTTAATCTGACCTTCCGCTGTAGCAAAATTTAAGTTTTTCGAAAGAACGTCGGCAACAAACAGAAATAGATACGGGGAGATGGGGTCCCCCTGTCTAAGTCCCCGGCTAGGCGTCAACTCGCCTATACTTTCACCATTCACTTGGATAGAGAAATTTACAGTCTTGACGCATTTCATAGTCCATGCGACCCACTGGCGTGCAAAGCCCATCCGAAGCAACACGTTTTCTAGAAAACTCCAACTTACTCGGTCATAGGCCTTGTTCAGGTCAATTTTCATAGCCATGTTCAGGTTTTTTCTTGTTTTCATTTTTCTTATTGCGTTAAAGGATTCATAGGACAAAATAATATTATCCTGAACCTGCCTTCCTTTAACGAACGCAGACTGTTGTGGGGAAATAAGATCATTCATAAAAGATCTTAAGCGTGTCACCCAAATTTTCGAGATCACTTTGTTGCAGCAGTTACATAAACTAATCGGCCGGAAGTCCGATACCTGTTGTGGACATCTTTTCTTTGGGATAAGGATTATATTAGCTTTATTCCATTCCCTTCAGATAAAACCGTTACTGAAAAAACTCTTCACCGCTTTGCACAAGTCATTGCCTATAATGTCCCAATACTTTTGATAGAAAAGACCCTGAAAACCATCCGGTCCCGGAGCTTTTAAAGGACCCAAATCGAAAACAGATAGCTTAATTTCTTCATTTGAAATGTGGAGACAAAACACCGTGTTCATATCATCTGTTACTACTTGTGTTAAGTTATCTAAAGCTGGCATATGCACGAGCTCGGGGTCGGCTGTAAACAGCTTCTTAAAATAATTTAGGATCATATTATTAATTTCAAGTTTATTGTCGATCAACTCACCTTATTCGTTTTTCAGTTTTGCAATAAAGTTTCTTTGTCTTTTTTGAGTCGCAGTTCGGTGAAAGAATCTGCTATTCCGATCTCCGAATTTTTTATAATCCACTCTAGACCTTTGGTGCCAGTAAATTTCCTCTTGTTCCCAAAGCTTACTTAGCCTCCCCTTCAAATCTCTTTCCTCATCCAAATCTGCATTTGGGTGTGCCTGCAAGAACCCTAATCTTTCCTTTGCCCTCTTAATCTCCATTCTTCTTTGTTTGAAGAAAGATTTATTCCAACTACACAGCCCTTGGCGACACGACTTTAGCTTACCACTTAACGAAGATTGAGGAGAACCAATAACTGCCTTGTTCCATTGGTCTGCTACTACTTCTTTACATTCGGGAACAGAAGCGTCCATAAAGCCTCAAATCTAAACACAAAGGGTTTTTTGCTTTTGTGCATTACATGCGAAAAATTTCTTAGTTTGAGGACTAAAATAGGAATATATGATAGTTAAGTACAAAAGCGAAGAAAGGTGATAGAACAGTGTACAAAATATATTCCGTTTTCTAAATTTAGTACCAATCTATATTTTCTTTGATACACTTTTCTTTGGTACATGAAGTGTACAAAATCTCTGCGAAATATAACGTCACTGTACTTATCATAACTTTTTGGGGGGTTGTTTACACAACCGAAAACACGTGATATGTTGGTCTATACAACCCCTTAAAAATCATATTGGCATATAGTACGTACAAAAGTGAAAATCATCCAGTAGGTTAGTGTGTAAAAGTGGTATTAACCATCGGATCTGAACAAAATGACTGCTAAATTAATATCAACTTTCCAGTAATTGGAAAGGGGTGTACTGATTGAGCAGTAGGTTAGTCGATCAAAATAAGTTAGGGGTTGGTGCATTAAATCGAAAAAAATATGATAAGTTAGTTGCCAAAACTGTTAAAAGAGCTACTAGAAACAATATCTCATGAAAGTTCTGAACTATTTTCTGTTGTATTTTTTTCTCATGCAGTTGTTGAAGCCTGCTTTTACGATTTTACGAGATAAAAGTTCCGAATGTTTTCTTCTACTGATTCGGGGTACTCATAGCATTAAAGATACTCTAACTGCAGCAACAGGAGCTGTGGTCCCATTTCACCATTCGGTTTTGCAAAACGGGGTTGTAACCAATCTTATTATAGGATATGCGAATTGTGGTATGGTTGCTGCAGCTCGTTGGATTGCTGCAAGTGAAATAAAGGTAAATAAGTCTATACTACAAGTGAAAGTGTAACAAACCCATTACTTGCACATGGACTGTTAGTCTGATTTTTGCCTTTAGTTAGTTGCATGTTGTCAGGCGACATCATCATCTCGGTTGAATGATCTACGTGATCATATTGAGCATACAAGAGTTCTTAATGCCATGTACCGCTCTGCAACCGCTATTAGTTCTCGTCTTCCATCAATAGCCACTGCAAAAGCAACGGTTAATGGTGCTTGAGCATTACTCCGCCCTGTGTCTAGTAGTACTCAGGTAACTCTTTCTGGAAACGGTTCTTCTGAAAACTATTATTGAAATTTCCAGGTGTTGTATCTTTATAAGTTGTTGGACATTATACATAGAGAAAGCAAACATGTTATAGTAGCACTAGCACAATAACAGTTATACAATTAACACTAGTAGCCCTGTAGCTCACCATTTTATCTTTAATTCAGTCTAGCACACCAGTATATTGAGTTGATGCCTTCATATATTTCATTGAATCCCAACTTTTTTTGTTTACTCAATAGCAGCATGACTTGTCTAAATGTCAATTTCAGTGTTCCTGTATTTTCGGGACTCTTTTAACTCTGGCCTAGATCTATTTTTGTCACCCTTCTCACCTTCTGGTCTTTCTTATATATGGAAAATTCTTACCCATGATACTTTTGAGTAGAAGCCCGTAATATGTTATTCGTAGTTACGATTTTATGTAAGCACATGTATAGATTCACGTAATTAGTAAATCTGTAGGGTCTTCAATTTGGATTATTGAGGTATTTTCTATTTGGGTAGAGATTTTGATTAATGCCCTGCTCTTCCTTGAATCATCAACCATATGCCTTATGATTTTGTCTTTTGCTAAATTTTAGGTTGTGATCAAGCACGCCCAAAATGTAGCTTAAACTGTCGTAAAGACACACTTATCAATATCTTCATGGTCGTGTATGGGTGAACGGCGACGTCCGGTGGGCTGCATATTGTTTTAGCGCCTTTATGTAAGAGAAGCGGTTTAGGTGATGATAGTGTTGTTATAGAAGAACATATTGGTTTTGACAAGACGCCTAGAGAGTTGTACAGTAAACTCCGTCTATCGAAAACTATGGTCAATGATCACTATATGTCAATGTACAAAAATATGATGGAAAGATTAATACAGGTATTGGAGAATGATCAAGACTGTATATGTGAATGAAAAAAGTGTATTTTAACTATTTATATATAGAGTAATTCATATGCCTTGCATTAATTGGCTAGATCCATATATTTTTGTGTACTTGGAATTTTCCATTTGTATAGGAACATAAATAGCACTTCAATTAACAACGCACGATTCCAAAAAGGCTTTTTATTTTTGAAAAATGAGTTGAATAGGAGGAATACATAGGTTGTCGATCTGTAGTTCCTCAATCTTGACACCAGAATGTCAAAACCTACAACAAATAGCACGAGAGAATGTAGTGAATCAGGGCAACAATCATTCGGTATAGCTCATCTGAAAGCTTTGTTTACTGTCAAAGACACAATTTCCGCCATATCCTGCATATTTCTTCTTTTTGGTTATTTAACCAAATCTTCTTTTCTTCATATCAAAGTTTGAAAGATAATTCTCACCATGTGCTACAACTTACCGAACACGACTTTCGACAAACTTCTATGTCTATCGGATTACAGAAGTTTGTTTACTCACTTTATAAGATTGCATATTCTATATCCTTCATTTTCTTGCTAGATTAGTGTATTTTACATATCCGTGTTATTGGGGCCTTGGATTTCAGAATTGGTGCAGTGAGAAGTGCTTTTGAATCATAGTTAATTTCACTCCAACTCGCTCATTCTAAAAAAGTCGAAGTTACGATGGAACACTTCGATGTTTAATCTTGAATGATCAATGAGTTATAATGATTTTTTAGTAAATAATTAGTGTACATTTCTTATTTTTGTTAGCATTATTATTTTTGTTTAGCCTTGTTACTAAATACGATTTCAACAAACTCCCATGTCTGTCAGATCGGAGTTTGTACTCTATAAAACTGCATGCGTATTTCCTCACTTTCTTACTAATCCATGTATTTTATCCTAAAACGTTGTTAAATAATTCGAACTCATTCTAAAAATGTCAACAAACTCAGTGAGACGAGTAACACTATCATGAATCCGATCCACTATTATTTAGTCTTTGTTACCCACTAAAAACTCAACACCTATTAATAAATCCAAATATATTCAAAAAACAAAAAAATACTATTGATTGACACACCATAAATAATAGTAGATCCGGTTCATATAATTGTTTTGAGTATTGCTATAGCCACCTGAAAACCTTACCTAAAAACTTTACCCGCTGACGTGACGGACTAAGTGAACAAATTATATATTAAATAAAACTATGATTTTAATATCGAAACAAAAATGATTGGTACACTTAACCCGCCACATGAGCGGGTAAGATTTACCCAAAAACTTTACCCGCTGACGTGACGGACTAAGTGAACCAATTATGTATTAAATAAAACTATGATTTTAATATCGAAACAAAAATGATTGGTACACTTAACCCGTCACATCAGCGGGTAAGATTTTTAGGTGCCTATATCATTTCTCAATTGTTTTTCCAATGGGACGGTATGATGTTTATTATTGGACATTTAATAAATTGTAATACTATTGATTTTGTCATCAAACATTAATAGTACAATAATTATTATTTATTTAAAATGAATAATTTTTCAGAATTTATTAGGTTATTGTGTGTGGTGTGGGGTACCCCCACTATAAAAAGATAGGGGGTTCCAAAAATTGACGGGCAAGTCTCCCAAAATGTAGGGGAAAGCTCACTCGTACGCCCTTTTAATAAGAAAAAAAGGGGATTTAGTGTGTTCGTCATTTGTTGGTGTTGGCAAGACATGTCTCACTTTACGGTCATTGACATGTCACCCTACTCCCAACAGGGATGAGTAATTTAAATAAAAGCATTATGTTGTATATTTATAAGCATATATAAGATGTATTAAATTAACATACCCGATGTGGGACAATATTTTCATCCCTATTTATTTGTCTTGACACATATCTCTATTCTCTATTATCTATATATCTCCTTACAAAACATGTTCGTACCTCCTCACAAATCATAAAACACGGCTAGAGAGAGGTACATACATAGATGGAACAAGGTTTCTGCAGTATTTCTGGTAAGTAATTCCAAAGTTTTGATGTTCACGACTGTCTGGTGCTCGCATCGGTTCCTATTATTGCCGCATTTAGGCACAACAATTAAATAGTATATACAACTATACAAATAAAACAAAGTCGATTAGTGCTTATAAGTTGCATTGGGTTTAGTGGGTAATTAAGGTTAAAGGCGAGTCTTTGGTTTTCGGAGAATGGATTTTGACTTCGTCGGCCTTGTCTTGTTGGGGGCTAAGAGCTTTTAACATGTAGGGATGTGTAGCTTATTTCAAAAATGAAAAAAAAACCCCGTACCTTTTGTAAGTATGAACCATTGTTTCGTAGTTTCGTTGCTTTTTCAAGGTTTACAATAGTTGTAGCCCTAATGACATATAAAGTCGTATACGTGTCCCTTTCGGTTTTGTATTCTTTATCATTATTGATGGGTAAGAATGTATTTATCATACATGTCAGGTTTTACCAAAGGAGTAGATGCTTACAGTGAAATCGAATTGCAAACAAATATATTACCCCCCCCCCCCCCTCCCCAACACACACACACACACACACACAAAAGGACAGCCTTGTTGTTTAGTTGATAAATACCTTCAAAATATTTATTTAAATTGTCCAGATATAGTAACTAGCTATAAAAAAATTCCCATTACTCCATGTTAGAGAAACTTTTCTGATGTTAAAACAAAAATTATCAATTTCAGATGAATCATACCTAATTATCAGTTGTCGTCAAACTGAGCTTCGCAAGTTACAATCGAAGGTACTATTTGCAAGTGGAGGTACTTATGTTTAACTGATACATCTTATGAGATTGAAAGTGTGGCGGAAATATAGTTTATATACAAGTTACTAATCACCAGTACTTAAACATATGCTTGTACTCATTACAAACAAAGAAACTACATATATTTCGGCCACCCGCTATAATAATTTCAACTTCGAACAACCTTAGACAAACTGAGTATTCCTCATTTGTGGCTTCTGCTTAGTTTCTTCAGATATTCGATTACTAATTGTTGTCTCATTGTTAGAGAAAGTGGAATATTCATTGCTTGTCCTTATGACCTTATAATACTTGCAGGATATTAGGGGAATTAGCTTACTAAGTTAACAAGGAGATGTTGTCTCAGTTCAATATGTATTAACATAGATAAGATAATGCTTACTCAACACTGTTTTAGCCATTACATAATATTTAATGACTGAATGTTTATGTACAGAAGAAGTGTTGTCGTAAAGAAACTACATGTTACAATCTATACCTTAACATGAGGATGGATATCTATTATAATCTTAACTGTCTTGACAGTATTAGTTTCTTCTGATGTCATTAAAATTAGCATTTCGTATCTTTGTTTCTCTTATTTATAAGGTAATGCCCGTTTCGATTGGACAACTACCGCGAATAATCACTTATTGCCAGCGACCTAAAGTTTACTTATAAGTTAATTAGGTTTTTCTCAATTTACATTTTATACAAAAAATAAATAATTCTTGCGGTGTTTGATTTGCTTAAATACACTGACTTCCTTTTTCCTGCATTGTTGCAGAATGAAAATAACAGAAAAAGGTAATGTCACAACTACGTTTCCATATCATACCATAACTTTTATTCTTTCTTCATATGAACTTATGCTTGTACATAACCTGGTCTTCATACTTGAGAAGATGTAAAAGAGAAGAGAGTTCGCAAAAACGCAACTATCAGAAAATGGTATGCTCAACTACCACAATGGAGAAAAGATGCATTATTGTTAAAGAACAGAAAGGCATATACCAGGAGGAAAAACCGACAACGACTAGGTACTATGGCTTGTAAAATTGTTGATGATAGCAACAGACCACAGACTTCCGAAAATGACAGACCTGACGTAAGAAGCTATGAACTCCAAACTACTTCAGTGGCCAAAAAAGCAATAGGCGATTCTAGGAAACATAAAAATGATAAAGCTTGATGCTTCTCGAAGCCAATACTTTCAGTTTGTATACGGTGTTCAAGAACATGCACTGGACAACACAGATTTTAACAAATAATTGGTTTGGCACAATAGTAAATCATAAATTTGAATCACAAGTAGCTGTAAGAATTTGAGTAATACGATTCTTCATAAGCGGGGGCGGGGCTGTAATTTCTGTCAGCGAATAATTCAAGTGCAAGGATAACAGAAATATTTCAGGTTAGACATGGTTCATGTAACTCTTCAAGTCAAAAAGCACCGATATTAATTTACTATAACCTTATGAAAAAACTGAACGGAACATCTTTTGAGTTCAAATCAAGTAGCAGTTAACTAGTACAGTTAGTAAATTGAAAGTACATTCCAGTATTGGGTCTTATTTTTTTCTTTGTTATGCTTTCGCGCTTTGGCTTTCATTCTTTGGCAATTTTGTCGTGATTAGCGTTTGAAACTTATATCTTGCTTTTACTGCCAACATATTTTAAGACATGTTTGCTAGTTTGGGTATTTGAAAATGTATATTTGTGAGGTTAATTAGCTCTTCACTAAGAGTAAAAACTGGTTTTAACTTCGAAGCATTGTGTAAGTGTTATGTATGTAGCCTTTTATTCTCCCATATTCTCACAGTGAATTTCATCCACCAAGTATCGAGTTAACTGCAAATGCCAAACTCTGTCTGTGGTAACAACTATGAAACTAAAATGGTAATCACATTTGCTACCTCATTCAGGTGTATACTGGAGAATTCATACTCATATACTCTGGCGGTGAATAAAGATTAATCCGCGAGTGGTATATTTCATGTAAGGGACTCCACTAGATCTAGATCTAGTATGTTAAAGAAAAAAAAAACTTGAAATACAACTAGACTCCACTAGATCGACTATAAGCGTATATTTTAGATTAGTGCATGAGATCAGAAAAAAATAACAGGGTCAATGCACAAAACAGTAATAAGATCTTTCATCATGAAAGTTCTTTTAACTGTGTTCTGTCTTCTCTAGAAGTCTGGTTTTATGATCTTAAGAGATAAAAGTTCAAAATATTTTCTTCTATTGATTCGGGTACTCATAGCATCAATTCAAAGATACACTTGCTGCAGTAACAGGTGCTCTGGTTCCATTTCAGTATTTCATCATTCAGTTTTGCGTAACGGTGGTATAACAAATCTTGTTTTAGGATATGCGCAACACATTGTGGTATCATAGTGAATGACTTAAGGATTAATACCAAACAAAACAGTTCAATCAAGCAAAGACTTTTATTCAGAGAAGTTTGTATATGTGGAATCTCACATCAAACCCACAAATCATAGAATGAATACCTACCTTCGCTAATCCGTTAAAAAGTGGAAATTACCATTAGGAGGACTACTGATACTGAGTATTGATTCTTGCCTTTGGAGTATTAATAGCTACAAGAGCAAGTGTATGGTACTTATTTACCTTAAATATGTAAGCAAGTAGATTGCTTTAAAATTGTATACGCATCAGTTTCTCTATCCATTAACTTAAATTTACATGAACTCAAATAAATCTCAAATATAAGGGATCAACATATTCACTTATAATTAAAATAATAATTTCACTCTCTTACTTTTCTCTTATTCTCTCTCATTTATGGTACTTTTCACATATAAATTAATAAAATAACAAAAAGATGAGTTGTATAATTTTGATAGAGAGATTGATAAAAAAACTGATAATTTGTATAAACCAAAACGTTTACTTATAAGTTGTAAAAGTGTACTTTTTACTTTAAATACGAGAAAACTTGTAAGTTATTTAATGTGATTGTTCTAGGTTATTAATTTGGGTTGAAAAAAATTGATATAATTATGTTAAAATATAGTAATATTTAGTTATGATAATAAATTTGATAGAAAAGCTGAAAAATGTATAAAGTTAAACTGTTACTCTAAAAATATAAAAATGATGCTAATTAAATTAAATATGAAGAAAAATATAAGTTAACTGATGTACATTTGCAATCTATATCTCTATTCGCTAGCACCATTCATAACTTTTGGTTCCAAAAAAAAGAGGGACCCATATGGTAAGTTTACAACTACTCTTAATAGATTTAACTAGGTTCAAAATTCAAATAGACAAACACTCGATTATTAAAAACAGTCTCAACCAAAACTTGATTATTAAAAACAGTCTCAACCAAAACAAAACTTACAGACAACCAAGGTTCATTAGCCCATAGGATATTTTATTTATTATACACCACATATGATCAAGAAAGTTCTATGATCATTTACATAACAAGACAATGCAGAATATAAGAGAATTGAGAGAACACAGAGAGCTCATAGCCTAATGCTCCAAATACGACTCAGTTGTCATCAACCGTCACTGGAACCGACTTCACCTGATTGTTAACACAAGGGAAATGCACATTGATATGGTTAGTAACACATGGATTAGTGGAAAAATAAATGTAGAATCTTAAAATTAAGCCTTGTTACAAACAAAGTCGTATAGCTAGGTTACCAAGTCTTGGTACTTGAGAACGTAGAACATATCCAAATATCGCCTTGTCTCGCGCCTCTCAAGCTTTGACACATATTTCCAAAAGCCATACACCCCAGCCAGTGTAAGTAGCCTTTCAGAGTAGATCTTCCACGTGTACCTAAAACGTGATTTTTTATGATGTTAATAAATAAATCAATAGCCATCTAAAAGAAGACTGTACAATCATTTCCGAGTAGTAATAACCGTAACAAGGGATAAATAAAACCGGACCTTTCATAAATTCGCTTGAGACCACCATGGGATATCTTGTCCCAATGAGATGGATCCTCTTTGCATTTTTCGAAAAAGTCGATCAGAAGAGCAGAGACTTGATCCGGATGATACGGATCAATATGAAATCCAGATACACCATGCTCGATTATTTCAGCAGGCCCACCATGACAAGTAGCAAATGTCGGCAGGCCACAAGTCATTGACTCCACAACCGTAAGGCCAAAAGCTTCATAGAAAGCAGGCTGAGGAAAAAGGTTATCTTTTTAAGCAAGTAAAATTTCAAATAAATAAAAAGGTCATATATCCTTCTGATTAACATTATACTAAAACCTTAAATGTACCTAGAGCTAAAACCTTGAATATACTGATTTGTGTTGAAAAGTACAGAGTGAACCAAAATTTATGCAACAATTTAAGGATTCCTTAAAAACCGTGTGCTTGAACCTCCAAAGTTTTGTGCAAACTACATGGTAACACTAAACTATCCAACACAGTACCTGCACAAAAGCACCTTTAGTATCCGCAATGTAACGGTAAAGCTCGCCGTTTCTGGCACGATTCATCTGAGCCGTTATCCATCTAAATTGACCATGCAAATTGTACTCTTTAATAAGGCCATGCATTTTCTCAATCTCCGTAACCTCTTCTCTGTCCCTAGACTTAGTTTTGTCGATGTAACCACCAACAACAACTAAATTCACAAGCTCCCTTAGCTTTTCATTTTTGCCATAAAATTCCACCAAACCGGTTATGTTTTTCACCTTGTCAAGTCTTGCCATAGAGAAGATAATGGGCTTTGATTGGTCACTCAATACACCACTGCAAAAACATATTCAAATTATAATATATCAATAATATTACTTACTAATGTCATAAACACCATATTCACAGAGATAAATGAATAAAAGATAGCAAAAAAGAATAAAAAAAATAGTAATCAAACAAGCTTATTTGCCAGTTTTGTATTGTTTATGGCTCAGTAACTCAGTTAGGTGTCCACTACTTTCATTATATATCCAATGCACAATAACAAAACTGTTCCATCATTTCTGTTTTCTTTTTTGTTAGAGTTTAATATACCCATAGTTACTCCATATACGGGGAATGATTCGTAGATAAGTTTCACTAAATTTTTCCAATAGCTTGGGAATCAACACTGCATCTAGAAATGACAAAAAAAGCTGGTCAATCACTTAATTTACACGTTCAAGGCAGTTTTGTCGCATCACCTTTTCATATGTGTATACTAATTTTAACATAACCGTAAAGGGAAAAAGAAGGGATGAGTACTCACATATGTTCATCATTTTGCTCTGGGTCATAAAGAAGTGCCTCAATTGAACCATGTAAAGAAGTAAGCCTCATCTGTGTTTCTGAATATGGGAAATATATGCTCATGTCGGCCCCAGGCGAAACAATATTAAACTTGGGATCGAAAACATCGATTCCATGAACAACTCGGTACAGCCCTGGAAGAGTGAATGAGGTGTGGCTCTCGTACTGACCGACGTGATTCTTGCTGTAACAAATAATTATTTTGGTAAAGGAAAAAAATAAAAATTGTGGCCTTTATAGAAAAGATAACCTAAATATAACTTCAAGAAAAAACTAAGGGCTTTTTGGTTGTAGCTTTTAAAAAGATAACCTAAGATTTTTGAGCACGAAAAGGAGCCAAGTTCATTAAGCTTAAAGCTTTTAGCTTTTCAGACCATAAACATAAAGGGGCAGCTTTCAAGCTGATTAAGCACATTCAGTCATCAATCCTGAGCCTAAAAGCTGAAACCAAACAAGACCTAAGGTTTACCTTCCAGCAATCTCTTGATAAGTACTTGTGATTATGAAATCGGCATCATTCATCGCAATGAGATCAGCTGTGAATTGGCATGAGAAATGGTACTTATCATCGTACTTTCTCCAATACAAATCCGAGTCAGGATACTTTGTTTTCTCTAAAGCATGAGCAATATTGCACTGCTCAAACGATGGAAATATTCAGATTTAATATAAATTCACTTGAAATTGTATGATTAACTTGTTAAATAATCAAGATATTAACCTGTGTGACACCAAGCTTATTTGACAACAAAGAAGCTACAAGATTTCCATCTGTATAGTTGCCTATGATAAGATCCGGAACACCTTGTAGCTCAGCAGCAATCTCGTTCGCAGCATCCTAATAAAGTAAAAATATGTTCCATCATACGTCTAAAAAGTTTACATATACGATCAAGATTATTTTAAATGGCAGTGAAAATAGTATATACTTACCTCAGCAAAGAGTTGCAGAAACGGCCAGACATCAAACCTTGATATCCATTTGCGGAGAATACCTTTCTCAGTTCTAAAAGGCACACGCAGAATGTGCGCATGTTCTGTTCCACTAATTTTCTCGAGCCTTTGGTTGCAAGTTGTCCCCTTTGCATCCGGTAGGAGTCGAGTTACCTAAACAATTATTTTTTTATGGAATCTTTTATCAATAAGGTGTAGAAGCAAAGTTTTGGTTTAGAAGAATTGGAAAACAAATTACTTACAACTAGAATCTTAGGCATGAAATCAAGTCCTTGCTTCTTTATTCTAAGAAGCATTTCGTTCTCGAGGGCACGCACTTGGTCTAGTATATACACTACCTGCTCAAAATTTAAACATGTGATCAGTGTGAAATGTCACCAGAGGGCATGATCAAGGGATACAACTTCTGACACAACGTCTCAGCTATTGATCATCACAAAATCTAAGCACTGAGATCAATTCCCAAGTCCAGACTCATCTTATTCCTCTGATTCAAAGATTATGAATTGCTGAGATATGTTATGTCAAATTTCAAAAGTTGTTCTATTATAATAGCGCTTTGACCTTTATAGAGAAAAACATGTCAAATTTATGAGTAACCATAGAATTTTCCAAAAAATAGGATATATAGAAAGAAGATGGAGCAGACCAACCCATGTCTAAGGTGACAACGACATATACCTGTCCGCCGGTATCTGGCAAGCCTAGAACATTAGCTTGACCAAAGTATCCATGAGGAGAGAGAATTACAACATCAAACACCATAGGAATCCTCCCGAGAAACGTCTCCAATGTTGAAGGGTCCGGAGCTTGAAGAATTTCTAAGAGCAAATGCACCATTTCCGACACCCTCTGCGACGTGTCACCCCAACCTTTCTCAAACCCCATACCTTGAAGCCTTCACAATAATAGGGAATACATAAAAATTAAGAATATATATTTTTTAACACCTTGTATTTTATTCTAAATTTTTAGCTTAGAGTAATATAGCCTCCACAAACAGGCGAAGCTAGGATTTATATATGTGGGTACCAAATTTACATAACAAACAATGTTAGCAGTGATTTTTTATATGAGGGGTGCCCAAACACTAGCTATTCTCAATAAATGATAGACTTATAGTCAAAACAGAGAGTAAATTTCAAAGTTTAACAATTATCGGAGGTGCCGTGGCACCCGACAGTCACCACTAAGCTCTCTCTGACCACAAACGCATTTTTTGTAATTATATATATATGGATTTCATCCCATCCCTGGAAACATTTATAATCTGCCACTGTATATAAATAATAGACAAGTTTGGTTTATTCTCACTTACACATATTCAAATTGTGAATATGGTGCATCTGGTGGGAGCTTAGAGAGGTAATCCTCTGCTCTCGCCAAAGCAAATTGAAGGCCAGACATTGTTTGAATGCGATCATTTAACATCATCACCTAAATATACAATAATTCTCAGTTAAGTATTCGAATCATCACTTTCATGTCACAATAAGAGAAAGGTGAGGAGCATTAAAGTTGACGACTTACATGGCCATTGTGTTGGTGAGTGCGAAGGAAATGAAGCAAAGGTTCCAAATTTTCTTTACTACGGAACATTATTGAGGACAAGTGACGGTTAAGGAATTGTACCCCATTTCCGATGGAAGATGACCGGCTTGGTCTAGGAAATGTTGCGTTAAATGGCTCAAAATCGAGTTCCACGACTAAACTCTGATTGTACCTAAAATATGTTCAAGATGTAAATCAGAATTCCAAAGGGTGAGATTTCAATTATTTATCACTTTAATACATTCAAACATGAAAATGAAATCGACAAACTTGTAGAGTAGCAGAAAAAAAACTATTAATCAAGGTCACTTACTCTCCTCCATCCACAAGTTCTTCTTTAAAGCAGAGATATTCCGAAACACTTAAAGATTCCACACTTAGTTCGTACACATTAACACGCACATGTTCCCACACACCGGGTCTAGGGCGAATTGCAATGGCAACGAACGGAGGTAAAACTATAGCCTCCTACATTTTTTTAAGGCAGTCAATCGAATTGTATTCCAAACAACTACTACAAATTGAGGCATGAGCATTCAGTATTGTGGTCTAAATAATCATTTATATTGGACTGTTTATATTACCTGTGCTGATTTTAGAATCTGACCAAAAGGACCATCTTTGAGCTCCAACATGATGCCATCTTCTCCAACTACATTATCGAGCTCGTCAATCAGTTGATGAGGTTGTAGGATTCCCTTTCCCTTAGCAACATACCTTCAAACAGTACGCTAAACTCAAAACTGTACTTTTTAAAACAACTATCATATTGATCAATTTGTACCCATTATTATATATGGGATCCTGGGGTTTAACATGCTTAAGAGTTGAAAATGGGAGTATTTTAAAGAGTTGGAAATAGCGCATTGTTCCCATGGCGACAGACAGCCGGAAAAAAAGATGTCGTTATTGTTGTTTTGAAATAAAATTGTATACTAAAGAAGTATCCGGACAGTTTCAAATTTCTGATTAGAAAGCTCTGATCAACCATATTATTGCATAGTCACAATAAAAGCATAAAGAAAATTACCCAACATAATATTGTTCACCTGAAATGTTATTTGCATGGTTTCACAAGAGGTAGAATAAGCGTAAGCCAATATAGACCTTAGGGCATTTTTAAATTAATAAAGAAACGATATCAATCTCTTGTTTGATCATGACCGGTAATTAAAAAAAGGGCCATAAACAGTTCATTATTGTACCACTCATCATTTATACTAGAAAGTCATGATTAGTATATTAAATGAACTTCACCTGATGATTACAAAAAAATGAAAATGAACTTTATAACTATCAGTTCTATTATATACCTTAACATGTAAACCTGAAGTGACGATATTTGTGCAATATTTGTGTGATACAAAGTTCTACTTGTAGTTCAGATTTTACAAAAAAAGATAGTTGCATAGGCCACGTTATAATAACTTGTCACTCCATATTAATGAAAATTCTACTGTTTAGCTAGCCTCCGTTGCATCAATTGATTGATACACTATTTGGTCTTAAGAAGTAAGAACGAAGTTATTTTTATATCTTACTTATATATTTTGAATAATTTTTACATTAACTAACATTTTTAAAGTCATTTATAAACCTAATACTGTTTGTTTCACATTTACACCAACTAGCATTTGACAAAGTCATTTATAATAATTATAAAAAATAATATAAAACTGCTGTAAAATTAAGCACTACAATAAAAAGTTAATTTATCATTATAAAAAATTTTCGGTTATATTGCTAAATTGGGTGTGGCTAAATTTTAGCAACAACTTAACAACAAATTGTATTGCTAAGCTATTGCTAAAATTTAGCCACACCCAGTTTAACAATATAACCGAAAAAGTTTTATGATGTTAAACGAAATTTTTATTGCAGTAAAAATTAACGGGTCGATATTGTTTCTTTAAATGCGATAGCCGATAAGTGTTAAAAGTTAAATACTGGAGTACAATATATAAAAAGAATAAACGTGCTTTTAGTAATACATATAATCTCTGCACATTCATAGATCTATGGCAGAAAGATTCGGTAATTAATATTAGGAACAATATATACTTATTTTTGGTTGATTTACAATAATATTTCAAACAGAAGTAGTACGATTAGCTACAGCTTGTAAATGCTTAAATGAGCCAGTAGCCAAAGTCGGAAAAATCTTTTTGGTCGCCGTAATTTTTTATTTTTATTCCAACACTTTCTACACTCCATATTAGAAAAAGATAAATTACTAGATCTGGCGTGCTGCAAATTGATGTTTGTTAATTATCCTACAAAAACCAAATATATATAATATAATTTAATAAAAATGTGGGGTTCATTATTATAATTCATCCCTAATTCGTCCATATTATTATTATTTTTTGGTTTATACAGTATGTTATAAGTAAACAAAGTTACAATCAATCTACAATAAAATAAAACAACAATACGGTTAATCACACATATCATATTTTTAAGCATATGGCGTGCAGAAGCATTTGGTATAAATATGAGTATATGACAAAGATCAAGACTTATTTTATCCTTAGTTTATAGTTAAAATACAAACATTGGTAATATCTTAAGTAAAAAAGCATAGAAAATTATCTCCGATCACCATGCATGCATAGTTTCAGTTTAGTAATTTGTAGCCTTCATATTTTAAATAATTTATATCCACAAAGTACGAAAATTCATTTCATTTTCATCCTACAATAACTAAAGAAAATAAAACATGTAACAGAGATAAGAACCTATAGAAGAGAGAGACGAGTTGGTTGCGATGAGCGGAAAGAGCCTCTTGAACCCTATCTCCAACACTCGGCGGCCCATCCCGGCTCGGCATTCTCACTTCCGATAATTTATTAAAATACAATTATATAAGAGAAAAATAAAATAACAAAATGAAAGCTGAGAAACTGATGATGGAAAAGGAGTGGTACAAAGCATATGTATATATAGCCATTATGGTTTGCATGCAAAAATGTCTGTTAGTGAGGTTTGGTGGAGTTTGTTGGGGAAAACGACGGTGGATTGGTGAAAAGTTGTATATATAAAGAGATTATTTACTCGAGCTTGGCCACTGCATGTTTATACAGTAACATTTGTATGTAAAGAACTAAAATACAATTTTGACCAAACAAACGGTTATGTGACATTAATGAAAGGTTAATCAATATTACTCTCCAGTTTTGATATTTTATCGATTTGGTTTTAAAGTTTCATTTTTGGTCAGTTTTAATTCTAGAAATTGATTAAGTTTTCATGTAAAGTCCAACTTTAGATTTCAGTTCCAATGAAGAAACTCAAAAAGAAAACACGGGTTTAAGATGATACATGATCAACCATGTGTAGTACTTAATAATAAGTATTATAAGTTAATATAAATATATCATTGACCTCATAAATTTCCACAAAAAAAACTGGAAGCCTGTTAAATGTAATTGCAACTCAGTGTATTGTTGGGTGGATATTATTTACACTTATACTCTATCATGGATCAAATCAAAGTGTCTGATTAATATCTTAATTTAACTAAATATGACACTTTCTCGAAAATCTATTTTATTATGTGTCCTATAATGTGATTGTCTACAAAAGATGCACTGGGATATTGGTGGCTCTTGTTAGGATACGTAGAAATTTTCTTATATATCCAAATAACTAAATAGAACTTAAATTATCATGGACTATATTTTTATTTTCTCTCAATTCCTTAATCACATTATCAAAGTAAATTGAGAAAATTCCCTTGAGGGTGATATGCCAAATAAACTGAGGTTGATGATGATTAATGACGATAAAGAACAAAAAATTTATCTAAAAAAACAAAACAAGGTGCACATTTATCTTTCCGTCATAAAATCGTGAAAATTTACATTAATCAAATATTGATTTAGAGCGTTTTTACATAAAAGTATCTAAGATTGTGTTCAACTTGATGTCTACGTATCCTCCGTGTGTATTACATTGTTAGATATCATGCATCAACCTTCTCATATACCAATACAATATATACTCGCTCAAATTTATGGATTACAATCTAAAAACTAGTACACCTCATTTTCTGTAAAAATACTGTTCAAGCCCATAGTTTCCTCACATATGAGGATGATTATAGTTACCTTAAAAAATAAAATAACAATATTCTTACCATAGTTCTCTCCGTCGACTCATTTTTACCATCGGCTCTTTACTTGGCTCTCAAATATCTCACATTATATTTTACAAGTAAATAAAAATAAATTCCATTAATTACTTTGAAGAGAAATATAGAGAAATTGACATAGTAGAGCATTCGGTCAACTTATCTATCATTTTCCTTAATTGTCCGATGAAATCGTCACTTTATTAGTTTTACATAATCATTTACACCTTACACAATACTTCATGGTCACTATCATATTCCTTATTCATAATAAAAAATAACGTACATTTTTTTCCCTTTAAAAGAGCTTATCTCACATCAGTACAATCTGAACAAAACTAATAAAGAAAAAGAAGGGGTAGATATGAGAAATAATAATACATTTTATTTATATGGAGAGGAGGGGTGTCCTCCTATTTACTGAACATTTACCAGTTCTTCGTAATTTAAGTTTTCATAAGGAAACTATTACATAGTGCATTTTGGTATGTTATCCATGTATTTAACTGAAATAAAGTGCTTGAAGTATGTAGCTGCTCTTAGTAACCGCATCAGATACCTTAAAAATTTTCCTAAATATAAAGTGATTTTTTTTTACAGAATTTAGGATACCATTTAACTTTACTCAATTTCTCAGCTTCGCTACACATTTCCCTTTTATAACCATATATTATTAATTTAACCTCCATCCAATTTTTTTTTTAACTTTTAACTTTTAAATAGATTTCATTGGTTTTTGTAGTGGGAGGTGGGAAATTTATTATTTTATATAAATGAGTAAGAGTTAGAGAAAATATTTTGTTTCTCGTATATAAGGAATTATATAGATGACTTTTGTCTTCATTCCTATATCCAAAGGGAAAATGTGATATAAGGTTGCAGATGCATATGCTTTTAATATTCAAACAATCGTAAAAAGTGCAGTACTCGTTCATCCCAAGATAGATTAATATAATTAATATATACTTAAGATAATTGATGTATATTTTCTAGGTCCGAACCAAGACAAATATGTTAAATGACTATTTCAATGACAACTCTCTTAATTAATACTAAAATGTCATAATCCCATAGCGATTAATTTACCTAGGTTATATTGAAATTGACATGATTTCCAGGGTGGACATGCACCGTGAACTAAACGTGAAAGATATTGCCTTAGTTCAACCAAAAGTATAATATTACACACAATAATATTAACGAATGAAGTTACCTACTAATACTAGGTGGGGAACAAATATTTCGAAGCATACTAAAAGATATCACTGTCATAAAAAAATTGAAGGCAAATCCATTAAGAACACAGATTTAAGGGCCTAAATTTAGCGTAAAGAAGAAAACAATAAACAACCAGTCAAAAAACTTCTCCATAAAATTAGTGGTGGAAAGTTTTTGTGCCAACTAAAAATCAGGAAAAACGGGAGGTAAATGAAAAGAAAGCTCAAACTAAAAAAATGTATGGAATAAGAAGCAATTTGTTTAAAACCACAACCAACATTTGTTTTGCAGCCTAATTTTTTTTTGAAAAGGGTTGCAATAATATTATGACCAAAATGCAGGGAAATAGAGCTAGCACAATCGCGGCTCTGCTATTGTGCTTAGCTCTGGTCTCCTGCGAGGCTCAGATCAGAGGCCGCGTTGGCGGTGGTCGTCGTAAGGGTAATGGTATAGGTGCACGTGTTGGTGAAAAAACTTTCAATATATTGCAATTTGGGGCCAAGTCCGGTGGTGTTGTAGATTCCACCCAGGTAAATTCGAGGATGAAGTTAATTTGTTCGACTTGTGGTTTTATTAATTATGTAATTTTTTTAATGTAATGTGACTATGTGACAATAATGACAAGATTTGATCCTTGACATACTTGATAGAGAATAGCCACGCATTCATAAGTCTAAGTCATGACTAGAAAATGTTAATTTGACTTTCACATAAGATTTGGAAAAACATACTCCATCTTCCAATTAACTTGTTTATAATCAAAATACGTGCTTTTTTATTACAATTTACTTGTTTATAATCGAAATATGTGTAATTTGAGATGTATAATTTTCATGCCTATATTGTCGAAATGACAAATTCGACATATGAAAGCTAGTTCAAATTTATCCTTTTGGCAATTTAGACATGAATTATCTGCATCTCAAATGCACATATATTGAAAGGGAGGGAATATTACACATTTACGCACCCAGACCTTAAAATTTTGGAAGCTACCACATACCCTTACATAAAACAATTTGAACCCTAAATAAAACCATGCATAAGGAATTATAAGGAGAATGTCCTCTAGGATTTAACCCCGAAAAATATTAACAGATTTCGCAGGGAAAAGGAGAAAAACAAAAGGACAAAAGCGTTAGGGGTTAAAATTAAAAGATGTAAATATTTTGGTCATCTGAAAACATATTATCTTTTAAAGCTTACGCTTTGAACCTAAAGCGGTTATTTTTTGGCTAAAAGACTGCTGCTTCAATAACGTATGACACCCCCCCTATAGTTAATTTCCAATACAAATGTTCTGTTTGTGTTAGAATTGTCAATTTATATTTTATGGTGTTAGAATTGTGCAATATTTATTGTTCCTGATTAATTGTTTATGTTATTAGGCTGTCATGCAAGCGTGGGTAGCCGCATGTCACTCTACCGGGTTTACAAGAGTTCTTGTCCCACCTGGTGTTTTCAGAATTTCGGCTGTAATTTTCGCGGGTCCTTGCAAATGTGCTTCCCCAATTATGTTCCAACTCTCGGGGACTTTGAAAGCAGATTCTGATATCTCGAATTACCAAGACAAGGGATGGATTGCGTTTGAGAGAGTCAACGGGTTAGTAATAATGGGTTTGGGCACCATCAACGCAATGGGTAACAATGTATGGAAGTATAACGATTGTTCGGCTAATTCCAACTGTGTCCACCTCCCTGCAGTAAGTTTCTATTATCAAATAGTACATGTCATTTTGATTGCAATGATAAATGTCCAAAGTTCTGGAAGGAAAAAAACTAATTGAGGCCTCTACCGTAGCATCCTCCAAACAACAATAGAACAGGCTATTCAACGTCCAAAGTGTGGATATGCTTTGTTTTTCACGATTTCCCTATGAGATTTGAACTCCCATTAACCATATTTACCAGAAAATCAAGTTTCAACAAATTTAATTGGTCTTTTGTAGTAATTCCAGCTGACATTATTCTCTAATACTAATATGGTTAAGCTTTGAAAATAAGGGGAAAAAAATTATAAAGCGTAAAAGTATACGGATCAATTATAATAGACAGCAATGCTAGCTAGTTTGATAGACTCTCATCCTAAAATTTCATAAGAACATTAGAACAGGCTATTCAACGTCTATTAGCACTTTTTTTTTTTAACAAACAGAAATTATATAAATAAAAGGTATCTATGGGATAGACCCCCATAGTGGTCATTACATCGAGAACTATTCTGAACATTGGCTAAAAAAACCATATAGGAAAATTGCTAGAAAGGTGAAAATATGCCAAACAGCCAGCTAGACCTCTTGTTTCACCGGAAAATGAGCACCAAAAGACAAACATCTCTCCTTATACCCCCTCCCACCTTGTATCTCCTAGATCAGTCGTGATCTAAAGCGTCTGATTCTTGGTTTTCAATTTTCCAATTAGCAAAAGGAGCGCTGAATTTTTAAGCATTCAAAGACCTTCTAGTAATGTACACGAAGAAGCTACCTAATGAAATTGACATCAGTCTTAGTACCAAAAGAGATTAAAAACTCTAGACAAACTTGTGTATACCTGCAATATGTTGTAAAAACTAATTAGCAGACTAAAGCACAACTTTTCTCAGTTTTGGTCCTCATTGTAAAGTTGCCTTTGTAAACCAGAAAACTGCGCAAAGAAAGCTTCAGAATAATATCCTCATAAGCTTTAGAAATCTGTTCTTATCCAATCTATTATAATCCCAGAACGCAACATTTTCTCAGACTGAAAGTCTTCATTGATAATTTGCTTTGGTAATTCAAATGACTTCAGATAAATATCATCATTAGTCCAAGGAAAAACAAAAGTTTTAACCTTTTTCTAAGTCTTAAAATAGCTACCCCTCAGACAGGGAGTGCCTTTTTGATCCAAATAAAAAGCAGCATATACATTCTTTGGTAAATCCATTGCTCTGCTTGTTATGAAATTAGTACCATTTGACCCCATTTTGGCCAAACCATCTGCAGCTTGGTTCTGTTCTCTGAAAACATGTGTTAGTGTGAGGCCAACATAATCCAAAAGGGTGATAATATCCCTCCAAATAGAAGCAAATTTTAAGCCTGAATAAGACTTGGTTCTCCACCAAGTAACAATCAATTCAGAATCAGTTTCCACCAGAACATTTGTTACTCCCATAGTATAGCAAATAAGTAAACCATTTTTAAGAGCCAAAATCTCAGCATACACATTGGACTGTTTTCCCAAATAATTAGAAAAAGCTAATACAAGCATGCCTCTATGATCTCTTAATATGCCACCACAACCACTAGAATTATTACTAAGAGCAGAGCCATCCAAATTAAGTTTTAATCTACCAGTGGGTGGACATTTCCACCAAACCAACTTGGCCTTTTTCTTTTCACGGTGAATGGTTTCCAACTTTAAAGACATGAGTGTTAGAAAATGAAAACTGTTGGCTGGTTTTTTGGGTTTCACGTCTATTAGCACTTGGCGTTAACATAGTAAAGGAGATACTAGGAAGTTTATAGTCTCACCAGTTTGATAAAATATAATTAATGGAAATTTGATTCGTAACATTTTTTTATTTGAATATGTTAATACGTACTAGTCCCTTGAAATAGGCAACTTTTTTGAATGAATATCAGTACCCTCCCCATTTGTTCTGGTTCCCCATCTGAACAATGTACTTGTGTGTGTGTGTGTGTGTGTGTGTGTGTGCAGAGTCTATACATGAACGGAGTAAAGAACACCAGGATTAGCGGGATCCGCTTAGTGGACAGCATGGGATTTCACATGCATATCACCCAATCGTTTGATGTAAGGATGAGCGGTCTAAAGATCACCGCGCCTCGTACAAGCCCCAACACAGATGGTATGCACATTAGCCACTCTCATTTAGTGAGGGTCGGAAGGAGTGTTATTGGTACCGGGGATGATTGCATCTCCCTTGGCCAAGGCGCAACCAATGTCACCATTAGTAAAATCTTTTGCGGGCCTGGACATGGTATTAGGTAATTTGAGAGACCAAGGTCCTATATCACTATGAATATTACTTATATAAAAGTGCAGATAGTTCATGTGTAGCAGGCCTAAAAACCTATTCTTTTTTTTTCTTCTTTCTCCCTAAAAGGCTACAAACCAAGCCATGGATAAACAAATAAGCTTTTATTATTTAAGTTATAAGAAAATGCATGTTTATTTAGCTTTCCAAGGCCAAAAAGTTGAAAAGCTCATCAATTGATAAACAATACGAATTTCATCTTAGGCAAAATAACAAAAATAGAAAACTCAGCTTGAAGACGTCCCGCAGAACTTTTACACGAACCCGATCCACTATTTTATGGTGTGCAAAACAAGTTAAAACCAACACATCGAGGAGTGCTAATGGTAATAACCCTTAAATTAAATTAAGATAAAACATATATAGAAAAATCTGATTAGTTTGGAAGCAAACTAAAGTAAATTATTATCTCACCTACCAAAAAGTAAAAACTAATTTCTAGTCCTATACAACTCAAATATTTGGCCAATTACATCTTTGTAAACATAAAAGTGATGTGATTGTATGGTATAATGTGCTGCATATCAATTATCATTTAAAGGATTACATTAATTTCCAACTTTTCTGCAGCGTTGGCAGCCTCGGAAAGTTGAAAAATGAAGAGGATGTGAACGGAATAAGAGTGAAGAACTGCACTTTAACAGGCACAGATAACGGACTCAGAATCAAGACATGGCCCGGGTCGACTCCAAGCCAAGCCTCAAATATGATATTTACCGATATCATCATGAATAATGTCAGAAACCCTATCATCATTGATCAAGGATATGGGGGGAAATCCTCAAAACCGGTATGCTTTTGTTGTCCCTGTAATGTCATTCATTTCTTTCTTAACATCTCAGGAAAAAAAGGCTGTAGCTAATTTTGAAAGTCATTTTTTTTTTAATTATGTACAGCCATCCCGTGTAAAGATCAGCAGCGTTTTTTATCAAAACATTCGTGGAACATCTTCTTCCCCACTGGCAGTGAGTCTAATGTGCAGCAAAACTGTTCCTTGTAGTAATGTTCACTTCACCAACATTAATCTCAGGTCTAGCGGCCCCAGAGGAATGGTCTCCTCATCTTGCAACAATGCTCGGGCTGGATTTCACGGACCTCAGTTCCCACCCGCTTGCAAATTGTTATAAATTTCAAGATCGATAAAATTGTTCATCGACACTTTTACCAAATTTTTGTCAAAAAATACTTACAAATGTTAATCTAATTGTGTTACGACGAAATATATATTAACCTTCTAGCAACTAATGTAATCTTTAAGGAAATGCAGTTCCATAATTAGGGCTTGTTTGACTTATATTTCTAGCTGTTCATCACGTCTACATTCATAAAGATTCATATCCCCAAACTAAGATTCTAAGTTTATTTTGTTTAACAGTAGGGGCTTCAATTCTTGTGTAGTGGGACCTAGGTATAAGGGGAGTTCATGAAGGTCTCTTGTTTCCCAGCCTCATGATCAGATAAATAATAATCAGAAAAGGCATCTGTTCTCTCACATGGTTAGCTAAATGATGGTTTACTTTCCGGATTCATCTACCTTATACGTGCCTGCTTGTGCTAGCCTAATGTATGTAACATATTCCAGTATTTAACCATCATTATCATACTACAACTTAATTCCAATGTTTCACCATATTGCTTAAAAACCAAAGGTTGCATCTAGCACGACATTCAGTTCCTAATTTTTGAAATGTGGATCTGTATGTTGATATAATGCAAGAGATATGAAGGTGATCGGTTGTACAGGAATTTTTAGTATCTGTTATATTCAGCCTCATGTCTCTGCCACCTTCTCTATTGGATTTCCCCCCATACCACTCACCTTCTCCATTGGAAGGCGCAAAAAGAAAGTTGTCGATTTGAGCATCTAGAACTCCAAGCTCCAATATTGCCATTTGCCAATAGCATAATACTAGTCAACAACTTGAAATCTGCAACACTTTTTTGCCAATCAATTTTTTACATACTATAAACAGCAATTTGGTTATATGATCCTTACAAATTCATTAACCTTTATCATTTCAGCAATCAAGCTGCTTCTCTTGATTTGCCTACCTCCTATCACATCGCTCATCAGCAGTTATCTGAATAACCAAAACTCCATTGGCACTTTTCTTATTTATTACTAGGTTTCTATCACCAAGAAGCATTGCTTTTTCTTATGTAATGGTATCTTGTAATTCTCTTTTAAGGCACTAGCCCACTTAGATATTGATAAACGATACGCCGACTTACCCTCCAATTCTAATTTTGTGGATCTATACATTCATGAAATTCAAAAAGATGAAGGTGATTGGTCGTGCAGGGACTTTCATGTCTGTAAACTCAGGCACACTGCCTTCGCTACTTTTTCAGTTAAATTTTCCTATCCTTCAATTTTTTCATTGGAAGGTGCAAGAAGAAAGTGACCATCTTATTGAAAATTCCCAATTGCCAATCACATGACAGTAAACTCCTTGAAAATCTGAAACTATTTTAGATTCTCTGAACAAATGCAGACACTAATTTGGTTTTAACATCCTTACAAATTCCATGTATCTTCTCATTTTATCAATCATGCATTCATGCTTGCTTTGCTTGATTCGCCTACGTCCTATGAGAAATCTGATACTGACACTGTAATACATAATACACACGCCAATGTTTTTTTTTTTACTATAAATCAGCAAGAAATCATCCAAATTCAGGGGATTCACTCAGACACCAAACAAGGACTAGAATCAACAAATCTTCATGTGAAACAAATGTAACATTCAAGATTTTAGCCCAGCCAACTTCTTCAAACATCTTACTATTCAGACGACAAAACAACAAAGAAACAGTTAACATGAACTTAAAAGTTGCATGGAAAGAGCTCCATACTCCATCATGTCTAAGAGTAAGGCATTCAGCAATTAAATACAAAGAAATCATAATACTCGACTGTGGAACTATACTTCTTCTGGGAAGTATACGGTGAAAATGCCTATCATTTGATCAAGGAACAGACCCGAGAGAGTATTCCTATTATTAGCTTGGAAGATACACTCATGGTGGAATGAGTAATGGAAATTAGTAAGTTAAACTTTCTTCTCCGATTTCTTCACCTGTGGTAAATCACTGGTCACAATTCTTGTAGCTATTTGGACATCTTTTTTGTTGTGTATATATATAACCTTGTTAGAATATTGTTTTACTAATTTTTATTTCACCCTATATTCATGGTGAAAGTGATGAAAGTGTTCAGAAATTAAAAAGAGGTCACCACTATGTGATTATACATACATCTACTAAATTAAATCTCAAATGAACTCATCAAAGAGGAGGTAACTACTGTATATGCCGTCAAGAAATCTGCCAGGAGAATAGAATGCAAACAATCCGAGCTTGAAGAGCTTATATTTTCATCTCCAGGGACTTCCATGTTTGTTAAACTCAGGCTCATTGTCTTTGATACTTTTTTAGTTAGATTTTCCTATCCTTCATCTTCGTCATTGGAAGGTGCAAGAAGAAAGTGACAGTAATTCTTATTAAAAATTCGCAATTGTCAATCGCATGACAGTAAACTCCTTGAAAATTTGAAACTGTTTTAGATATTCTGAGCAAATATCACAAACTGTAGAATAATTTGAATATAACAACCTTATAAATTCATTTACCGTAACATTTTATCAATCATGCTGCTTTGTCCGATTCGCCTACCTCCTAGTCATATGAGAAATCTGATACTGTAATACATAATATACACGTCAATGTGTTTTTTTACTACTCTAAATAGCCAAGAAAGCATCCAAATTTAGGGAATTTCACTCAGACACCAAATAAAGACTAGAATCGACAAATCTTCCTGTAAAACAAATGTAACATTCAAGATTTAGTCAACTTCTTCAAACAAACTATTTAGACCACAAAACAAAAAATAAGCATTAACAAGAACTTAAAAGTTGCATGGAAAGAGCTCCATATATATTCCATCATGTCTAAGGGTACATTCAGCAATCAAATATAAAGAAATCATAATACTCAACTGTGGAACTATACTTCTTCTGGGGAGTATTCGGTGAAAACTGGCTATCATTTGATCAAGGAACAGGCCCAGAGAGAGTATTCCTATTACTAGCTTGAAAGATACACTCATGGTGAAATGACTAATAGAAATTAAATATCCTTCCTAAAGTTCGCTTATCCGTCTAAAGATTAGTAAATTATAATGTGGTGAATCCTTGGTTGGATTGAATTCGTATTTCTATTTCACCATATATTTGTGGAGAAAGTGATGAATCAAAATGTTCAGAAACAAAAAAAGGCCGCAAAAATGTGATTATACACACATACTAAATTAAATCTCAAATGAACTCATCAAAGTGGTAACTGTATATGCCGTCAAGAGATCTGCCTACGAGAATAGAATGCAAACAATCCAAAGCTTAAACAAGCTTATATTTTCATCTCCAGTAAATTCAACAAATAGATAACTTTAGAGCTTTCACAGTAAAAGAAAAACTGCTTACGGGCAAAAAAAAAATGAAGGTGAATTGGTCATGCAGGGACTTTCATGTCTGTTAAATTCAGGCTCACTGTCTTCGCTGCTTTTTTAGTTAGATTTTCCTATCCTTCACCTTCTTCATTGGAAGTGGAAGGTGCAAGAAGAAAGTGCATTGACCATCTTATTAAAATTCCCAATTGCCAATCGCATGACAGTAAACTCTTTCAAAATCTGAAACTTTTGGGATTTTCTGAGCAAATGTTACAAACTGTAGACACTAATTTGGTTATAATATCCTTACAAATTCATTTACCTTAACATTTAATCAACCATGCTGCTTTTCTCGATTTGCCTACCTCCTATGAGGAATCTGATACTTCAATACATAACATACACGCCAATGCTTTTTCTACTACTCTAAATCACCAAGAAAGCATCAAAATCCAGGGAATTCACTCAGACACCAAATAAGGACTAGAATCCACAAATCTTCTTGTAAAACAAATGTAACATTCAAGATTTTAACCCAGTCATTTTCTTCAAACATTTTTTTTCGGTAAGTAAGTAGTATATTAAAAGAAGGTGGGACCTAACCCAGATTTACATTAAGAACATAAAAACAAAACAGAGACTCATAAACATGCCTTATACAACTTAAACAAATTCTAACTCACGCTAGAATAGCAAGAAAAGGCTTAAAGCGTAACCTAGCACAATAATCAGTTCAGATTACAATAGTTATCAAAACCGTAACTAAATCAAGACATTACAACCTGATTCTATCTCCTCACCATAAGCAACAAAGCTAATTTCAGAACGCCCTTAACTGAATTGTACTTTTTGTTGTCTAAGGAGGTCTTATTTTCTTACTTTCCTTCGCTTCTAAAGCATTACATACTGCTTTTATTTCTCTTTTGATCCTCTTTAATTTTCTTCAAACATCTTACTATTCAGACCACAAAACAAAGAAGAAGCGATTAACATGAACTTATAAGTTGCATGGAAAGAGCTCCATACATTGAGCAATTAAACACAAAGAAATCACAATACTTGACAGTGGAACTATACTTCTTCTGGAAGTATTCGGTGAAAACTGGCTATCATTTGATCAAAGAATAGACCCGATAGAGTATTTCCTATTAGCTTGAAAGATACACTCATGGTGAAATGACTAAATGGAAATTAAATATCCTTCCTAAAGTTCGCTTATCTGTCTGGAGATTAGTAAATTATACTGTGGCGAATCATTAGTTGGATTGTATGGACTTGTTCGTATTTTGTTTCACCATATATTCGTGGTGAAAGTGATAAATCAAAGTTTTCAGAAATAAAAAAGAGGCCATCGGTATGTGATTATAAATACATACTCCTTTCTTTAAAATCAATACATACTCCGTATATATTAATTACATCTCAAATGAAATCATAAAAGAGTAACTGTATATGCCGTAATCCACACAACCTGAGCTTTAAAGTCGCAACTAAAAATCTTATATTTTCATCCCCAGTAAATTTAACAAAGAGATAATTTTAAAGCATTCACAGTAAAAAAAAAGTGCTTATAGGCAAAAAAAACAAGAAACAGATTTCATAAACCAACACCAACACCAAAACCATCAAATTCATTTTAATTTCCAAATGTTTCATCAATATACATTTCATCAATTATTTACATACCTAGTGAAACCCACTAACCTAAACACAGAATCGCAACTCCACAATAATTATTATTGTAACATTAAATAAAATACCCAATAAGTCAGCAAATAGCCTTCTCTCTCTCCTCTCCTCCCCCGACCCTCGCAACCTTCTTCACCGCAAAACACAAGCAATTCGACAACGCCACCCAACACATAACCCCGTAAACGAAATCAAATGCCGGATCATCATCTCCTTCCTCATTCCCTCCGTCGCCGGAGCTTCCATTCCACCCTCCACCGGAGCTCCACCCGTCTCCTCCGGAACTCCACCCGTCTCCGCCGAAGAATCCTCCGCCTCCACCGCCGTAGTCGTCTCCGACGAGATCGGACGATCGGGTGGTACGTCGGCGGCGCTGGACGAGGCTACGGCGGCGGTGGGTGGGTTTACGAGGCGGCGGTGCGACGGCGGCGGATATGTGGGGCGAGGAGAGAGAGTTTAGGAGAGAGAATGGGGAGCTGATCGGATCCGCGATTATCGTCACCTCCATCTTATATATATATAGATAGATATTTGTATGTATATATATAGAGAGAGATATTTGTATGTATAGAGAGAGAGAGAGGTGTATTATAGAGTTTGGTTTGATCGAATTTGGGGGAAGATTGAAAGTTGGAGAAAGTGATATACTCTGTTGCCATTTCTCGAAGCAATTTTGAGAAGTTTATCAAAATTGTTAATTTTTTTAAAATATAATATAAAATTTAAATTCTGAATTATATGATCAATTTTTTAAAATTTCCATTATAACAATTTTGATATAAGTTTTTGGGTAATTAAAATTGCAAATAGTTTCGTAATGTACAATTAAATATGACAGAGTAAGTATTATTAATACATGCATGTGAATCGAATGGTAACCTGTTTGTATCCACGACAATGTTTTAAAAACGTGAATGACGTATTTTAGACGAAAATTGGTTGTTTAACGTTTAATCAACTTCTAAGATGTCGCTTAATTTACGCACAATCTGCTTAATATATCTAATTACTTAGGCTTTTAGGCTTGGCCTATCGCCTATGTGCACGTCTAATTTGTGTCCAGTTACCCCTTTTAAAACATTGACTAGAACTAATTATTTAGTAAACTACATTGGTACAATTTGGATAAATTATTGGGTAAACATTGACTAGACGAGCGTTAGGCCGCAAAAACTCATTGATCATCAAGACGACTAACCTGGTCTCGGTTCTCAATCCGAGTAAAACATCCAAGAAGAGTGTTGACATCAGGTGAATATATTGCCATTAACCCATTAAGATGAATGACCCCTCATCAAATGAGACAATTTTCTCTTTCAATAACAAATTGGTGATGAGATAAGAGAACATGGTGAATTTAGATTCACAGTAGTGTATAAGCAATAAGTTTTCCAAGCTAGCAATTTAGGTGAAGATTTGCTCTAATTATCAATTTCAGACAAATGTTCAACATAGACGTCATTACGTCTTAAATGTGGCGACGTAATAACCTCATCGCCTAATCCTTTATCTCATGAGTAACAATCAATTCATGTTTTACTAAAAGTGTGACTTTTGCCATTTTTATGTTGTTAAATACATAAGTTACACCTATTTTAGCGTAATAAAGGAAGGCATGCTAAGAGTCTAAATACATTTTTGTCAAATTAGCAAGTTATAATATCATGCAATAAATATTTTCTACAAGTTTTAGATGTTATAGCAACTGAATCTAAGTTTAAATGGTCCAAACAATAGACCAACTCGTACATATATATTGTTCTGTATATAAGGAGAAACTATGGGGATTATTGGTCTAACTCCAGGGAACTATTCAGTTTTAACTAATTTACAGCTCCAGTCCACTAGTTTGCAGCAAGTTACATACATGTCATTACAATTTTGTATAATTACAGAATGGTTCTGTAGTGATCTAAAAGTGACAGTTCTGGTCTGACCGAATTAATTGTTTAATTTCTACAATCACTCATTTTTAAAGCTAAATACATGGTTAACAATAGCCTTTTTTTTTTTTATCAAAATGAACCATTTAACAGTTTATATATGTCTTAAACATGATATTTTTTGTTATATTATTAATTAATCATGTAATTTCCACGTTTTATACAAATATAAATAGTGCACCGTTCTCATCGTATGTTGGTGAAGATTGTAAGAATCATATTAACCCAAAACTTTCAAAAGTGTTATACTCAATCTCCAAGATCTGATACCTTGAACTCCAAGTTTTTATCCAACCTACAAGCGAGAAAATGGTTTCAATGCTCCAAATAAAGGAATATTTTTTTTGCGCAAAAGTTCTGATAGCGTGTTTTAAGCCAAATTAGATCAACGTAAGTATTGATGCGATAAGCAATGTTAAGTAGAGAAAAATACAGAGAGTGAGAATAAAGCTTTTATATTGGTGTATATATTGTATATATCAAAGATAAATGACTTTAAGCTCTTTATATAATGTTATAGGGTTGAGAGGTTACATAAGTTATACACATTGTTAATTACTAACCATTAACACACTAATAAAGGTGAGTCTTGTAACTCTTACAAATAGAATATGGACAATATTTCTCTACAAATTAGGTTGTATGAATTAACTACAACTCTTCCATATGTTATACAATCCTTGCACATGTTATAAATAATCAAAATTCTTATTGTTTTTATCATTTCTTTTAGCAAAGTAATTCATTCGGATTAGTTTGAAAAAAAGTTAGAAATATTTAATAAAATATTTGATCATATTAGACGATCACCAAAAACTCAAACACGTAATCTTAAATTCTAACATTTTAGTCAGTAGTATATTACTTTTATAATTACATATTAAGTATAAATAACATAACAAAATATTATTTTTTGCAAGTTTGGTAATTTGTAAGATTACTTATATCAACACATTATGAAACTCAATCTATTATACCGACAAATAGTTGCTAAAATAAATAAATAAAAATATAAACACACACACGTACGCATACATATATATCATTCCCTACATATATATATATGTATGTATAAACTATTTTTTGATTTATGTTATAAGTTTTAGTATCCAATTAATAGTTAATCTCACCGACATTCAAATTTATATTTATACCTTGATATAAAACGATTTGTATAAAAAAATTGGTGTTTATATTTGATCTAGAATTGAATGAAAATATAGAAAGAAAATAGAAATATGAATTGTAATTGATTATTTATAATAATTGAACCAATTAGAGAATGACACGTGGAAGGTATGTAGGAAATCTCTACAACCTAAATTGTAGAAAAATATTGTCCATATAATATGAACAATCCATACATAAATGTAGGGGTGGGCAAAAAATCCGCAAACCCGCCCCGTAACCCAATCCGTGCGGATTGGGGCGGGTTGGATGTCAAAAAAAGTTAAATCCGTCCCGCCCCAATCCGTAAAAAAATTCGTGGGTTGGGTTAGGGTTGGGGTTTCCAAACCGCGTATCAATCCACCCCAACCCGTTTCAATCCGCATATATATATATATATATATATATATATATATATATATATAATATATAAATACAAATTTTCTCAAGATCTTTTTTTAATAAGAGTTTCTATATTATAATAGTATTGATTTAAGAAAAAATATATATATAGACAAAAAAATTTTGGATTGTCCAAACTTAAGCTTAATGATTCGATTGATATATTGTCTTATAAATTCAATTTATTATCTCGTACTTACAAAAAGAAGGAATTTTTAATCTGGGTCTAGGTAGTATGGGTGGTTAATTTATTTTTAAAAATTTTATTTGTAATTGAAGTATAGCCAAATATGAAGTTATATAAAGTTATTACGAAATCTGTAGCTATTGAACTTGTGGATTCAATTAGCTATTGAACTTTATTTTGATTATGTTGATGAAGAATAATTTGTTTTGTTTTGTTTTAGCTTTGTTACTTGTTCCGAACATTCTAAACGTATTTTGGCTGGCTTTTAGTTTATATTTCTATTTGAAAGATTTTTTTTTTAAAATATTTAGGTAAATTATGCGAAAAAATAAAAAATTAATGACTAAAATGAAAATTCAAGAAACAACCCGCACCCAATCCGCCCCGCTTGATAATGGGTTGGGTTGGAGTTTTAATTATAATGGGTTGGGTTGGGTTGGGTTGGGATTTGAATTTCACTAATCCGCCCCAATCCGTCCCGCCATTTATTTTACGGGGCGGGTTAGGATTGCGACCAATCCGCCCCAATCCGCCCCGTGCCCACCCCTACATAAATGGATTACAATTGATACTATTAAATTCACTAAAAATAAAAATATTGTTGTGAGATTATTGGACTCTTGGGCTTATACTTTATGGGCCTAAGTTGGGCTTGTAACCCTACCCCTCTATCTATATAAAGAGGGCTAGGGGTCTTGTATTTTACATTCATTCACATATTTCTTCATTAATAAAGATCATGTTGTTCTCCCCTCTCTCTACTTCTGTCTCCCTATATACGTAGCTAATAGTGTATTACAACACGTTATCGGCACTTTGCTCGCGAAGAATAGGATATACGCTCACGGATATTGGAGATTTTTGGTAAACGGATGGATATTGGGTATTTATAAACCTTGAGGTTTATCCGGATTTTAGGGTTTTGCTATATCGACCTTCATCATCAACATACCGTGCGTAAGGTACCGAATTCAAAACTTAATTTATTCCATATATGTGATCGCACGTATTATTTTATGGATAACTAAAACATGATAAATATCCCGTAGTATATAATCCATGTGTATTAAGGTTTGTTACTTGTATGGATAACTATATATGATCGTAACACACATATTGTTGATTATAAAATCATATTTGTTGATAAGATCATACAAATAACCCAAATCATGTAATTGTACAACATGTATTAATCTGTCGGATTAAATCTGCAACAAACTGAAACGTATGTACTGATTTGTAATTCTCTGAAAGCTGTAAACTATTCTGGAAATTACTCAAGGACTAAACTGAAACTTGTCTGAAATTATGGACTGAAGCAGTAATAATGCTGTAAATAGATATATAGTTTGCTGAAATTACACGGATAGTCCATGTAGTATATTACATGTATAAAAACAGTATATATGTGTTATAAAAGTCAATATTCGGTCTAAATATTCACCCACATGCATATATATATATATATTTTTTTTTTATTAAAAGGCAAACGAATAAAAAAAAGATTGCATGTAAATTGATTTGATTATGTTAGAATCTTCATGTATTGATTGATAATCTTAAATTGATTTGATTTGATATGTTAGAATCTTCATGAATTGATTGATAATCTTAAATAGATTTGACTTGATATGTTAAAATCTTCATGGATTGATTGATAATCTTAAATTGATTTGATTTGATATGTTAGAATCTTCATGAATTGATTGATAATCTTAAATAGATTTGACTTGATATGTTAAAATCTTCATGGATTGATTGATAATCTTAAATTGATTTGATTTGATATGTTAGAATCTTCATGAATTGATTGATAATCTTACGTAGATTTGATTTGATATGTTAGAATCTTTATGGATAGATTGATAATCTTAAATAGATTTGATTTGATATGTTAGAATCTTTATAGATTGATTGATAATCTTAAATTGATTTGTTTATAACACAAAATCTACTGTATGATTAGATAGATCCTAAAATATATTTACTGCATGTTTATATATATATGGTTAATATAGACAGGTACAATCTATATTTAATTTATTGCCATGTTTATGATATGATAATTTGCGAAATCATATATTTTCACATTTAAGTTGGAAAAATTATGAACCTTCCCCAACTAGGCTCACCTATTTGGATACGATGTCTAGGAAAGATATAGGCGGAAGTCGATATCCTAATGAGGTCGGGTTTTAAGTGGCATTCGTGCCCTCCACCCTCACCGTCTTTCCTGGTCGTTTTTCAAGTAGAGCTACCGAAAGGGGTTGACTAAATAATAATTTCCCCGAGTGTGTTTATATAGTGATGTATGTTTCGCCGAATTGGTGTTTCAGTATCGACCCGTCGTTCGATCAATGAAAACCGATTCACATGAGAAGCAAAACTAATGTTTTCGAACCTGTCGTTTCGAAAAAAAAGTTTGTGCTTGTGCAAACCATAAACATATAAACCAGTCGTTTTTATATGATAAATAATCCAGAACTCCCAACACATGTTGGATGCCATCTATGATGAGAAAATTCGCAAAACATACTTGCGAAATGACTGTTTAGACATTGATGTTATTCCGTCACCACATGTTAGTCACCCTGATGTGTGAAAATGTGATGCCCAAATTTTTTTTGGATGCCATCTTTGATGAGTAAAACACGAGTTTGTTGTTACCATCGGGATGAATGCTAAGGCGTTGATTTTATTCCGCCGCCACATTTGAGACGTGATAACGTCTATGGTGAACAAATGTCTGAAATTGACATATTGGAGCAATCCTTCACCAAAATACTAGCTTGGAAATTGTATTCGATAAGCAGTATCGTGAATTTATATTCACCATGTTCCTTTATCGCCCATCTGTTATTGGATAAGAAAATTACCCCGGTGAGTAGTTTTAATCCTATTAGGTCTGGCGAATTGTTTGCCTGATATTAATGCTCTTCGTGTATATTTTTTTCCACGAATCGAGAACCGAGACAAGTGTTATCTGTCTCGAACTGTCGCGATCCCGATGAATCGCCTAGCCAAGCGAGATTTTAGACAATCGTCAAAATTGAAAACCTGTGGCTTCAAGACAGTAATTGAAAGGAACAATATGGCCCGTTGTCACAAAGCAAGAGATAATGCTCAAGGAGGCAACTCTATGCTATAAAGACAAAGGTCATGCACGGTTACTCCTTAAAATAGTTCAAAACTATTATAAAGGTAAAAAAAACCGATGCTAATGTGGTTAAAGCTAACTGAAAGGAAACTTTTGAGACCCCCGATTTTGTGGCTCAAATGAGTTTGGGACCTTTCTTTATTGATTTTGATAAATCATTGAGCCATTTTTTCGCTCATCTGGATTATGTTTTTCCATTTGGATTATTAATTTTCCATTTGGACCATACTTTTGGATTATGGTTTGCCTGTTTACTAAATTTCTCGAAATAATTTAAAGTGTTTTGAGCAAATTCCTTTGACAAATGTGACCAAACTTTAAATTATGAAATTTTAGGCAATACTTGTGGTGTAGTTGGTTTTTTGGAAATAGTGGGTAACCGTGTACCACATAATTTCACCAACTACTTGCCTAAAAGAGTACTCAGTGACAACGATTCTGGACCTGTCGTTCCAATCGAAATCTTTGGTAAAACCAAATTGATTTGTCAAATATGAGGTCTTATACTCATGTAGGTCCTGCCGTACCTTGTTGAGTTATAAAATATTCGAGAAAACCAGCGTTATCTGGTAATAGCTCATGAAAGAATTAAAATTTCTTTACATAGCCTCCATTCAATACGATCAAAAGCGTATTTTTAGAGGAGTTGAAATGTCTTTCAAGTGGTTGCTACCACATTCTTTAAAGCATTTAAAGTTACCTTATCATTTCGCCTGTCGTCGAATGATAAATGATTTAGATGATAGGACATGATTGTCTGTACTATCATTCGCCTGTCGTCGATTGATAAGAGCATTTTGATATTGTGGCATTGACCGGATGAGATATTCCCGGGTCAAAAGACGATAGTTGATTTATAATCGCATCGCATTTGGATTCTCTTTGAGGATATATTTCGTGATTAATCCGAAATTAATGCCACTAATGCTCACTTTGAAAGACTAGTATGTGTAAAGATCACGAAATGAACTCGTAGAATTCTTGTAAAGAATTGAAGGAGTTATTGTGGACTTATCCAACCATAAGACGGACCATAAATATAAATGGTTATGGTTGATGCATCGACAATATGGTCACATTTTAATGTTGTCCACATAAATGCAGCATTTTCCAAACTTTTAGCCCTATCATTAAGTTGATGGCTCATGATCCGGATTATCCTGAAAAGTCTAGTCGACTTGATAATTCCGAAGAGTAATAATCGAAATTTCGATTTGAATTACTTGAGTTTGGAAATTGAAATTGAACATCCTGTCGATTATGTTCAGACCCAAATGGACTCACGGAAAGTTTGATGATGCGACTGCAAATGATTGCACGCATTTCTTGGTCTTGCACACCAAGATTTATATTTCCGTGTGGGGTTATGCTATTTTGCTGCATTGGTCCGTTATGAGGCCCATAGACACTCAAACACCATATGCGTACCAGTTGGTTACTGGTTATGAGCCAGAAGTCTCATATTAACGCGTGTTTAGAGTGATTAATTAATATTTTGATTGAGATGCTCTAGCGTTCAAAATATGGACCTCTGAAGGGGAGATAAGTCGATTATGAATCTCCTGCCTATCATTTGATAGAGTAACCTTGACAAGCGATCTCTTTACCGCATGATATGCGAAAGTGACATCGCTAAGACTGTTCTCCCCGTCGTTAGGGGGAGATTTGCACGTTACCGTTGATAAGGAACGACGTGAAGTAACGTGGCATAACCCACTCAGTCTTAGCTTGATCCCCAAAACTGTACTTAGTGATAAGTAAGTGCATAGACTCCCTCAAGTCTAACTAAATGCCAGACGCATTTAATGACTTTATGAGATGTCACGAGATCATTTATACCAGCTGCAAAATGCTTGCAAGGATAGACGTCCCTGTCGGACGCCGTGTTCCTGTCGTAACACGTTGCTTTGGCCGAACCCACCAAGCAAAGGACGCTGCCGTCGGCCGTCAGTCTGTCGTCCTTCCTAAGATATGAGGAAGTTGACCGGTTCTTAATTCGTTCAGCCCCAGAGGTGGTGAACTGAAACTTGTTTGTCGCACGAGATTATAAAGGATCAAGGAGATGTGTGATTTCCTCCTCATCCTAAGAATCTCGAAATATCTGTCGATCATGATATCTTAGACGATATTGAAGCGAAACGAGACTGTCATTGATTACTTGTTCATATATTCGGTGACGACTGATAATATGAACAAATTATGACAGGGAACCATGTACTGTTGCCTGAAGTCAACGGAGAATAGACTGTACTAATGGAAACTTGCAATCCAAGTAGACTCCTTAGCGAAAGTGTGTTCGGACCTGTAGCTCCAACACCACCAATGTTAAACGAGTTCGTTTATTTGGTTATTCGTAAGGAAAATTGATGAGAATAATGAGATTGTAGAATGCTCGCCTAGTAGCGCAAGGCTTCTCTCACACCTTGGAATTGATTACGAGATGGTTGATTTTCTCGTAATGGACAATATTACAGTCCCCTACTTTACCAGTTTAGTAGTTTCCGAAAAACTGAGTATGCAGCCATTTGATTGTGGTCACTGTTTTATCTCTATGAGAATTTAGACAAAGAGATATAAATGAAGGTCCCTGTGTGACTTCATGTGCTTGAATCAAGTAGTTCCTGACCACGGAACACGATCTCAATTAACTGAGACGTTCACTATATGGATTAATATAATCCGAGCGGATGTGGTATACCGCCTAAGTGAGTACTTGATTAGCTTGGGATACTTGAACAAGTATTATGCCCTTGCGTGTTTTATTACGCGATCCATTTTTGGATTTGCCTTCGAGATGAAGGATCTTGGGAAGAAACGGTAGTGACTCGGCCTGATGATCGAGTCCCCTAAAGATTGAATCTAAGTCCATGATTCAGACTACACCCAGAAGGTGTTATGACGTTTTAGTCATCATGACGCTAAGTCGTCAGATTCTCCCATGATCGTTCGATCACTAGACATTGATATAGACCCAGTCCGTCCCTGATGAGACGATGAAGAGATATTGAACCATGATGTTCATATCTAAGTACAATAAGCGCATCATTGTACTTGGTCTAATGTGCTAGGACGAACATCTCGTCTGCTGTGAATGGTATAGCTCGACACAGCATCGCGCTAACACGCTGCCATCGAAATGGCGTAAAAGACATTTTCCCATTACCTCAAGGTAACTGTGGATGAGGGCGTGTCTTATCCCATTTTGCGTCATCGAGTGTATCTACCCCCTTCGGTACTCGAATTAACGCAACCCTTTTCGGTTATACCGATGCCGATTACTTATCAGATCCGCATAAGGGATATTCCTAACATGGTATGTCTTTACCATTAGGAATAAGGCGACATCTTGGAGGTCTTGGAATGACTCCAAGTGAATCACTCTGATCTATTCGTGCTCTATGAGACGACTAGAGAGTGTATATGACTTCGAGCTAGTATTAGTCATATTTGAATTACATATGTTCTGTCTCACGATCTAGATAAAACACTTGTCATAGAAGACAACTTGTTGTTATTGATCAAGAGAGACATGACTACATTATGCTATTTAGCATTGCTCGCCGAAATTAATCTTCACAAATGAAGTTTAAGAGCATCCAGTTGAATGCTCGTTCTATTCCACGTTAGATTTTCTTGCATCCAGTCGTATGTAAGTAAATGAGGCATCCAGTCGAATGCTCGTACTCTTTCTTGGAATATGAAATCCTTGCACCCAGTCGTGTGCAAGTGAGGGGGAGCATCCAGGTGAATGCTTATTGCACTAATTACTACTTAGTCGAAATCTTCGCACCCTGTCGTGTGCAAGTGAGGGGGAGCATCCAGTCGTATGCTCGTGTACTCTTTTTGTCCTTAGACCAAGGTTTTTTCCCACTGGGTTTTCCTTGGCAAGGTTTTTAGCGAGACATGTTCCCATTATATCTCACTTAAGATTGCCGAAATTAGGGGGAGTATCCTGTTGTATACTTCTTACCACTGTGTACTCTTTTGTCCTTCGACTAGAGGTTTTTCCCACTGGGTTTACTCTAGCAAGGTTTTGATGAGGCACATGTTTTGTGGTTGATCCCCTACTACTACCATTGTTGCACTCTTTTTCCTTCGATCAAAGATTTTCCCATTGGGTTTGCTCTGGCAAGGTTTTGATGAGGCACACTGTTTTGTGGTTAGTTACTTACATGATATTTCGGCCTATATCATTCGGCTACACAGTTTCTCCTAGGTACCGGTTTTGTCCCACACTGGGTTTTCCGTCCCTAAGGTTTTTATGTGTTTAGCACTGCGAATGAACTCGACTCAGATCGACTGCATGAAGACGAAGAATTCAAGACGTCCAAAGGGGGAGTGTTGTGAGATTATTGGACTCTTGGGCTTATACTTTATGGGCCTAAGTTGGGCTTGTAACCCTACCCCTCTATCTATATAAAGAGGGCTAGGGGTCTTGTATTTTACATTCATTCACATATTTCTTCATTAATAAAGATCATGTTGTTCTCCCCTCTCTCTACTTCTGTCCCCCTATATACGTAGCTAATAGTGTATTACAACAAATATATTATTTTTCGATACCGTTGTAATATATTATTGGTCATCTTGAGCTTTACTCTATAAGTCTTTACTTGAGACTATGTTGGACTTTACTACTATATGTAACCTTACCCTGTATTATATAAATAGGGTTACGAGGTCTCTTATGTAATCTATCTACATTTATCAATAAATAAAAACGACTCTTTTATCTATCTATATTTATCTCTCCATATATATATATCGTAACTAATATGTTACATACTACTATATTGTTCAACAAAAATATTACCAAATTCACTAAAAAAAATACTACTAATTCTTATAAAAAAAAACACTACCAAATCCACTAAAAATACTACTATATTATTTTGTCAATACTAATATATTATTTTAGCATATTTCTCATTTATACAACCATGTCAAATTTAATTATCCAAATACCCACTAAATTAGTACGGTAACAATTGTGGTGTAATTGGAGCGATTAGTTTCCATATATTTCATATGTCAGAACACTCTCCACTTTATCCATACTCTCTTATTTCAAATAAAAATTAAACAGAAAAAATTGTTACTGATCACTACCCTCCTCTTAACCCTCTCTCTACTCTCCTACACCCTCTCCCTCTAAACAGACTCTATACCCATTTTTTTAGACCCATTTCACCCTAATGTCAGATCACTTGCACCCGAACCCGCACCTTTCCCAACTTCATGAACACGGACTTGGCAGTGATTTCAAAAAACCTTTAAGTAAGAACTCGGTGATCATTTTTGGCGCGGTCATTGTTGTCCTATGTTTTCCAGTATTCTTGCACTACCTGCATTTTGTGTTTACATGTGGGTGGTGAAGAGTACTCCTAAGATTATGGTTTACCCCACGATACACGATACAAATAAATAAATTTATCTATATGTAAAAAAATTATACGTATAAATATTTGCTAATCTACTTATTTCCCATCCAATTATTCAAAGAAATGTTACCAAATTGACAAATGAGTGTCGCTTAGGGTACCGAAAAAGTAAAGTACAGGTATCGGTTTACTTGATAGCAGGTGTAAGCAATACCACTTTTGACCGAATTCAGTTACGGAAGGGTACTAAATCAACTAATAAGGGTAATATAAGGTATTAATTTAAGAAAAATAAAATAGTACATGGTACTCACGATGCCAGTAGAGGACATAACACCCAAATAATCCCATGTTTTTTTATTTATCTTTGAGTAAAAGGCATTTATTAGTTTATTATACGTTTAATGTATCCAAGATTAACCTTTGTTTGTGCATCCTCTATCATAACCAGATACTATTATTTAAAGTACGGTCAAATTGTCTTTAGTTTATATCTGTCTCTAATCTCTATAGTAAGCTGCAGTCCTAAAATTGGTCTAAAAAGTGCGTTCGCACCATTCTCTTGTCAAATTTTTGTAGACTTCTCTATGGATGGACTTCTAGCATGAAAAATATACATGGTTCAATATGATCAAAATGATGTAATGTTTCATATAAATTGTTTTCTTATATTTTTCTTTCTGTGGACATGTGTTCAGGAAATATCTCACTGGGAGGTTATTGAACCTTTACCCTCTTACGGCCGAGGACGTGAACTTCCTGGTAAAAGATATCGGAGCCTGATAAATGGGTATATGTTGCACGATGTGATATTAACCGGTACGATTACCCCATTATTTCATAATTCCAAAATTCCCCCCTAAAGCTTTATTTCGTCTATTTTATAAAAAAGACATACTTTTGTTGATCATTTTATGTGTTTATTGTTGGAAAAACCATGTTTAACATGTTAGTTTCTGAATGGTCACGAGACCATCTTTGAGTCAAGATTCTAAATGATAGCCGTTGTCTTTTGGCACCATACTCAAGACGGTTGAGTAGATGGTATGACAAGGTTCGTAACGGTATGTCGCATGACCTATTCGGAGAATGGGAGTGAATGGAAATTGGCGTCAAAGAATGGGGTTGAGAAAGAGGAAAACTCTTGATGCTGTAAAAGTGCTCCTGTTCGGGAAAAGTGTTACTGCTCGGGAAAAATGCTCCTGCTCGGAAAAAGTGCTCATGCTTGGAAAAAGTGCTCCTGCTCGGGAAAAGTGCTCATGCTCGGGAAAAGTGCTCATGCTCTCCTGTTCGGGGAAAGTGCTCTTCTGCTCGGGGAAAGTGTTCTCCTGCTCGGGAAAAGTGCTCATGCTCTCCTGTTCGGGGAAAGTGCTCTCCTGTTCGGGAAAAGTGCCCATACTCTCATGCTCGGGGAAAATGCTCTCCTGTTCGGGGAAAGTGCTCTCCTGCTCGGGAAAAGTGCTCTCCTGCTCGGGAAAAACGCTCTCCTGCTCGGGAAAAGCGCTCTCGTCGGGAAAAGCGTGCCTGTTCGGAAAAAACTTCCAGCAAAGCTGTAACTGTTGTAATAAATATGAATTCATTGCAAAATTAGTACTGCAGTTTCGTATTTCGAAAAGTGACAGTAGTAAAGTGACTTTAATGGCTGAGATACTCAGCAAGCCTATAAATAGGCAGACCCCCCACATGTCAAAATAAATAACATTCTGAAAAAAAACACAGCAGCATATATCATCTCTCAAAAAATAAGCATCACAATTTTAGTCAGAGAGATCCACCCACCAAAAGTTCGACCTTGACTCGTCGTCAGTTTCCGGCAAGTCATCCGAGACGTTGTACCTTAGGATCGAAGCGTCAAACATAACCAGAAACCTCAAAGGTGGTTAGGCGAATATCGGTTAAGGGCGTACTGTTAAACAGTAGTCTCGTCTATTTATTTTCTATCCTTTTTTATTCTGTCTTTACATTTCTGCAATTTTATATTCTGTACATTTCAATTATGTAATTTATTTTTCCTGTTTTTTAATTTCATTTCAGTCCTTTTTCTTTTCTGTAATTTATATTTTGTTATGTAATTTACTTTCCAATCCTGTAATTCATTTACAGAAACAGTCCAGCAGTTTAGTAATTATACTATTCTGTCTGGCAATTTATTTTAATTAACAAACAGTCCAACAGTTTAGTTTTATACTATTCTGTCTGACAGTTTTGTTTAATTACAAACCAGTCCAGCAGTTTAATAATTTATATTAATCTGTCTGGAATTTTAATTAATTGTATTTACTTTCTGCAAGTGTCAGAATTTGTAATAGAGTCACATTCCATTATAGACATAAAATTGTTTATTTCTTTTTAGTCATTGCACTTTAAATTGTTCCTTTTATCTACACAAAAACCCAACATTTATCACATTAGGTGATAACGGTACTGTTGATGGTCAGGGGTCCGTTTGGTGGGATTGATATAACTCAGGCTCTTTGAACTATACCCGCCTTCATCTGATAGAACTTATAAGCTCAAAAGATATCATCGTCTCAAATGTAACTTTTGTCAATGCTCCTTCAATGACTGTTCGCTCAGTATATTGTAGGTTGGTTCTAGTAACCCTTTATGGCCTCATTTGGTTGCAGCTTCTCAGCTTATCTTTTCTGCTGACTGTATATGGTGGATCATTTCAAAAACTGAGTTTTTTCTTGTTTTATTTATTGCCTTAAAAGCTTGATGTTTTATCTGGAAAAACTCCTTTTTTATCAAACTCATCCAAGAAGGCGGTCTTTGACTTGTTTAAGACTTCTCCATTTCTTTCCTTTTTCCATCTCAAAATATAAAATTTGTACTTGATACATGATTTTTTTGTTAATGGGATTTAAAGCAACGTCCATGTTATTAATGTTTCTGCCTATGCTCCACCAGTTTCACCCTTGCTGTCGGCATTGTACCAGGTATTTTAAATGCTAGACAATTTTTTAGTGTTTCTTCATTCTCATTCGAATAGCTATTCTTGCTTTTTAGTCAGATGTTTTCTGCCATATCTATTGTTATAGTTATTAGGTTCATCTGCTTAGCATTTGGGCTTTTTACTAGCTGTAAGTTAACCATTAGGGGTAATTTCGTGTTATCTTAGGATCACCAATGTTTAAAACACAAAAATTGGAAGGGAAACGGGAATTTTAAAACGCAACCCAAAAACTACCAAGGGAAAACGGGAGAGGATGCTATCTTAATTAGCAATTGAGATTAAAAGTCTATTAGTAGTAGCTTACATTGAAATAAGCCAGAATAAGAATTAAAATTTTGATGGTTCTCATGTTTTCTCTCTGTATAGAAAGTACAATCGAGGACATGAGAGGAATTTGTTTAGGAAGACCTTGATAATAAGATATTTACTTTAAGTTGCACAATTCTCCTTTCATGCTTATTAATAGCATAATACGTTGAGGTAACACACTAATCAAATGTTCTCAGAAAGAAGCTTCCTCAAATAGTTTAAGATGTTACATCTCGGGTTTGTTAACAAATCTGGCATCTTTTTCTGCCCTATATAGTGTAAGATATTATGTCTCCAAACGCCTTGTTTGTTTACATTTTTTGAGCTCAATCTTTCACTCTTATATTTAAAAACTTGGACTGCATTTGGTTGATCAGTTAATGAAGGCGTGTTGTCGGTTTTTGGCCTAAAAAAGGCCAGTATCTTCAAGCATAATTCACACCACATAATTATCCATTGATTTTTTGTTTTTTTTATACATAGCTTATGTTGAAATAAGCAATAATACAAAATACCTGTGATGGTTCCCCATACGTTCCTATATAGAAACTACACTTGAGGTTATGTAAAGGATTTTTATTATTGTATAGGAAAGGCGTGATAATAAGATGAATTTTGGATTTGTTCGTTTCCTCTCTTGATTACTTTAGATGCACTTAAAGTTAAAAACATCGAGGTAACAACAAATTAAAATGTTCCATGTCTAAAACTGCCTTGTTTGGTTACAAGTTACAACTTTAAGCTCATTCTTTTGTTATGTATCTGAAAGATGGACTTGATTTGGTTGATCGGTTAAAAGTCGTGTTTCTGGTTTTGGCCTGAAAAGCCAGTATCTTCAAGCTTACCGCACCCAACTTTTTTCTCAACCTCAAAACATACAGCTCAATTTATATGCTTAAAAGCTCCAGATTCTTTGGATGAATTATGCATACAAAATTGCACCATCAGCACAGGACACGATGCCATATCTCTCAAAAGCGGTTTTGGACGAATATGGAATCTCGTACAACAGATCCACGACAAGTGTACACATCAAACAAGTTGACCTCAAGTCACATTCCGGCTCCGCTCTCTCCTTTGGCACCGAGATGTCTGGAGGGATCGCCAATGTCACTGCCGAAGGCCTATACATACACGATTCGTATACAGGCATCGACTTTTGTACAGCCAAGGGCTGAGGCGGATACATACAGAATATCATTTTAACGGATATTCAAATGAGAAATTTAGACGAATTACAGCATTCCTTGAGTTAAAGTCCAGTTTAATTTACATCGTTTCATTTGTATTGGTCCTCTTATTTTAAATAATCTACTCAACAAAACACAAGTCATATATGCTGTAATTATGTGGTACCAAAGAACAGTCATAGAAACAACAAAACGCTAAACTGTTGTACAACAAAAACATGAAGAGATCAATTTGCAAATGTTAATGAGGATATATGTATATATACAAAACGTAGTAATCAGCACTCACAAAGTAATTACAACCTTCATAACTGTATGCGTACAACACATCAAATGAAAAGAAAATATATACAAAAAAATTCATCTAGAATCTATGAGACGTCTGGCTGCCACGTACGTCTCATAGTCGTGTCTGCATATAGGACAGGGGCGCTCTCGCGTCAAATGTGCCCAGTAACTAGCCATGCATCCCCTGTGGAATACATGGCGACAAAAAGGGAGCAACATAAGGCTGCTTCCGCGCTCAAACTCTGTGCAACAGATCGAGCACTCGTCTGTGTCTATTCCCTCCTCGGGGAGTGAATAAACGCTGACTGAAAACGAATCAACGAACACTCGTTGGGTGAGCGTTCGTTGAACCATCTCTAACTTTGTAGCAGCCTGCTGGGCAGCCTGCGTTTTGTTCTTTATGTATAAATAATAAATAAGAGCAATAACTAATAAACCGAGAATGCCTAAACCTAATCCCAGTCCTAATTTTACCTTGAATTGGGATGAGTTGTTATGAAAATCAGTGTTCGTTATATCTATTGTTAACTAAAAATGTTAGCTAACAATGCAATTTTGTCTCCCTAATAGTTGTATTAAAATGTGTGTTAACTGTATAGATGTTAAAAATATTGTTAATAATTGTTATTATTTGATGACATGGCAAAAAAGTCTAACCACACCTACAGTTAACTGTTATTTCTCATGTATATCTTTTATATCTCTACCATACTGCTATTTATTTTCTCACAGCACCTATCCATAGTACTATATTTTGAATAATTAATTTTTAGTTAAAATAGATAACATTGTTAAAGTTAAAAGTAATGTGGGTGTTTAACTTAATATACCTATGTGTCATTTAATAACCTTTTAAATGATGATGTGTCACTAGTTAACAATAAAAAGTTAACAAAACTATTGTGAATGTTCTTAGACTCGGCAGCTGTGATATTAGGTCCTGCAACAACGAAATAAAATAAAATAAAAAGTTAATACATCTAATAATATTAAAACAAGATAATCAACAGCAATTGGTTTGGTTTAAGGCCCCAACTGGAAATATACAAACTAAACATATATACATGGTCTTCTAAGTTTGAGATTTCTCTCATTTCAACCCAAAACTTCAAAATTTGTGAAACTTAATCCTTATATCCAAATCCTTTGAATTCTTCAAATACTTATCTTTAGTGATAAGGGGTTTTCTGTAATTTTTCTGGATATTTTGGATAATTACAAATACATCCCTAGTACTTGGTCATTTTCTACGATTAACCCCAAAGTACCAATTATTTTAAACTCAAGTGAAAACACCCAAACTTAACCAAATTTTTACACCAAGAGAAAGGTCATACTGTGGTGTTACAGTGTATTCAACGTAATTCCAGAAATTACAGAAATTGCAAAACAGTCCCTATAGTTTGATAAAACTACATTTAAGTCTACAAATTGCAAAACTTAACAATCTAGCACAGAATGATGGCCAGATATAAATATATATAGCAATATAAAGGTAATAATGCGGTGTTATTCAACGAAATTCCATAAATTCCATAAATTGCAAAACAGTCTCTATAGTTTGATAAAATTACATTTAAGTCCACAAAATGCAAAACTTAACAATCTAGCCCAAAATGATGGCAGTGTGTAAATATAGATAAGAATATAAAGGTAATAATGTGGTGTTATGCAACGTAATTCCAGAAATTGCAAAACAGTCCCTATAGTTTGATAAAACTATATTTAAGTCCACAAATTGCAAAACTTAACAATCTAGCCCAAAATGATAATACTGTGGTGTTATTCAACGAAATTCCAGAAATTGCAAAACAGTCCCAATGGTTTGATAAAACTATATTATGTCCGCAAATTGCAAAACTTAACAATCTAGTCCAAAACGATGGCAGTGTGTAAATATATATATAGCAATATTAAGGTAGTACTGTGGTGTCATATTTCATTTAAGCTAGAATTTTTATCATACAATCATATTAAAAAAGGTGTCAAAAAAATTCTAATAATTGCAAAAGGAAAACACATCCTCTTGAGTTAATCAAATGAAACATATATACACTAATGGCAGTGTGTGTGTCACACACACACACATATATATATAGAGAGAGAGAACGAACCCGGGGGGGGGGGGAAGAAGGTGCCATCTCTCTGTATCTCTCCATCTGATCTCTTTCTGTTTCTTTCTGTATCTCTTTGTCTCTCTCTCTGCTGCGTGTATTACAAAATAATGTTTGATTTAGTGAGAGTCAAAAGCTGTCACAAGCCTCTCGCTAATTTAAAAAACTGTCACAAATCTGTCGCAAATTGACTAAACTGTCACAAAGCCGTCACAAAAACAGTCGCTAATAAGCTTGTAACAAAAAATACCGTCACTAATCCCGTCGCTATTTGAGTATTTTTTGTTGTGGTGTGTATGTCAAAGTATATTAGCTTTGTCGAATGATCGGGTTTTCTTATTCTTATTCTGAGATAATAAAAATGATAACTATGGTTTGAAATTAAGAGGGTAGGGAGGAAAGTTGAAAAGAACGCCATTTTTAGCAAGAGTTCAAGAGCAGCTTCAGTATACTAACAGAGTAAAGTGATGGTGACAACCAACCGAATTATTTATAATTTTATGAATAATAATGCACTTTACTCCTCCCATCTTATTTGTTACTTTTTATTTACCCCTTTTACCTTGAACATGTTCAAATTTACTTAATTCACTATGGTCATGTTTTGTTTTGGTTATATTATCGATTTTTTTAAATGTATTCGTAATTATTTTAACGTTTCATTTTTAAAGTGCTTGTTTTCAAAAAACTGTAAAAATTGACATTTTTGATTTTTGATTTTGATTTTTTTTATTAATACTACTAACTTTTAAATTATGGGTGGGCACAGGACGGATTGATGTCAATCTTAACCCAACTCGCAAAATAAATGATGGGACGGATTGAGACGAGTTGGTAAAATTTAAATCACAATTCAACCCAACCCGTTACAATTAAAACTCCAACTCAACCCAACTCACAAAATAAATTGCGGGTTGGGACATGTTGAGTTTGAATTGATTCTTAAATTTTCATTTTGATTTATTTTTCATAATTTGCATAATTAACCTAAATTTTAAAATAAATAGAATTTTTCAAATAGAAATATAAATTAAAACCAATCAAAATACGTTTAAAACATTTGTTAACAAGTAATAAAACAAAAATATAATAAGAATGAATGGTTGGTATCTTGAAATATACACTATATATATATATTGCGGGTTGAAACGGGTAGAGCCGGATTAACCCACGGTTTAAAAACTTAGGCTACAAAATATATAACAGATTGTGGTGGGGCGGGTTTTTTTTTTAACACTCAACATTCCCCAAACCTCCCCAATCCGTGCAGATTAGGTTATGGGGTGCGTTTGCGGATTTTTTACCCACCACTATTTTAAATTACCAATCAAACAATTAAATATAAAATATATATATAATATCAAATTTTACATATTTTTGGAACATACGCTTTACAGATAAATAGAACGCTAACTAAGAATACATATAAAAAACCGAAAACCGAAATCGTGAGCACACTAACTTAGAAAATTTGAACCTAGTTTGACCAATGATATCTTGCACTCCCTATTTACTTCGAATTGTTTCACTCCATGAACAAATGTTAAAACAATTTTACATCTTTGATACTCGAACTTTTTGATTAATCGATGCTAATGACTATCTACAACCAATAGAAAACAGCCACGCCAGGGAGTGCATGAACTCATGGTAAATGTTGAGTGAAACAATCATTTATCTTTTAGTTTCTCTTTATTTTACTTTTCCGCATGGGTTTGGGAGAAACAAAAACCGAATCAGACAGATGAAACAAATCGAAATGATAAATAACTGATCCGTAACATCCGTTTATCTATTGGTTTGATTCGGTTTAGAAATCCACAAACCGTTTTGAATGGTCAATTTGCGGTTTAGGTGTTTTCAAAACTAACCGTGAAAAACAAATAATTATGATTTAGTGATATAATATTTGCCCACTTTTATTATTGGTGACTCAAAATTAATGATAAAAGTTAAAAATATGTTTTAGTAACCTGTATACTCTCCGTTCCCATTTAATTGTCCATTACGAAACTACGTGCAATTTTAACCGCCTTATAACTTGTATCAAAATTGTCAAAATAATTTTTTTTTAAATCTAATCATAAAATTTAACATTTGAACTATATGATTAACTTTTGAAAATTTTCATTTAGAGAATTTTAATACAAATTTTTGATCGGTCAAAATTGCATTTAGTTTCGTAGTGTACAATTAAATAGGAACGAAGAGAGTAATACGTTAACCATTTAGTAACCTCCCGTTCGATTTTTTCAACAAAAAACATCATATGTCCCTCATGTGATTGTGTGTAACGTAAAAAGAGTACATACTTTTAGGTCTAATTGTAGTGTGAACCTATGACTAAGGAGCTATTACAAATGGCAGCAATGCCGATTGGAGTAAAGGACGTGAACCGCTAATTTCGCTAAAGAATAACGGAGATGAGGTGAGAGAAGAGTTGTCGAATAATTATATGTATCTCATATTTATGTATTTACTTGTATTGATTAGGATGAATATTTAAAACCATTAGATTGTTAAGTTGTGTAATAACGTATACCGTCGGAACAGTATCACGGTGGATGTGTTTGGATTAACAGATGGTGACACGTATAGTCATCCAACGACATAGAATTAGAAGTCAATAAAGTGCAAATAACTTCTATACAATTTATTTGTTTTAAAATTAGTATATATAGTTAGTGTTGTGATAAAAAAAAAAGGAAAAAACTAACATGTGGTCTGGTGAATATTTTAGGCCTTAAATGGGAGATAATTTATTTATTATATCTTAATATTATGAAAACAAATTGGTCTAGTATTAATTACACTATATCTTGTAACATATGGTGCATTAAGTATAATTTTTTAAAATTAATACTATTATATTCAGAAAAATAAAATATATAAAAATCATTAATTTTTTTTTAGATTTTCAATTAATATTTAACTTTATGATAGTTTCCACTAGGGTTTCGTAATATTATATTTGAGTTTTTATTGTGCTGTAATGTTCCGTAAAATATAATATATGTTTAGTTTCGAAATCTTTTACCGAGATATATACTAAGTAAATGTTTTATTTCGAAATCTTTAATAATTATTGATATAGTTGTTACTTATTTTTTCAATAAATGAGATATTAAATCAGATATCATATCAACAACTATTATCATACCATGTGCATTTTAAAAAATGCACCCGGTGCACAAGTTAGCATAACTGATAATAAAATTGTGCTTTTTAGTTCACTTTCAATTGCATTTCTAATTACATTCCCGTAATTTATATAAATTACTATTTGAATACTACAAATTGGTATCGGAGTAGCATTTTTCATGGCCGAAAAACGATCCAAATCAGCCCAAAACAAACAAAATAACTAAAATTCACCAGCATCAACACCCACACCACAAATTACACCAATACTAATCGTAACAACAACCATTTTTAACAGAATCCTTAACCACTCATCAAAAACTTTATTAGTTCCATGCCTTGTTACAAAACAGCTTGGAGGAATAAAGAAAAATCAATGAAGAGAAATCAAAACATTTAAAAATAAATTGGTTCAAATGAATACAACAATGCAAAAAAAAACATTTCTCAAGGAAAACACAAATGTGTAGAACAGTTTAAAACTTTAAATTCCAACAACCACTACAATTCTTCAGGGGTAGACAATGCCTTCATCCTTTAGTAAATGATCAAAACCAAATTAATTTTAAATCAGTTATACTTAAATTCCCAAAACAATTTGGTGAAAAAAGTGTTGAATAGGTGGGTATAAGGCCAATCAGTTTTTAAAGTTATATAACATCCCATAAGTTTAGAAAATCATCATATATAGTATGCATTTTGAGTATAAAGCACTTATATGGTATCAAAATCAAGAAAAGTCTGGTCTAATAACAAACTGTGATGAATTTACTGAACAAGTCATTAAACGATTTTATAATAATCTCAATGACAATTCTTTAGATCTTTTGATTAAATTGAAGCAAACCGGTTGTGTTAAAAAATATAAAAATGAGTTTGAACCAATTTCTAATGGAGTAAATGATCTTTTAGAAACTCATAAATTGGTTTATTTCATAAGTGGATTGAAAGAGATAATTAATTTAAGTATTAAAATTCCATTTCATAGGGATTGTGAGACTGCATATTTCATATAGCCACATTTCAAGAAGAAAATTTGTGGTTAGAAAGAAAATTGCAGTATAAATCTATTAATAAAAATAAGTTTTCAAACCCTAATAATCAGACAACTTATACAAAACACAAGTGTCACTACCAAATTACTACTAATTAAAAGGCTAACCACTACTGAATTAGAAGAAAGGAGGAAGAAAAATGTATATTACGATTGTGATTAAAAATGGGTTAAAGGGCATATATGTGAGAAACCAAAAAAAATTCTTCTTCAAAATGACTTAGAAACCAATGAAAAAAATGAGAATGAAGAAAATGACAGCGAGAATGGTCAAGACCAAAATGAACAATCTGAAATAACTTTACAATCTATCACCGAGGGTATCAATCCTACTTCAATAAGAATTGTTGGAAACATGTGTGGCCAAAAAGTAGGAATTTTAGTGGATTCAGGTACCACACATAATTTTAGTGGCTCGGTTAGGTTTAGAAATCCACAGAACGTTGTAAATGGTTTGGTTTGCAGTTTAAGTGTTTGGAAAACTAACCGTGAAAAATAAATAATTATCGTTTACTTATTTGATATTTGGCCACTTTTAACATTGGTGATCTTAATTAGTTAAAAATGTGTTTTAGTGACCTAGTTTTATATACGTTAACCATTTAGTGACCTTTCTTTTGATTTTTTCAACGGAAAACATCATAAATCACTCACGTGATTGTGTGTAACGTAAAATGACTACATACTTTAAGTCTAATTATAGTGAACCTATGGCTAAGCAGCTATTACAGACAGTAGCAATGGCAGATTGGAGTAAAGGACAAGAACGCTAATTTCGCTAAAGAAGAACGAAGCTGAGAAGAAAGAAGACTTCTCGAATAATTATACGAGTCTAATATTTCCGTATTTACTTCTAATCAATACTTGTATTGATTAGGATGAATATTAAGCAGATGACGATGACACATGTAGTCATCCAACGGAAGAGAAGTAGCAGTTAATAAAATAAGAAAATTTTGCTTTTCAGTTCACCTCCAATATCACGTTTCCGATTACATTCTCAGAATTGATGTAAATTACTATCTGAATACTACACTAATAAAAATCCACTTAAAATGAATTACAACACAAACAATTAATATTTACATAAAATATAGATTTTTGTAGTATTGCCAAACCCTTTGTTGCAGCTTTTAAAAATCAATATTTGTTGTCAAGGATTTATAAAATCAATTTTTTTACCTTCTACAAGATAAAGCTGGTGATTTAATAGTTTTGATTTTTCCATTCGAAAAAATATTGTAAAATCTTGACGACAAATTAATTGATACTTACCAGAAAGAAATTTAACTGTGATGAGTAGATCATTCATTATGACCAGATAAAGCCAATACGGAAAAAGGCGCAACACTCACGTACGATAATGCTAGGAATAATATATATATAATTCACCCATTTATACTTGCAGTTTCGTTTCCATCATATTAATTAGGAGCTGAAATCTAACTTAGAAATGTGGTCATCTATTGATTGTTTTATTTTTTTTCTTTAAGAAGCAATGTCCAAATTTTCTAAACGTGATGGTTAAAAACATGATTTTCTTTTCTAAAATACAGGCACTACTTATTATAATTTTTAAAACTATTGGAATAATTAATTGAACAACCAACTAACAATGCAGAGTAATGACCAATTGACCATGCACGATATTTTCGCAAATTGTGTGACACTATTTAAAAATATTATTGCGTTTAAAAAGAAAAAGAAAATAAACTATTATAAGTAAAAAATTATTAATGTGGATACTTGTGAGATGTTCAATTATTTGTGGGATGTTCAATTATGAAAAAATAGCGAGCTTCGAAGAAAGTAAAAGGAAACTCAAACTTAACAAATTTTGTTATAAAAATAAAAGGCGTCGTTTGGTTGCGGGATTCATAGTCCCGAAAGTATGAATCCGAATGGTATTACAAATGAAAGAGGGATTAACCCTGCACTATGAATACCCCTAGCTAATTCTTGTTGTTTGTTTTGGCTGGACTATTTGTTAATCGGATAATACTAACATGTTATCAATTACCATTCTATCCTTCTACCATTTTACTTTTTAAAATTTGTTTAACAACATAATATGTACATGTAATTAAATTGGTGAGGGTAACAAGTCAAATATTCATAAAAATAAATCTTGGCATCACAGTTTCAAACATAATATTAGAAATAACTAGGATATTGGCAATTTAGCATACAATTAATAACCTTATAAGAAACCATTCATTGATCGATTGAAATATTGTTAAACGAGTGTCCGCAGAACTCCTTCTCCTAGCAACAGCGAGACAAAATTATTGTATTGAAATGTAAGATTTTGATGAAAGTTAAGTGTGGAACTGACAAAAAAATTTCATTAAATATTAGTAATTTAATTTGAATGATTTGTTTTTTTTTACAATCACAAGCAAGGATAACTTTGTAACTTTGAAAACTACTCTCAGACTATAAATCTAATACCATCACCCCCTTGCATTGCAAATGATGCTCACTTGGGTCTTTTGATATCACATGAGATATATAGTAACATGCCCAATTACATAGGCAAACATTGGACTTGTAGGACCCACATCATTTAGAGTATTATCTCAACCCCATATACCCTTACCAAACAAGGCCAAATTTATTTTTATTTTGAAAAAAAAAAGGCCCAAATTTATTTGTTACTTGAAATTTTAAGGATGACACAATTATAGTCCATTAAACAATTAAATTTAGCCTAAGAGCGGTGAACTTTTTTTTTTGACAATTGTACCCACTAAAGCTGACAAGTTTTGTTTTAAATTGTAAGATAAGTAATATTATTGTGATCAATACACCAAACTGGAAATGGAAGCTCAAGCCAATTGCTTTGAAATTTTGGCTTTAAAGCTCTTCCTATACACTTGGAGGTCCACCGTAGAATATCAAATACTCCAAACCTGGACCACGATTTCCTTCATTTTTGGCTACATAAACAGCTGGTTGTGCCTTACAAATGACCGGTTTGCCAGGATCAACAAACTTGTCCGCACCACCTGGTTCACCATTCTGCACTTTAACAAAGCAAAAGTATGCATCTTGTTTGGTGTCTTCAACAAGTGTTACTCCTGAGCCCATGCCAGGTCCGCGCGTACCTGTTGGACTAAACACCTCTCCACCCCATTCTACATGCTCTGATAACCCGTTTTGTTGGAACAAATAACCGGGCCAATATCCAACTTCGATGTTACCTCCTACTCTCAGTATCCAGTTTCCATTTCTCTTATCCTACCATAGACATTGGCAAATTTTACATTTATGTGTACATATATATGAGGGCGTGATCAAGAACACATTTTCGAACACCGGATTAGACACAAATATTTTTTGTTAATGATATTAAGTCAAACACTCCTATATCACCATCATACATAATTAAAGATTCATTTGCTTGATAAGCTTAAATATATATTTGCTTTTCTAATGCAGTGTTTTGTTTTTAAAATTAAAACTACCTCTTGAGATATATGCTTTAGGCTTTAGATGTTGACTTAGCGAAGATCCTAGTAAAACGAAACGGATAATAGTATAATTTCATGGTTTCCAAAATTAAATACTAAACAATACTAAAATGCTTATATCCAAGAAGCATTAGTCAATTATTACAATTTCACCAATCCCAAAACCAAGGACTAGAAAAGATCCTATTTTGGTAGTACAAATTTATAATTTTTTTTTTGAATATTGAATGCGTAAAAGTTTGTTCAGGGGGCGGATGCATGATTATGGTTGAGGGGGAGGCACGATTAGAATAGAAACCGCAAGATTCTTTTAATAGTTAAAATATAAATATATGATTTATTATTATTATTATATAATATGCGATTGAATTTTTGTTCTCCTAACAAAAAAAATATATATGCACATAGAGTTTCTTTTAATAATTCTTGGAATAAATAATTTTGCTCTAAAGATTTTAAGAAAATATTTCGTTACCGATTACTTAGCAATGAATTGGTTAACAAGAACTAATAATTTATTAAACATGTACTAATGGAAGAAAACAAAAAAAAAACAATTTAATTTACGACCCACCATTTTAATTTGGAAAATAAGAATTTTTTTTAAATGTCTTGAAACAAAAACAAACAAGATAGTTTTTGGTGTTAAATTTTCGTGTTTTATAATTTAAAGTATGAAATCTTAGATCAATTATATTAACAAAAATGAAAGAACCTAAGCCAAAATTTTTATTTAATTATGCAAATCACATATCTATACTTTAAATGGAAAAGGATAAAAATAACTACATTATTGCAAACAAGAATCGAACCAAGTTAGGATAAGATAAATAAATTGAAGGCATAGGGGTAACCAACTAAGCTACGTTACTTATGCTAGACAAATATATACAAAATTAGTATTTGTTCTTAGAAATTTAGAGGAGGGCATGTGACCCCACTGACCCTCCTATGGATCCGCCTATGAGTATAATCATCGTTATGTTATTGACTGATTATTGGGTTATTTAATGTTCTGTACACCAATATCACTCCATTCTCATTTTATACAATCAAAACTCTAGAACTATGTGTTAAATTTTGATTAAAACAAGTCTGTCTACGTTCGGCGTAAGTCTTTCTCATGTAACATAAAACTTTGAAATAAGAGAGGGATGATGATTTTACTTTGGAAATTGTTAACTCAATTCCATATCTTGGTCCTCCAATTGTGGAAATTTTGCCAAAGACAACACCGAGGGGTATCTGTTTGTTTGTGGAAACAAATCCATGACAAAGTGTATCGAAACAGTGAATATCGCGAGCCTGCAGTTGAGAAAACGTAAGATTCAAATGTTTCCAGAACTAATTAATGAAGAGAAAAGCATTAGTATAATATCGACTATATACAAGACTTACATCTGTATGTATGTAAAAGTGAGTTTTATTGTCCCCATACAATTTTGGATCAACCTTACAAATAGAAAATAAAAAAATGTTAAGAGAGAAGATTCAATGTAATTAAAAGTCAAAAAAATATTTAAACTGTTAGGACCAGATTCCTGGTCTAAATTCTATTTGTTGTCTAATGGTTTTCACTAAATAATCCTATCTGTTTATTATGAACTAAGACAGGTGTTGTTAGGTTTCAAGCAATGTTGCAACCTCAGTTACAACCTATGTTGATAGGTTTCTAGTAATGTTGTAAGCTCAGTTACAACCACAGTTACAACCTGCTTAGACAGCGTTGGTGGTTTTAAGTACCAGTTGCAACCTCAGTTGCAACCTGCTGTTCAGCAGAATTCTGTCTAGTTCTGTAAAACTGCATAACTGTTCTTTATTGATTAATATTTGTTCTACAGTATGCAGGATATATTCTCATATGATCTTAAAGGTTTAATATGCGTAAATTGAGAATATCAAAGTGTTAAGGAAAGATGTTTTCTAAAAGATATAAAGAGATAAGTTTATAAGGTTATGTTTCCTTTTAAATATGATCTCTATTCTTATGCTTGTCCTTATCACTTGTTTCAATCTTTTGTTCCTTATCTATATTCAGTATAATTCGTTTAAAGATTGAATGTAATATGGAGTTAGGTGTTTAATATATATATGGAAAGATATTATCTCTAAAATATATTATCTTTATATGTTTCCTAGTTATAGGAAAAGACTAACTGCTATTTCCAAGCTAGTTATTTTAACAGGTATTAACTTATGAAGATTGATGTCAATCCTACAAAAGGCAGACGTGCAATATGGAGAGATTGAAGCCAATCAAAAGAAGTCAAAAGCAATCATAAAAGATCTTGAAGCAAGAAGATTGTTTTACTTGTATAAATAGTTGATAACCTAGCTTGTAAAAAGTGTGTGTTCTAAACTATAAAGAACCCATTCTTGAGAGAATACACATGAGCTTTTAAAAAGAAAACAATGGTGGGATGCCATTGATTTATACGTGATAGTTATAGAGTAGGAGCAATATAGAGATAGGCAGAAAAACCTAGAGGGATTCTGAGAGTTTTTCATTAAGACTTGAGTCCTATATTGTAAGCTTTTATAATATCATAATCTGGGTAAGTGCCCCGGAGACGTAGCCTAGTTAGGTGAACTCCGTTGTTAAATGTGCTTGTGATCTACTTTAAGTACATTTAACTTTTTACAGTTCTGTACATTTAATACACTAGGTTCTAACTGTGGTTGCAACCTCACTTAGAACCTTACTGCAAAACTGCAACTAGAACAGCGGATAGGAATTTCATAAACTAAAAAACGTTTTTTTTTATCGACGTGCGGATTATAAATCACAGCGTTTGCTGAGACTCCACTAAAACCCAGACATCCTTCCCCCCCCCCCCCCCCCCCCCCCCGCATTTGTAAGCAGAACATCGGGCAAACTGAAAACATTAGTAATATCAACAATTAATCGATGAAGTTCATATATACTTTCCTTGATATTCTTTACTTATTTAAAGCTGTGGAGGTTTCCAT